>JXCR01117301.1:12917-24014 GCA_002079205.1 Phalaenopsis hybrid cultivar
TATATATATATCTATATATATAATTTGGTAAAAAATTAGAGATTCTAGGGTGACAGACTAAAATCCCCAATTTGGTCTTAGTGTTTAAGAACTAAAGCAAGAGTTAGCCTTTAGGGGAACATAAGTGGGAACTCTGAATTTAGAGTCAGTATCCTCCCAACCTAACTACAGATTTAGAGACTAAACCTAAGATTAGCCAACGATTCTCTATAATACTTGACTGAGGGTAGAGAATTAAAATTAATCATATTTAGTACATACAATATTTAATGTATCTCATTCCTTTACGTTATCCAATTCACTACATAAGAATAGTAGTTTTTAACATCTTAAAATTCTTCAAACCAATTCATCCAAAAGAGTTATCTTCGGAATTAATATTTTCATTTAGGAATTATTATTAGTTGTTTTAAACTTAAGACTTACATTTAGGAGTATTTGTTAGAAAAATCACTTAAATCGATCTTCCAAACTAAGGACTAATAGTAGACTAGAATTTGACTAAGGATCACTTACCTCGCTTCTTCGTGGGATTGATACTGGGTTTTTTAGGAAAGCCCTATATGACTTGAAGCGATAAGTGCACTTGCGTAGAACCCATAGTGAGTGAACTAATTTATATATTTTTTATAAAATTTAAATTTTGCATATTAAATATTTAATATAAATTGGGTTAAGCTTTTGGCTATTTTTTTGAAAGCTAAATTACTTCATAACTTCGGGTTGGATAAAGTTTTTGATGCCATCTAAGGGGAATTAAATTGACATAAAACACACAAAAAACAACACACACTAAGGGCACATTAGGAAGTTAAGTGATACTTACCTAGGTTTATTAAGTCTTACTTATATTGGACTTAAAATCCTAGGTTCTACCTACATTGAACCTGAATCATCTTCATAACTTAAGTTTCATCGACATTAAACCTAAATCTTAGGTTTCAATTAAACTCCTTTGGGTCTAATCAACATATAACCTAACACAAATGACGTCACAAAATCCAACTCATCGACCTAAATGACATAAAAATTCACCTTAAAAGACTTTAAAACTTACATTTGAACATCAGTGTTTAGATTTATGAAGATTTTTTGGACGACAAAATTTGTGGTTGCTGACAAGAATCTTCCAGTCCTGGTTTAAACGCCTTTTAGACAGAGTAAAAATGAATATTTTTAAGGCCCGGGGATGATGGACCATAGACATCTTGATCGGGTCGTTTAAAAATTATTCAACCAATTAAATGACCAACTAAAACTGATAAATCTGAGGACATTATTTTCTTATAATCATGTTCTGTTTTGCAGGTTTATTGGAGACATGAAAACAAAAATTTCACTTTAGATTTCCTTTGCATGTTATAGGGTGTGCTAATTCTGTTTTGCAGGACGATATTCAGAAGCAGGATTTTTAAGACAACAAAACCAAAACAAAATGACATGACATGACATGACAAATATAAAAACAAAACAAAAACAAAACGACATGACATAACAAAAAAACAAAACGACATGACATGACACGAAAAAAACAAAACAAAAATTTTATGGTAGAATCGAATTCTTAGAAATCTATAAAACATTTGATGTTTCTTTCCTGACCTTGGCATTTCTTAGAACAACGAGTGTTGATAAGAATCATGAGTTTTCTTAGACAATTTTAACTGTCTAAAATGTAATTAATCATATGAGTTTGCTCCTATAGAAAAATTAAGAGCTTAGAATAGGTGATACTCCTAAAATCTCTGGTTATTTATTATTCATGTGGTTTTCCTTATATGAGAAAGTATTTCTCTATAATGTTCACCACAATGAAAAATGTTTTCGACATTTCTTCTCTCATGTTCTCTATGTTTAGCCCTTTTCCTTCCTTCTAGTTTCTTAAAATCTTGAAATCCTTAACATGATTCAAGAGAATAAGTTAACTGGAGATTAGGGCAATAAAAATAGATAAACAAAGTGGTGACTCATTTCTACTAAAAGACACAAATCCGACAAAGAGAGAATTGGCGCCGACCTATCACACGAAGATTTCTTATATATAAGCCTTTTGCTTGTTTCTTTTATATTCATTTATCTATTTATTGTCGTATATCCTTCTCCTCGATTTCTCTCCTATTTGAATCATTGATATGATTTAAGAGGGAGATTTATTTGAATAAAAAAATTATACGATGACATAAAAATAGATAAGTTGGTGACTCCGAGTATTAAAAGGAACTGAGAAAACATGTACATGCCCTCCAAATTTTACAAATTTTTGTTTTAAAATTAATTTTTTTATAATTTTTTTCAATTTCTAAGGTTTAAATTGATTTCAAAATTTATTAGAGGCCTTATGCTTAGATTTTTTTTTTACNTCTCCTATTTGAATCATTGATATGATTTAAGAGGGAGATTTATTTGAATAAAAAAATTATACGATGACATAAAAATAGATAAGTTGGTGACTCCGAGTATTAAAAGGAACTGAGAAAACATGTACATGCCCTCCAAATTTTACAAATTTTTGTTTTAAAACTAGTTTTTTTTTTAAATTTTTTCAATTTCTAAGGTTTAAATTGATTTCAAAATTTATTGGAGGCCTTATGCTTAGATTTTATTTTTTCTTGATTACCCTTTATACACTGAGTATTTGGGTTTTTTGTTCATAAATTTTTTATTTGTATGCATTTAGTTATTAATTTTCTAATTTCTTTATTTTAGGATTTAATTAAATAAGAAAATTAAAATTAAAAACCCCATGCGTCGTCGGCTAAATATTGGAGTCATCAAAGCTGCACACGTTTCACTGTCATTCGTCATCCAATGATTAGCTCTACCATTTCACAGGATCCTGTTGTGCCACTCTATACATTATTGCACCATGAAGATTCAATTGTGCCATCCATTTNTTTTTTACTTGATTACCCTTTATTCACTGAGTATTTGGGTTTTTTATTCATAATTTTTTTATTTGTATACATTTAGTTATTAATTTTCTAATTTTTTTTTAATTTTAGGATTTAATTAAATAAGAAAATTAAAATTTAAAACCCCACGCGTCGTCGGCTAAATATTGGAGTCGTCAAAGCTGTCACACGTTTCACTGTCATTCGTCATCCAATGATTAGCTCTACCATTTCATAGGATCCTGTTGTGCCACTCTATACATTATTGCACCATGAAGATTCAATTGTGCCATCCATTTTAAGTAGCATGGATCAAACGGTGCTCCGTCACATCCCCAAAACGATGGAGTGCATCCACTACACACATTTTAGGGCAAATATCTTGAGCCGGAGCGCAATAAACTTCACTGTGATTAACCTTAGAGCTTGATCTAACCTTAAGGATTCTATCCATATGGCTGAGTGGAGATGAATTGTTTGACTGTTTTATATAAAACCAAATACGAAAGCTTTCTAGGGCTGAGAGGGGAGGCCTCAATTGGATGAGTTGGGAAGCTTCCCCTTGGTCATGCACACCTCCTACAAATGTCAATTTGATCTGAGATGAGGGCTTGGTATGAGTTAGGATTAATAGGGGCTTAGATTAGTATTGGGATAGTCTGGAAGGCGTGGGACAGATAATATTCGATTAGAAAAGAAGTTTTAGACCTTTGTTAAGCTTTTAGGATAGTTGATTTTGAGTTTGGAGGATATTGGATCTAAAGTTATGAAGTGTCCTAGTTTTGTTTAATAAATGTGGGACCTTTTGGTGGTGGAAATGGCTTGGAAATCATGGCGATCAAGTGCTTAGGATTATGGCATCAATTTAGAAACAAAAGAGAAAAGTGTGGCTAAGGGAAATCAAAGGTTAAATAAATTGGATAAATCTTGTGTTTTGTCTTCTTAGGCCATAGAAGGCCAATGGAGGTCAGACATTGCATAGTGATGCTCTTGAGATTATCTAGTGGTGGTGGTGGCATAAATGAAGAGCTTGGGCAGGAGCTTTTGGCAAGGAAAGAGAACTTTCCCTTCTTTTGAAATTTTGGGCATGTGAGCTCTAATGGTGGTGGTGGCATGAATGAAGCTTGAGGCCATTGGAGATACCTTTGTCTTGGTGGTGGAACTCAGATTTGGTCTAGTCTTGGCCTTACATGAGGTGATTTAAGTGTGGTTTGAACAAGGTGACACTTGGTGGCATCTTAAGTGTGAGTGTCCATACTTTTCCTTCTTGTGTTTGTTTTAAGTTAAATTTAATTTTATTTTTTCTTATCGGGTTATTGTGTCATCGTTAGGTAGACTATGGTTCTTATTGATTTTTGGTTATTTTTTATTCGATTCTTTTTTTTTGGGTCATGGGCATTAGGGTTTATTAGGGTTTTGATTTTAATTTGTTTATTTATGTTAATGTTAAAATTGGTGATTTACTTAGTTGATGATTTTAATTCCTTATGTCAACCTAACCAATTTCAAGTGATTTAGTTATTTTTTAATTTATTTCATGATTTTTAATTTTTGGTTGATTCAAATTTGATTTATAATGATGGGTTTAGATTTTGGGGGCTTTAATTTAATGATTGAAATTTAGAGTGTTGAAATTCAATTAAGGTTCAAAATTTGATAAATTTAAGTGTCTTTGATTTTAGTTTTTTTAATGATAATTGGCTTAATTGTTGATTTAATTTTATTATGTCTTTTTTTTTTGCATTTGTTGATTTAGTTTAAAATTGGTTTAATTTTGGTTTTATTTAAATTTATGGGTTCATTTGGTCTTTGGATTCATAGAATTTTAACTTTAAATTTTTAATGATGGTTGAATTTTAACTTTGTATTGGGTCTATTTAACTTTAAGTATAAGTTTTTCTTTGTTGGTGATTTTAGGAATTTTGATGAGTTTTTGATTTTCATTTCTGTCACACTAATCTTTTTTCTTTGGATTAACTTTAGTAATTTTAGTTTCCTTTTGAAGATTTAATGTGAAACCTAAGAATTTAGGTTCAAAGTTATCTTAAGGCTTGCCCACCCTATGGGGAATTCCACTTGGGCTTTAATGACTAAACCATAATTCTCTCAACCAAGGGTTAAGGATTTGGGGCCCAGCATATGAAACCTTTATGAGAGAAGATTTAGTTGGAGTTCTCACAAACTGTTTTTTGATTCAAGTCGAAGGGATTGAGTGCGGAATCCGAGAGAAGGAGAAAGAGAGGAAATTTGAGAGAGAGAAAGAGAGAGAGAGAGCGAGAGAGAGACTTACCCAATCCGGGGCAAAGAGTTGTGTCCTCGGGCTTGACAATCCTTATTATTCTACACAAGATGCGGTTACAAGTGAGAGAGAGAGAGGGGGATCAAGCTCCCTACATGAGGGTGAGAAAGAAAGAGCCTATGGACTCCTTTTTCCATGCAAGGGGTCCTCTATTTATATAGATGAGAGAGAGGAAAATGGATATTAAACATATGCCTTTGCTTCAAGGGGAACAAAGAAGGGTCATTTAGTCCTTGTTCTTGGTTCAGTCCTCCTGAAGGTTCTCGCAGCTGGACTTGTTGGCATTTAGTGGTTGACCCAAATGATCTCCATGATCCGCCCATGTGACTGGTTAGCTGGGGGTGGCTAGCCGTCAACTTTCTCTGTGGCAGGCTTATGGTGGTCGGCCGGCTGGCTAAGGTGGCTAGCCGTCTACCTTCCCTGTGGTCGGTCAGCTTGGTGGCAGACTAAGGTAGCCAGTCGGGTGATACTTCCTATGGCCAACTCAAGTGGTTGTCTGCAATTTGTCATCCATAGTGCTTGGCAGTTGAGTTGGCCGACCCATGCAGGCTATTGCGATGGTTGGTCAACATGGCCGACTGAGGGAACCATCATGTGGCCGGCCTTAGTGGTCGGCTGTATTGCTTTCTATGGTCGACCGAGACTAGCCGGTCGGCTGGTTGTGGTCGACCCTTGGTGGCCAGCCGGCTACTCCTTTTAGTCTGTTGAGATTGGCCGCCCAGCCTGGAGAGGGTGGCCGGCCAAGGTGGCTGACCTATTGAATGCAAGTTTACTGTCATGATTCCTACAATGATGACTTCAGCAATGGTGCCCCCGGCTACAGTGATATTTATCCTTTCCAAGGCTTATATCTTGGCAATACATAAAGTCACCAAGTTTTCAATTTTTAGAGGCGAAGCTGCGACAAAAATGAAAAACTCATAAATACAGAAACTATGATTTCATAAGCTTCTAGCTTTGCTTTAGTCATTTTGTTACCTTTGGTGAGTAAAAAAAAAAAAAGATTATTTGTTAGTGTCTAGATTCTTGGAGACTATAATTAAACAAGATTTCTTTTAGATGTTTAGATAAAAAAAATTTCTACTCACTTCTTACTGCTTGCACCATTTTTTTTGCTCTTGTCAGGCATCACCTCCAGCAAGCCGCACCTTTTGCCAGTTCTTAGGTGGATTTTATTGCTGTCTTAGATGGAGTAACCACCGAGACATGCCAATGGGGTTATCTATGTCACACTCTTTGTGGTTCTTGTCGCTTTTGGTTGGAAACCATCTCCATAGCTTTTTACGATTCGAGTTTTGAAAAGGTTTTTTGAGGATTTTGAGGCCATGTGTGAATAGAGGTTTTGATTGCTCATCCTCTAGAGAGGCTTAAATTGAGAAAATTTTTGAAATGCTCATCCCGGAGGAGAGACATGGAGGAATCATTGTTTGCTCATCCTGAAGGAGAGGCTCGGAGAGAGTTAATTTTGGATTGCTCATCGGAAGAGAGATATTTTGGACTTAAATGGAGGAGAGAGATTTAGATTCAACATGTTTTATAAAAATTCATTAATAACTTTCTTAAGACCAGCATATTTTAGCAACATTATGTTTATGTGAAGGTTTTCACAATTAAATTCATCCATCTTTTTTGCTCTCTTTTTTTGCAGAATTAAATGTTAAATTAAATTCTAAGAGTTAGAATTTGAAGCATCCTGATAAATGACAGGTCATGCATTTATACAGTCATAAGTAAGTGCATTAAGAACAAAACGCAACTTTAAAATTTGCCCTTTAGATATTTCTAGTAATGTATAGAGGCACATGGGATTTGTTCGTATTGATAAGAAAACTAATTTGATCCTAAAATTTTTAGAAATTTATTTTTACTTTTATATCAAAATTTAAGTTAGCCATTCTATTCATTCAAAACTCCCAATTTTAACCAGGCTTTAAGACTCCACGTCATTGCCTTCAAAATATTACTTCAACCCTACAAGATGCTTCGCTTCTTGCCAACTTTACTGGTGCACATGTTCATTCAAAACTTCTCTCCCATTGGTCACGTCTAACACGAAAAAAGAGAAGGATTCTCAAAATATTTAAAGACCAAAATTCAACGCACATAGGATCATTGAACTTTAGACACGTTTATGTGACGTCTGTAGGTAAGAAGGCAATTTTCTTATGAGGACGTAGTTTCCAATGTCACTTCTTATCATAATGAGTAGTCTTACCTCCCTCCAAAATAATAAAAACAAATTAATAAATCAGGACTAAAAATTACCCATCAACGTAAGTCCGGACGATTGTCAGATGAGCCACCGTATGATACGTGGTTGTATGGTCATATCCAAAGTATTATCTGGACTTCAATGTGTTGGTTCACTTNTGGCCTAAGAAGACAAAACACAAGATTATTTAACCTTTGATTTCCCTTAGCCACACTTTTCTCTTTTGTTTCTAATTTGATGCCATAATCCTAAGCACTTGATCGCCATGATTTCCAAGCCTTTTACACCACCAAAAGGTCGCACTTTTATTAAACAAAACTAGGACACTTCATAACTTTAGATCCAACATCCTCCAAACTCAAAATCAACTATCCTAAAAGCTTCACAAAGGTCTAAAACTTCTTTTCTCATCGAATATTATCTGTCACATGCCTTCTAGACTATCCCAATACTAATCTAAGCCCCTATTAATCCTAACTCATACCAAGCCCCCATCTCAGATAAAATTGACATTTGTAGGAGGTGTGCATGACCAAGGAGAAGCTTCCCAACTCATCCAATTGAGGCCTCCCCTCTCGGCCCTAGAAAGCTTTCGTATTTGGTTTTATATAAAACAATCAAACAATTCATCTCCACTCAGCCATATGGATAGAATCCTTAAGGTTAGACCAAGCTCTAAGGTTAATCACAGTGAAGTTTATTGCGCTCTGGCTCAAGATATTTGCCCTAAAATGTGTGTAGTGGATGCACTCCATCGTTTTGGGGATGTGACGGAGCACCGTTTGATCCATGCTACTTAAAATGGATGGCACAATTGAATCTTCATGGTGCAATAATGTATAGAGTGGCACAACAGGATCCTATGAAATGGTAGAGCTAATCATTGGATGACGAATGACAGTGAAACGTGTGACAGCTTTGACGACTCCAATATTTAGCCGACGACGCGTGGGGTTTTAAATTTTAATTTTCTTATTTAATTAAATCCTAAAATTAAAAAAAAATTAGAAAATTAATAACTAAATGTATACAAATAAAAAAATTATGAATAAAAAACCCAAATACTCAGTGAATAAAGGGTAATCAAGTAAAAAAAAAATCTAAGCATAAGGCCTCTAATAAATTTTGAAATCAATTTAAACCTTAGAAATTGAAAAAAATTATAAAAAAATTAATTTTAAAACAAAAATTTGTAAAATTTGGAGGGCATGTACATGTTTTCTCAGTTCCTTTTAATACTCGGAGTCACCAACTTATCTATTTTTATGTCATCGTATAATTTTTTTATTCAAATAAATCTCCCTCTTAAATCATATCAATGATTCAAATAGGAGAGAAATCGAGGAGAAGGATATACGACAATAAATAGATAAATGAATATAAAAGAAACAAGCAAAGGGCTTATATATGAGAAATCTTCGTGTGATAGGTCGCCGCCAATTCTCTCTTTGTCGGATTTGTGTCTTTTAGTAGAAAGGAGTCACCACTCTGTTTATCTATTTTTATTGCTTCAATCTCCAGTTAACTTATTCTCTTGAATCATGTTAAGGATTTCAAGATTTTAAGAAACTAGGAGAAGGAAGGAAAAGGGCTAAACATAGAGAACATGAGAGAAGAAATGTCGAAAAGATTTTTCATTGTGGTGAACATTATAGAGAAATTCTTTCTCATATAAGGAAAACCACATGAATAATAAATAACCAGAGATTTTAGGTGTATCACCTATTCTAAGCTCTTAATTTTTCTATAGGAGCAAACTCATATAGTTAATTACATTTTACACAGTTAAAATTGTCTAAGAAAACTCATGATTCTCATCAACACTCGTTGTTCTAAGAAATGTCAAGGTCAGGAAAGAAACATCAAATGTTTTATAGATTTTTAAGAATTCGATTCTACCATAAAGTTTTTGTTTTGTTTTTTTCATGTCATGTCATGTCATTTTGTTTTTTTGTTATGTCATGTCGTTTTGTTTTTGTTTTGTTTTTATTTTTGTCATGTCATGTCATTTTTATGTCATGTCGTTTTGTTTTGTTTTGGTTTTGTTGTCTTAAAAATCCCGCTTCTGAATATCATCCTGTAAAACAGAGTTTGCACACCCTATAGCATGCAAAGGAAATTTAAAGTGAAATTTTTGTTCTCATGTCTCCAATAAACCTGTAAAACAGAACATGATTATCATAAAATAATGTCCTCAGATTTATCAGTTTTAGTTGGTCATTTAATTGGTTGAATAATTTTTAAACGACCTGATCAAGATGCTATGGCTCCATCATCCCCGGGCCTTAAGAATATTCATTTTTACTCTGTCTGAAAGGCATTTTAACCAGGACTGGAAGATTCTTGTCAGCAACCACAGATTTCGCCGTCCAAAAAATCTTCATAAATTTAAACACTGATGTTCAAATGTAAGTTTTAAAGTCTTTTAAGGTGAATTTTTATGTCATTTATGTCGATGAGTTGGATTTTGTGATGTCATTTGTGTTAGGTCATATGTTGATTAGACCCGAAGAAGTTTAATTGAAACCTAAGATTTAAGTTTAATGTCCATGAAACTTAAGTTATGAAGATGATTCAGGTTCAATGTAGGTAAAACCTAGAGTTTTAAGTCCAATATAAGTAAGACTTAATAAACTTAGGTTCAATGTAGGTAGAACCTAAGGGTTTAGATGGTTTAAGTCCAATGTTGGTAGGACTTAAGATGTTTTAGGTCAATGTAGGTAGAACCTAAAAATTGAAAATGGTTTAAGTCCAATGTTAGTAGGACTTAAGATGTTTTAGGTAAATGTAGGTAGAACCTAAAAATTGAAAATGGTTTAAGTCCAATGTAGTTAGGACTTAAATTTTTTTAGGTTCAATGTAGGTAGAACCTAAGGATTAAAATGGTTTAAGTCCAACGTAGTTAGAACTTAAGATATTCTAGGTTCAATGTAGGTAGAACCTAAGGTTTGAAATATTTTAAATCTAATGTGAATAAGACTTAAGGTAATTTAGGTTCAATGTAGGTGGAACCTAAGGATTGAAATGGTTTAATTCCAATGTGAGTAGAACTTAAGTTGTTTCAGATCAAATGTATTTGGGATCTAAGGTTGATCTAGGTTCAATGTTGAACCTAGTATTTGAAATTGTTTTAAGTCCACTATGGTTAGCACTTAGAGTTGGGTCTATTTAAGTTCAATGTAGGTTGAACTTAAAGTCTATGATTTAGGTTAACTTGAGTTGAACCTAAGTGTTTGTGTTGAATTAGGTCCAAGTTGGTTTTGAACCTGAGGTTCGGTTAACTTGGGTTCAAGTTGGGTTGAACCTAAATTTGAAGTTGAGTTAGGTTCAAGTTAGGTTGAACTTAAAGTTGATGTTGAATTAGGTTCAATTTGAGTTGAACTTGAGTTAAAGGTTTGATTTAGGTTTAATATATGATGAACCTAAGATTTGGTTAACTTGGGTTGAACCTAAATTTGAAGTTAAGTTACGTTCAATTTGGGTTGAAGCTAAAGTTGATTTTGATTTAGGTTCAATTTGAGTTGAACCTAAGTTAAAGGTTTTATTTAGGTTGAATATGGGTTTGTCAGCACTTAAGAGTTGAGGAGTTGCCCGTTGGAAGCTCTCGGTCACTGGAATCAAAATCTTGTCACCCGCTTTGGAAAGACATTTAATATATATATATATATATATATATATATATATATATATATATA
>JXCR01117308.1:1034-14479 GCA_002079205.1 Phalaenopsis hybrid cultivar
TTACTTTCAATCTGGCCAATTGATTTGTTAAAATATTTTGAGTTTTCCAACTAAAGTGAAGATTAAATCCAAGATTCAGGTAGGTCAAAGCCCTTTGAAGTTTGGTGCAAATAAATATGGAAATAATATTATCGGGCGTAGAATTGGAGATTTTAGAGTGACATACTAAAATCCCCAATTCGGTCCTATCGTTTGGGTGTTGAAGTGTAGATGTTAGCCCTCAGGCAAGGGGAACGTGGAAGCTCCGAAGTGAGAGCCGGTATCCTCCCAGCCTAGCGCGGATTCAGTAAACAAATGTAGGATTAGTCAATGTTCTTTATGCTTGGACCAATGGGTAAAGAATAGGTATGCTCCTATTTGGCACAATATAATTTGAACTAATTTATTTTATCCATTCACTATAATTTCTTGACAAGGAGAAAGATGCTTTCTTATATATTGAATATCAGATTAAAAACCTTATTAGTATAATTAGTTATTTAATAGTTATTAAAATTACATATTTTTTTTAGTTGTCTATTAGTGATAGATAAACAAATTGAACTTCATTGTTGTGATTAAAGTATTGCTTTTCTAAAGTCTTAGTTCGTAGTTCTAATCTTACTCCCTGTGGGATCGATATCTAAGACTCCATTAGAGCCCTATATTACTTGAGCAATACGTATACTTGCGTTGATAAGTGTGACTTTACAATTATTGAATATTTATTACGTCCATATTTATCAAATCTATAACTGTTATTAAGTTTTGGTACAGTTACTGAGAAATTAAATCTTTTAGCAGCAGTATTAAATACTTCTATTTTTAAGCATACATAAAGTTATGGTCAGGTACATATTAACTATAAATTATTTTAAATGTATTAAATTAAGTTTTACATTTTTTAAAAATCTCCCTGAGGTCAGAGAACCTAAAGAAGAAAATTTTATATTTTTTTTATTTTTCTTTGATTCATTGGAATTATTTTAGCGGAAATTCATTTTTTAGCCTTTAAAAATTATTTTAAGCTTCAAAATACAATATCTTTATTAGAAAATCAGGAAAAATATTCCAATTATTTCTAGGTGCTTATAAAATAATTTAAAACATTTTCATGAATTTTATTATTTTTGTGATTTTTATGAATTTTTTATTATTTAAATATTTAAAATAGGCTTAAACATGAAGTTTTTATTTTAAATAACACTTTATTTTTATAAAATTTCTCTGATCACAGAGAACTCCAAAAATAAATTTTCATAATTTTTTGAGTTATATTTTGATAAT
This sequence comes from Phalaenopsis hybrid cultivar, assembly GCA_002079205.1. Taxonomy (NCBI): domain Eukaryota; kingdom Viridiplantae; phylum Streptophyta; class Magnoliopsida; order Asparagales; family Orchidaceae; genus Phalaenopsis; species Phalaenopsis hybrid cultivar. Next base: position 2,301 of record JXCR01117308.1, read on the forward strand.
TAAAAATCAGTTTAGTGCCAAAACAGATATTTAACTTGAAAAATTAATTTAGGTCGTCAAATGGACTCAAAATGCTTTAAAATTTTTATGGGGAGTTCTCTGGATCTTATACAACAGTGGAGATGAAAAATCAAGTCATTTTAATGTTTATAGTTTTCAAAATTAATTTCCTAAGTATTTTAGGGTTTATGAAGGTTAGGTGCATTTTAAATGACTTGACTCATGAGAAATTTTTCTAAGGGTTCCCTAGTCATAATAAACCTTCCAAAATTTTGTTGGATTTTTCTAAGCAACAAGTTAATTATTATGATTAATTTAAGCAAATAATGTGCATAAACTTGAAAAATATGGATCTCTATCTAGAGGTCTCCTTTGACTTTGGAAAAATTAGGAAATGTTCCCCTTGATAGAGGCTACAACCCGCCAAAAATTCAGGCCATGGTGAAATGCCTATAAGCATGGAGAATCAAAAGACTCAAGATAGTGTTTAATTAATTAAAAATAAAACATGCATCAAATGGACTTCAAATTACTTCCACATTGTTCTCCTCTGTTCACTGAGCAAGAGAGTATTTTTATTTTATTTTTTGTGATTTTTCTACACCAAGATATGGATTTTTAAAGTTAGGGGTCATTTTCTGATTTTTTTTAATTCCCTATTTATCTATTTAAACGTGCGGCACTGACTGGATCCTGGCAGCTCCGAAGCTCCATGCGGCGCGCTCCCATTTAACGTCGTCTTCCACGCTAGCAGCCACGCGTCCCGCGGTTAATGTAAAGAAGCGCTGTCATGCTTCATCTTGATTGTCCATTCGATACACGCTCGATCGAACGGCACTCCGTCATCGTCCCTAATGGCCTAGCCCGAGAACCATCCATCTTCACGGCTTGATATCTCCCTCATTTATCAACCAAATTGAATGAATTTTTTTTTTAAAATGCTCGTCTAGATTAGAGGAACATATCTATATGATTAATATGCCATTAATTAAGCCCAAGCAAATGGAGAATCAAAAGAGGCTCGGGATAAGGAGGAGTTCAATACCTTTGCTCTGAGAAGGGAAACTTCAATCAAAGATGCTTGGCATGTTCGTTGGAGTACAAGGAGGCAAGGGATTGTGCCTCTTGTTGTGATGTAAGGTCTAAGTAATAATTTGGCCAAGCACAATTTCAGGTGTTGGTCTAGAGCTATGTTAGGGGCTCTGTGGAAGGGGGATTTAATGGGGTTTTGTCTACTTTCAGTGTTGTGAAGGTGTGAGTAAGTTTAATTTTAGTTTGGTGAACTCTAGAGGTGTGTTGAGCTCTATCGTGGTTTTAGACAGAAGTTTGAGCTCAAAATTGAGCTTCCACTATGGGGATCAGTGGGGGAAGGTGGTTAGTTTGCACTGAGGAGGTCTCAAAGAAGCTCTGTGAGTGATTTGGGAAGCTCTCTCTATGAAAATTTCAGCACTACCTCCATGGTTGTGGATGTGAGCTTTTTATAAAAATGGGCTTGGGGTGGCTGTCATGGCCAACTGGGGGGTGCAATGTGGTGCTTAGGTGAAGGGCAGAAAGGCTCTAACATCTCATTTGGGTAAGGTGGCCTCTAGGTTTGAATTGGGTGAAGTTTAAGAGGGGTTGGCCTTCAATTTTGGCTTCTTCGGTGACTAGGCTGGTCGGCCATTGTAGGGAGAGGTGGCTAGGAGCTCAGGGAACCCAGGGGAATCTGTCACAGCAATTTAATGGGCTGAGGTTTAGTTTTGGCAAAAAGATCTTAAGCCTAAGCAAATATGGAAACAAAATCCCATAATTTAGGGAACCATTGGTCCATGGCTAACTTATCTTGGGTTAGGTGAGTTTTGGCTCAATCTTAGGGTCCAACTAATGGTTGTGCAGTCATTAATTTGATGGTTTTGGGGTGCTTAGGACACATTTAGTGCATTGGTCCAAGTGGGTGAAAATGACCAAAAATTGGGTTTGGGCTATGTTATCCATGTCAATTGGTCCAAATAAATCTTCCATTTTGTGTAAGTAATTGTAAGGAAAAATTTTGGTGAAGGATGAAAAGGGTTTTGAGTTCAATTGGAGGGTCAATTTGAAGGATTTTGGAGATCTGGTCAATCTGGGCATGTTGGGCTAGACTTGGGTCTAGATTGGGCTAGCCTTGGGGTAAGTCCACATTGATTATTGATAATGGTCAATAGGAATGCCATGAAGAGTTTTTAACATGAATTGGGTGTCAATTTTGGGATTAAGGCAATCAATTTAGTGAAATTTGAGGATATAGCCAATTTGGGGCAATTTGGGGATTTTGGACTTAAGTTGAAATTAAATCAAATTGAGACTTCCCTAAGGCCAATTGATGGTCATTTTGATGTGTATGAACATTATAAAGAGTTTTGAACATAAACCATGGCCAATTGAGGGGGCTATGGATTCAATTTGGTGAGATTAGGTCATGTGCCCAAAATTGGGGGTTTCACTTTTATCAAAATTGTGCTCAAAGCATGGGCCAATTGAGCTTGTATTTGGTTTATTTAAGTCACATTGAGTGTGAATTTGATTTTGAGATTGAAATTGGGGAAATTGAGATCAAATTGATGGACATTTGAGTTGAATTTGGGGAAATTTGGGCATTTAAAGGCAATTTGGGGGTTTTGATCAAAGATGATTAAATTTGCCAAATTGAGTCATATGGTAGTTGAGAAAAATGAAATTGGGAATATTTGGAATATTTTGGTAATTTTTTGGATTTTTTTGGAATTTTCTGAATTTTGGGCTAAGGAGGGGTATTTTGGTAATTTGGCAATTTTTGGTGATTTTGGGTAATTTGGGTATTTTCAAAAGGTTTAAAATGATTTTTGAACAAGTTTGGTTATTTTGGATAAATTTGAGAATTTTGACCAAATTTAGGGTTTCAAGTGTACTTAGGTAATATGGGTAGGTTTAGGGACAAAAGGTGAGACTGAGTATTTTGGGTAAATTTTGGGAACTAACCACGAAAAGTAAGCCATGAAGCAATGGAAACTCCATTTGGGTCTTCGATGTACTGGTCTTAGCTAAACCCTAGCCTAGGGCTAGTAAGTTTAGGGACCATCTACATGAGTTTCCCGAAGGCTCTAGGGACCAAAGTCAAGAAATTCTGGGTTTAGGGAGTGATTGTGAGCGAAGTGAGTGCTTTAGCTCTAGACCAACACCAAAAGTCAACCCTAAGGTCAAATAGCCCTATAGGAACTCTCCTTGAGCTCCCCCATAATGAGCCCACCTACTAAGTGCCAGAGGTTAGGACCAATATGTGGAACTTCAAGTTGAGTAAGGAAGAGTTTAGAATTTCTAATGGTGAGGGTTCCTTTTTCTAGTTCTCTAAGGATAGTCAATAGGAAGTCTAAGACTAGACCTTAGAATACTAAAGAGAAAGACTATACCTCTACCAAAATTTAGGTCAACAACCTTTGCCCAAGAGGTCAGGCCTCGATTGGATTGGTTGTAGACGTTCGTTGTGACCTCGCGAACCTCCTCCAAGAACCAATTTGAAATGAGGTTGAGTCTAGGAAAGAGTTCGATCAAGTGGTGATTCAGGTTTGTCCTATGAGTGGGTTATAGTGCTTGAATTGATGAGGAACTTCCTCGTTTGGTCACGGGAAGCTTTAAGAAAGATCAACTTCAAGTTCAGTGGGGTTTGGTGAGGTGAGAGAAAAAGGCCCTGGATTTGGTGTTGAAATTGAGCTTGGACAGTGGGTTTGAAGGGTTGAAAATCGTAGGAGGGCTAGAGGAAGCTCTGTGAGAAATTTGAGAGGGTCTGCCTAAGCAATTCGCAACCCTCTTTTCATGGACGTGAGAGGGGTGTTTTAAATATAAGAGGAATTAGGGCTGAATTGGCCAAGCCAAGGGGTGGTGAAGGAAGCTTAGGTGGAGGGCTGAATGATGCAATTCACCAATGGGAGTGAGTCACATTGGACGGGTGAGAAAATGGGTTTGAGCAAAGCATGGTCTTCTTAATTTTGGGTTTTCCAGTGACTAGGCTAGGGTAGGTGGCTACTTGACTCAGGGAAGGTCAAGGAAGGTTTAATTGTGATTAGCTTAAAGGTTTGATGGTTCATGACATGGGATAAAGAGCTTAGCCAAATTTGGGGACAAACTTCCTTGATTTGGGGGATCCTTGGTCCTTGGCTCAAATTTTGGATCTTTCGTGATTTGATTAGCATCATAAGTGGCTAATCAAGGTAGGAGAGGGTTAAGCTTGGTTAATGCAAAAGATTTGAGTTAATTTGGGGCTTAGTTTCAGAATTAGGTTGTGGGTTAATAATAGGATTTTGGGCTTGGCTTGGGATAGGTTTAAAAATTATTTGAAGGGCTCAAATGGTCCATGAGGATGTCATGATGAGCTTAGGAGATGACTTGGGGCAATTAAATTGATCACATGGTTCAATTGGATGGAAATTTGAAGTTGGGCCAATTTGGGGAATTTGGTTTAGACTTGGATTTAGGTTGGGTTTAAGCTTTGGTCTAGGCTAATTGAGGGCTCAATTGGTCTAGGGGATGTTATGAAGATTTTGGCATTCAAAATTGAGGAAATTGGATGGGTTATGCGGTTCAATTTGATGGAAATTGAATGTATGGTCAAATTGAGGATTTTGGTCAAAAATTGAAATTACGGTTTGAGGATTGGTTCAATTGGGCTCCAAATTGGCGTAGATTGGGATTGGACAAGGTTTTGATTGATTTAGGTTTGAAATTGAGTGAGATTGAAATAAATTTAGTGAAAGTTAGGATGGATCAAGGGAAATTGGGCTTTTAAGGGTAAAATTGAGATTTTGGTCAAAATTAGTCAATTTAGTCAAATTGGGCCCAATGGGTGGCTAAGATTGATTTTGGGGATGTTTGGAATAATTTTAGAGGTTTCAGGAATTTTTTTAGCATGAGGAGTATTTTGGTAATTTTGGCAAATTTAGGGGTATATGGGGAATTTTGAGAATTTTAGGGTGTTTTGAGAAATTTAAGTGGTTTGAGATGATTTTTAAAGAGAATTTGAGGATTTGGGTCACTTTTAAAAATTTTAGGTTTCTAGGGGTATTTTGGTAATTATTGAAATATTTGGGGCTAAAAAGCCAAAAATGGGAATTTGGCGGAATTGATATCAATTAAGGGCGTCAATCATAAAATCAGCTCCTTTGAGCCATAAGACCAAGGGAACCCTCATTTTGGATCCTCCATGTGTTGGTCTTAGCCATCCTAGCCAGCGGTTAACAGTTTGGGGGACCACCGACATGGGTCTCCAAAAGAGTAGGGAGCCATGCTAAGCAAGCTTGGTTTAAGATCTAGGTTGTGACTGAAAGTGAGATGTTTAAATGTGTGAGTACAAGACCGAAACCACACCATCCAACGCTAACGCTAGGGTCAAACAGTCATATAGGGACTCTTCTTATGCTCCCCCGTCTTGGCTTCATCCTACTATGTGCTAGAGGTTAGAACCAAACATGCGGAACTCCAAGGAGTAAAGAAGTGTTTAGAATTCCTCTATGATAGTCAACAGAAAAGTCCTATGGCTAGATCCTAGGTTTCTAAGGAAGAAAAACTAAACCTCAACAAAAAGTGAGGTCAATAAATGGACCCCCAATATGTGTGGTGTGGTGACACGAGATTTGTATATATGCAAATATTTAGGAAGTTGACACCACTAAAAGGCGCCAAAACTTGATGCAGACAGATATATAATAAATATGCAATATAATGTTAATAAAATTCTTTTTTATGAAAATAATTTATCTTTTAAAACACTTTTTAAATTGCCAAATCTCTTTTAATATCAATGCAAGTTTATGTATTGCTCAAGTAATAAAGGACTCTAATGGAGTCCTATATATCGATCATATAGGGAAGTTGGAAAATCCATAAAGTAAATTACGAAAATTATTTTATAATAAAAACAAAAAATAAAATTAACGTGCAAAATTTGAAAATTAACTTCTCTGGTGAATGCTAATTAAAATGCAAATGTAAAACTACATAAATTAAACTATAAACTAAATGCTAAACTTTCAAAAGTAAAATTGTGAAAATTAAACTAAAATTTTGTAGTTGTGACGGAAAGTTTAAATTTAAGAAAACATCCTTCCCATTTACAATGAATATATGGATTGTTTAAAAATTGAAATTATTTGAAAATATATTTACAAACTGTTTTGTGTCAAATAGGACCAATCATATTCTTTACCCTCTTCCGAGTGTTATAAAGAACATTGATTAATCCAGAATTTGGTCTCTAATTTCGTGGTTAGGCTGGGAGGATATTGGCTGCCACTCTAGAGCTCCCACTACTCCCTCCCCAGAGGGCTAGCAGTCTCACATTAGTTTCCAATCAACTGAACCAAATTGGGGATTTTAATCTTTCACCTTAAAATCTCCAATTTTGCATCCAGCAAAGTATATTTTGCTATTTATTTGCACCCAATCCCATGAATGACATACTCTCCCATGAAATCAAATGTGATTCTCCCATGTTGTAGAAATCATATCTAATTTAAGAACATATGTTTCTCAACAAGTTTTAACAATTCAATTGGCCAGATCAAAAAATAAATGACGCTCGGAGTTCAAATCATCAAAAATTATTATCATTTAAAACCGTAGAAAACAAAATCTATTCTTCACAAAACCATACCTTCAAAGTAGGGAGAAGGATAAAGAAGACTACTCAGAATTAATGAGAAAGATACGATAAAACAAGGATTTTGTATATAAAAACAAGTTTATAAAATAGAAGAAAACAAAATACAACTTATCTCACAATCCTTCCCAAGTAAATCACTATAAGTAATCTCAAAGTCTTTCTCTCTTTACAATCACTCCCAATTCTCTCTTAGAAATGTAATGAATTTGAAATCTCTTACCATCCCTCTCCTTTTACAACCTTTAAAGAAAATCTCTTATTCTTCTCTCTCTCTCTAACTCACGCCACTTTCTCTCGCTCTCCCTCACGTCACACACTCACACATGAGAAGTCTTCTTCTTTTATTTTTGGGCTGCCTCCTTTGGAAAAGAATTCAAAGTTCCCTCTAAAAGTTTCTCCAAAAGTCAACTCTTTTGAATACAAAAGATGTGTCATTTTATCTAAGAGTCATATCCCTTCATAAAGAACCTTCCAAAGTGTCTAGATGCATTGAATTACTCCAAGAGTTGTGTAGATCAAGTGTCCTTTTGAAATTTGTGCAAAAATTCATCTCGAACTGCCTTAATTTGAAAAAGTCACCCATGGCGCATCATGCTCAAGCTCTCTGGATTTTGGCGCCTCAAGCACCAATCTAGCGCATCATGCGTCAGAATCCAAAATTGGCTCTTTTTGCTCTAAATTTCAACCATTTTGCCATTTTTGCTCCAAATGCCTAAAAATGATATACCTGCAATAAAAACACAAAAATACCCTTCTTTAAAGTCCAATATCACCATAAATAAGCATAAAATAGGTACTTAAAATAGTATATAGTTTTGGTATATCAAAATCTCCCAAACTTAAATGATACTTGTCCTCAAGTGACACTTTTATTACATAAAAACATATGACTTAGGATAGAGATTAACTTATAACTTCTATACTTTAGTTTAATAAATAGAATAATAAAATTTAAGAAAAATCCTTTAATAACTTAGATTCAAACTCTATGTCTAGGAATATTTAGTAATCAAATTTAAGATTTTTGAATCTCTATTCATTTCAAAAAGAATTGCAAATTGTCATATTAATGACATTTAGAACATCCATATGAAAAAGAACTTTATGAAACTTTACTAGAAATGCTACTAATAATCCAATACAAATTTAGAAAATGTAATAAAGCTCCTTTCTTAAGTTGATTCAAGTGAAGACAATTTTTTATTAGGCATCTCCTCAAGCTTCTCCTCACTTATTTTTTTTCTTTTTCTTTCTTTTTTTTTCTTTAAGTATCTTTTCAATCCTTTCTTTCCTTTTCTCTTTTTTTTTTCAAGTGAGGATTACTATATCTGGATAGCCTTTAATAATTTTGAACTTAACTATCAACTTCTTAAAGTTAAAACTACTTACATTTCTTCGCTTTATAAATTCATATTAGTTTATGCTTTTTCATAAAGTCTCATTCTCTTCTTCTTACATGAAACTCTAAAATTCTTAACACTTCAAAAATACAATTTCCTTTACTTTAACATAATCTTATCCTATCATACCAAATATCATTAACTTTAGAATTGACCTTCGTTAATAAAAACTTTTTACCTAAATTTTTTATAATATTTATAAACATAAGTATAGTCAATTAAAGTTAAAGTTTATAATCTCAGGCCATACTATAATTAATTTTAAAAATATAGTTACTGAAGGACAAATAAAATTTAGTTTACTCTTTTTCAAAAGAAATTTTTCTTTTTCCCAAACTTAAATTTTTAAGTGATTTAAAAAATATTTTTAACATAAAATTTAGTAAGTGAAAGAAAACAATAAATGCATGAAAATAAAAACTGACCTGTAGAGGATTTCTGACTATGAAACTGGGCTTCAGTATACTGCTGGTACTAACTGTAGAACTACATACAGACTTTAAAGCATTAAATAAAACAAAATACAATCTAGATAACTTGCTGAGAATTAAAAACATAAATACAAAAACTAAAAAACTAAACTGAAAATATTAAAAATGCAGAAAAAGTAAAAGTCTATAATTACTATTACAAATTGTAAGTTCACAATCACAACATAAAAAGTCTTCTACAACAAGTTTTCCAAACAAAAGTACATCCTAATACAAACATAAACACAAACAAACATTAAAACAACTGAAGTCGACTCATAAAACATCAATCTTGATCTCCTTCCACTCCATCATCTGATTCTTCTTCTTCTTCTTCTTCTTCTTCTTCTTCTTCATCTGCTTCGTCATCATGAATGGGAGCATAGGGGGTGTAACTGGGGCAAGCAGAAAAGTCCACATTAGGTTCACCCCTAAGGTGTCTTACCATGGAATTTTCAAACCTAATATCATGTTGAACTCTCCTCTGCTGATATTCATCATTATATGCATTCCTTGCTCCCATCTCTCCCAACTGAGTTTAAATATTTAATATATCCATCTGTTGAATCACCAGTTGCTCCATTAAACCTTCTAATGATGTAGATCTAGAAGTAGACACCCCTGCAGTAGATGTAAAGGGCATATCCCTTCTTCCACTTCCAAACTCAACAAATGATTCTACTCTCTGAATCATATGCCTCCTAATCAGGTTATATGGCTGCAATCTCTCTTCATTTCTATGGGATTCAACTCCTGATTGTTCAAATAAATTGAAAATCAAGGCAGGGCATCCCCATCCTCCAGCTGTTGAACTATCAGCTATACTCTGAGCATGTTGAACTATAAGTGCACCAACATTTATTGCCTTCATGTTTTGAATACAATAGTTTAGTGCATATTTATCTCTCATAACATCAACCAAATGATTTGTTGACAATAGTCTGGTAGAAATGAAGTGGTGCCATATTTTTGACTGAATAATTAGCATAGAAGTAGGGAAGTTAACTCTCTTGTTATTCTTAATCTTCCACTCCCCTCTTCCATATATAAAAAATGCAATCAGTTCCTCTAGTGATAAATTTGTTATTATAAATGCAGCATATTCTTAATGAAATACATTTCTAAGCCCATAAAATGCATTGATCCTTTCAGTAGAAAACTCTACTAGCTTACCTCTCACTAAGATGTGATCATTTGCAATGAATCTCAGATTTGCATAGAGTTTTCGGACCATCAGGATAATTGCTACAACAGTGAAGTAGCAGAATCTTTCCCAATTCCAAGCAAGGATCAGTCTTTCGACCTCGCCACCCGGGTTTGCAAACGTCTGTTCTTGGATCATTCTTTTGTTCTCCATTTGGGTATTGTAACTAAGTTGGGCTTTAAAACTAACAAATCATTGTGCATCAAAGTCTTCAGTTGGTCTTCCTCGCTTAACTCGGGGAGCCATTTAAAAATTCTATGAAAATCCAAATAAATTACTAAATTAAAAATCTAACTCCTCAAGCAAGGTTATTTGGTAAGCAACTTTTCACCATGAGTTTCCTTCAAGCATTTTCATTAAAAATCCCAATTTTTGGATCTCCTAAAATCCATGGTGAAAATAAAATATTTCTAAGTTGAAGTGAAGCTCTTACCAAGAGAGGATGAAATCTATAGCTTTTTACCTATGAATCCTTCTCTTTAGCCCATAATGTGATGCCCTAGACTAAACTTTTGAGGTAGAAGATGACTCAAGCAACGAATATGGAGTTTGTTCATGCAATTTCGTGGTTTCTAGTCAATGTAGTGTGTTCAAACTTTTGGCGCATCATGAGCTAGAGCTCAAATTTTCCAAACTTTGGTTTATGTAAAAATCTGCTCAGTACCACTTTACATCAACCTCTATTTGACTCAAATAAACCTTTCTAAGAATATATAAACATCACACTAACACATAAATTTAACAAAACTCACATTTATATATAAAATCTGCGCTACTACAAACTAACATTTTTCAATCCAACAAACATCAAATTCAATGTTCTAAACCAAACCAACATCGTAAACACTGAAATCTAAATATCAATATTCAAAACATAAACATATATAGTGTTCATTAGAAAGGGAAATGCAATCCAACACAATAAATTAAAACAAACAGTACTACATAGAACATTTCGTGCATAAATTGAGATTAAACATCTTCTTCACTATCATCCTCCTCGATATCTCTCATTGATTGGTAGTGCACATACAGAATGCAGAAGGATCAAAATGGAAATTCATCAGTTGAATTTTCCTCCTCAATCTAAGCATGTTTCTTGAACATACGTACCAATCCATCTTCAATATGCCCTGTATGTTCCAATCTAGATGATCTATCATTTCAGTAATATTCCCTATCACGTGCATGAGATTCTACACATCTTTCTCTATCTTCTTGATCCTCTTTGACAGTGCAGTCGAGTTGTAGAAGGGCTGAACAGGTGATGAATTCTGAGATCATTGATCCATCAATACATTCATGTGATTGCAATATAATTGCAATAGACTTCTGGATCCATCGGCTTCCAAGGAAGTAGTACTTTTTCCCAACTTTCATAAGGTACTTGCGATTGACTGCAAAGTAAGAAAATAGTGGATGGATGTCCTAGTCTAGTTGCAGATCCATTCACAATGTAACCCAAAATTGATTTCATAATTTAAGCTCCAATATCAACAAGTTTTTTGGTTTGAATAAAATAGTTTAGAATGGAACTCTCCTTAGTGACCTTACTAATTTTCATGGTAGGCAGTAATTTTGATGCAAAATAAAGAATTTCCAGGTTTTGAAACTGGATTTAAAAATGACGAAGGACAACTTACATTTCTATCATTTCTGGTCTCCCAATTCTCATCTTCATCCGTAAGGTAGCGGTAGAGTTCATTCATATTCTCTCTTGTAGGGATAAAGTTTGCATAATGGCAAATAGACACATTTTTAATCATAAAAATTTCATTTATTACTTGAATGAGTGAACTGCACAAACCTGCCTCGAACATAAATCATTCTTTAGTTGATCCAATAAAGATTTGCATAAAGTCTTTTACAACAGGAACAATAATAGTGGCAGTAGTGTAGCAAAACACTTCCCAACACCTCTGCTCAATAGTCTCTTCTACTCGAGTATTTGGCGTGTTGAATCCTTGATTCACAAATCCCCTTTATTTGATAAGGCTCTTCTTCACTAGAACTCGATCGTGTAACTTATGTGCATCGAAAATGACGAACTTTCTCTGGTTGAAAATTCCAAATTTAACGGAGTTTTTAGTGTGGGAAGCCATATAATTTGAAAAGTGGTGACCCTTCCCTCATTTTCCCCCCTAAAAAATGGTTTGGATTCAATTTTTAGGAGTTATTTGAAGAAGAAATTGCCAAAAATTTCCAAAAACTGCAATTTGAAACGTTTTAAGTCATTTTCGGACACACTGCCCATCATGCGTCGATCTGGAGCATCATGCGCTAGCTCTCTGGAAAGTGGTGCATCATGCGTCAATCTAGCGTATCTGTTGGCACTATTTTTAGATGTGGAGTTGCCCGTTGGAACCTGTCGACCGCCGGAATCGAAATCCCATCGGTCGCTTCGGAAGGACATTTAATATATATATATATATATATATATATATATATATATATAT
>JXCR01117308.1:14712-59692 GCA_002079205.1 Phalaenopsis hybrid cultivar
CTGAAAGATAAACACAAGACTTGAGGGTGAGGCTCGATCAAATAAACTAAGAAATATATGACATCCGTTTGGTCTGCGAAACTCTTTATTTGCCGACAAGTTCCCTTTTTTAATACGCAAAAATTAAATAGGGTTTATATTAAGTTGGGTTCGGAACAGCTTCCTACAAGGGCAAGCCCCTATAGTTAATTACATCTTAGATAACCGAAGTCACCTTAGAAAACCCTCAATAAAAATCAGGAAATTTTATCTTCAAAGAGGTCAAAAGGATAGTACTTTTCGACGAAATTAGATAAAGAGGTGTGAAAGGGGAATGGTTCAAATTTGGAACATTTTGTTGTAGAGTCTAAAGGAGGGAGATCTAGGGGATGTCATAGATTCGGATGAGACCCTCGATGACTTCCCAGTCTATCTTATGGTTTGGCTTAATTCTGCCAACTTTACTTGTTTATGGCTTACATTCGAGTGAAACGATCACACAAATAACCTAGAAGATATGAGGATTTAGGTCGTGACAAACGACAACCTCGGAATCCTAAAACGAGCTAGGGCTTATATTGTACAGCAAAGCTATACAAAAGCTTAAAGAAAGGTTGAGGATTTATGTTGCATAAACAAAAAACCTCGAAATCCTATGGCTTGGTTGTTTAATTCTAAGGAAGGAATGGTTTAACTGATGTAGACATGTTTTACTGTTGAAGATGACCGTGCTGCCCACAATACTAGCTCCAAGCTCCTCGTTGTGATGAGTTCAAGTTTTCTAATATGTCAAGTTATGATGTCAAATCAAATTTCTCTATGGTTATGGTTCTTTAAATATTATGGTGGGATATTAAAGTTTATTAGATCGACACCGGTTAGGATCCTATGGTTCCCTCGTTTCGGTACTATTATTTTCTTTCAGATTCACTTAATCTAAATGAATTTATTAAACTCAACTCAATGAATTCCGTACTTTCATTTAGACCGTGGAAAGTCTTATTAGCAATCGTAGGTTGCCTCCTCCGAGGGATTGCCGATCATCCGATAGAGATTTCTTAATTTAGTTACAATTGTTGTTTTATGATATTTGTGATTAAATTTTAAGTTGTCTTATATTTTGAATGTTGTGGTCATGAATTTTATGTTAGTTGATTTTAGTTTTGGTTTTCATGTAGGGTGACATCATTGTTTAACATACAAGCTCGAGACAAGAAGTACAGAAAGGTAAATGCATTAATATAAAAAGGTATCTGTCGATTCTTCTCGTTCCTCCACCTGAAAGGTTAGTATTTATAAGACATTTATATAATTTTGCAAGGAATTTAAATTACAGTAGCAGATGAAGGTTTAGCTACCTAACCCTAAGTTATGAATTTTATTGAATCTCAGAAGATCCTAGTAGATGATTTTAGAACAAAATATGGCAAGTCTGATTTACCCTTCAGAATATCCAATAGATTTCAAAGTGCTCGAGGCATGACCCTAGATCGCTTTGAAGATCTCTTGAAGTATTATGAGTTCATTTTGAAGTTATCATAATGTTCCATTAATCATCTGAGGTCGAAGTATGACTACCAGATTGCTCAGTGAAACTTGATAATTCAATTATCCCAAGGATAGGATACTCAATGAATCAATTGATGTTTCATTTAAAAGTTATGTGAGTGGGTGCCCCTAAGACAAGTTTAGGTCGTTTCAGATTATGGTGCCCGAAATTAAGGTCAGGCCTATAGTCTTTATAGATTTTAATCACCAATCATATTATCTTCTAAATCTGATTAATTGAGTTTAGACATCGAGTCTAGGTCACTCCTAAGCCCTTAACAATCATGATAGGTGAAATGGTGATTATCAACATTTTGATTTAAGTGATATGCATTCTTATCAAGTAGTAAAATCATCCTCAGCTTTAGGCTTAAGAAAAGTAAATTATCATCTTTCCAGCTTAAGCCTGTCACTTAAGAATCGTTTGATCTTAATTGACTTCCAAGTCATGAAGATTAAGAGGATTATGATTTTGTCGATGTTGTACAAGGGTGATGAGTGAGTTTCTACCTTTTAATACCATTGTATTTCAATTGTCCAAACACATTTATTAAGATCAAAATTACGAATTTTCCCTTGGTTAGTCCTAAATTTTGATTAAGGCACCAAAATCTAGAATGACTAATCATCAAACACGACTTAAAAGACTTTGAGGGTTTATAGTATCATATCCATGAGGTAATTGAAATATCAGAAGAGAATATGTGGATTTTCAAAATTTAATTTAATTTAGATAATTATTTAAATTTAGAAAATAGGATTTTCAAAAGTTAATTTATTTAATTATCCAAAATAAAGTTTGTATTTATGAAAAAATTATTAGAGGTTTCTTAAAGTCAGAGAAAGACTTAGGCAAGATTTCATGATTTTTTGAATTAAATTATTATTATTATTATTAAATTTTTAATCAATTTCAATGATTAAATTAAATATAAAATAATGTTTTAATTAGAAAAAATATTTTTTTTATTTTTAATAGACTTCTGTGAATTTAGAAAACTCAGAAAATCAAATATTGTATTTTTTTAATTTTTAATTTTTAATTTATTTATTATAATTACTTTAATGGGAAAATATGAAAAATTCATTTTTTAAGCTTTTAAAATTTATGTTTTAACTTAGAAAAATTAGGAAAAAATTTTTAATGAATTCTAAGTGATCAGAGGATATTTACACACATTTTGAACCATTTTTTGCATTTTTGAAAATTTTGATTATTTTAATTATTTTTAATTCAAAATTTATTTAAAAATAAAATATTTTCACAAAAATGGATTTTATTTTTATTAAATGTTCCTGACCACAAGGAACTCATAAAACCAATTTTCATAATTTTTCTAAGCTTATTTAATTTAATATAATTATTTTTATACCAAAAATACAAGGTTTCTTTGAAAATCCATTGTAGTGCTCCGACTAAGTCAAATAATTTTGATACTTTTCCTTTGAGTAAATATGATTTTTATGGATAGTGGGGAAGTGATTTTGATAATTTTTGATAATTGTATAATTTACATAAATTAATATAAAGAATATGCATTTAATTAAGTGTAGAAATGTACAAGATGACTCAAAACATCAAAAGATTTTTCCTAGATTTCTCTGACCACAGGAAACCTACTAAAATTATTCCCATAATTTTCCAAGTGATATTTTGATTTATATAATTAAAATAAGCCAAAATGGGTACCCTAGCTTGAAAATTGGGGTCAGAGGCATAGATAGGTCCTCTGACTTTGGAAAAATCAGAGAACATCCCCTCTGTGAAGAGAAATAAACCATGAAAAATTCAACGTATGGTGAGTTATATTTAGCCATGGAGGATTAAAGTACCATAGAGGGTATTTAATTAATTAAAATTAATATATATGAAAAATAATTTTTATTTAAGTTCACATTCTTCTCCTCTGGTCACTGAGCAAGTGGGTATTTTTTTTTTAACTTTATGATTTTTTTAGAAAAAGATATGGATTTTTGAAGTTTAGTCATTTAAAATAATTCAGAAAAATCCATATTTTCTACTTATCCACGCAGTGCCAATTCATCCTACGGCAGCTCCGAACTCACACGCAGCGCGCTCCCATTCCTTACGCTTTCCACTTAGGCATGCCACACTGCCCCAGTTCACGCACCAAGAGTCTGTTTAGCTCAATCTTCTCCGTCCATTGGATACAGGCGCGATCAGGCGGCTCTCCGTTATCGTCCCCAAGTGACCTAACCCGTGAGTCGTTCGTACTAAAACCTAAAGATCTCTGCCTAGACTCAACCAAATAACATGGGGTTTATTTTTAAACCTTCATCTACTCAAGACGAGCATATCTATATGGCTTATACGGTATGAAATATAGCAAATACGTATGGAGAATCAAAACATGCTCGGTTTAGGGTTAGAGTTCAATACCTTTGTCTAAGAGGGGAGGCCTCAATCAGATGGTTGTGGTAGCTTTAATTGGTCACTTCCATGGCCACAATTCAGGTGCAAATATGTGCTTATGTGGGGGGCTGAGAAGCTCTAAAGATCAATTATGGTGAGTTGGCCCCTAAGGTTGAAATTGGGTTTGAATTAGGGGCGGAGGTTCTTAGTTTTGGAGTTTTTTGGCCACTAGGCGAGCCGATCAAGGTAGAGGAGGTGCTTAGGTTGTCAGGTGAGCCAGGGGGAGGTTTAATTATAATTTACCCTCAATGGCTAGTGATGATGGAGAAGATATTTTGCTTAACGCCCAAAATGGAAAAAAATCTCTTAATTTAGGGACCCATTAGTCTGTAGCTTGCTTGGATGGGTTTAAGATAGTTTATCCTGGTCCAAAGGAGGATCTTAGTGGTTGTGGGGGTCCTTGGTTGGCCAATTTGACTTAGTTAAGTCAATTTAGGTGAAGGGGTCTATTTGGGTCAAGTGGCTTGAAATGGGTTTTGGGTTGGGCTAGCAAAGCCATAGAGCCCAATTGATTGATCAATTTTATGTAGATGATTGTCAAATAGAGTTTAGCGAACAATTGGGGTAGTTTTGAATTCATTTTGAAAGTACAATTTGAAAGAAGTTGAAAATTTGGTCAATTTGGGCATTTTGGGATACACTTGGGTTTAAGTTGGGCTAAGGTTGGGATAACCCCAAATTGATGGTTCAAAATGGTCTATAGGAATGTCATGATGAGTTTTCAACATAAATTGGGTGTCAATTTTGTGGTTAGGGCATTCAATTTGGTGGAATTTGGAGACATAGCCAATTTGGGGCAAATTTAGGGATTTTGGACTTGGGTTAAAATTGAGTGGAATTGGTCTTGATCACGGCCAATTTCAGGTTCAATTTGATTTTTAGGAATGTTATGAGGAGTTTAGGATTCAAATTGAAGTAATTGGGTGTGTCATATGGTTCAATTTGGTGGGCTAGGTCATGAGGCCAAAATTAGAGGATTTGATTTGGTTCAAAATTGAGCTCAATGCATGGGCCAATTAGGCTTGAATTTGGTTTAAATTGATGACATGAGAGATTAATTTGATTTTAGAATTGAAATTGGTGGGAGAATTGGAGCCAAATTAGTAGACATTTGGGGTGAATTTGGGGATAGGCCTTTAAAGGCAATTTTGAGGTTTTGGAAAAAATGGTCAAATTGGGTTCAATTGAAGGATTCAAATTGATTTTGGGGAAATTTGAGTTGATTTTGATGGTTTTGGGAAAGTTTGGTCCACCAAGGGTATTTTGGTAATTTTGGCCAAATGAGGGGGGTATTTTAGTATTTTTGGTAAATTTGGGGTGTTTTGGGTAATTTGGATGAGTTCAAGTGGGTTGAAATGATTTTTGAACAAATTTTGGTATTTTGAAAAAATTTAGAAATTTTTGTGGATTTTAGGGTTTTAAGGGTATTTAGGTAATTTGGGTAAGTTTTGGGCTCAAAGGGCTAGATTGGGTATTTAGGTAAAGTTGAAGTGTCAATTACCATAGTTGAGCCATGGACCAATGGGATCCCTATTTTGGGTCCTACATGTATTGGTCTTAACACAAACTCTAGCCTAAGGCTAGTGGGTCTAGGGGACCATGTACAAGAGTCCCCAAAAGATCAAGGGATCAAAGTCAACATATTTTGGGTTTAGGGTTATAAGTGAGGGTGAGTGCAAGTGAGTGCACGTGAGTGCATTAGCTCCAGACCAACACATGGGGTCAACAACCACATGGGGTCAACCCTAAGGCAAACAGTCTTATGGGGACTCTCCTTGAGATCCTCCATACTAATCCTACCTATTAAGTGCTAGAGGTTATGACCAGTATGTGGAACTTCAAGTTGAACAAGAAAGAGTTTAGAATTCCTAATGATGAGGGTTATTTTTCTAGTTTTGTAGGAATAATCAACAGAAAAGTCCTATGGCTAGACCTTAGGCTACTAAAGAGGAAAAACTAAACCTCAACCAAAACTGAGGTCAACAGCATCATGCATCAATTCCAAAATTTTCTCTGTTTCGATTTCGATCAAATAAATTCGTAAATTTTCTATAAAATTAGGCAAATAAAGACGTTTCTAAATATTTTGTCAAAATACATGGAATACAAAAAAACCTAAACATAAATATACGTAAAACATCGCAAACAAAACAAACTCAAAAACAAGCTAAATAAAGATACATATGAGTTGTCTCCCACAAAACGCTTAGTTTAATATCGTCAGCCCGACATTCTCAATCTTATTTTGGGTTACCCAACATTTTTATCTCTTTAAAAGCTGGTCTTTGACCATCAAAATCTTATTTCAATCTATGCCCATTCACTTCAAATATTTTTCCAGTCTGGGGGTCTTCAATATTAACTACCCCATCTAAATGAATTTACTAAACTCAACTTAATGAGTTTCATAATTTCATTTAGACCGTGGGAAGCCTATTAGCAACCGTAGGTTACCTCCTCCGAGGGATTCCCGATCATCTGATAGAGACATCTTAATTGTTTGTGTGATGTTTGTGATTAAATTTTGAGTTGTTTTATATTTTGAATGTTGTGGCGGTGAACCGTGGGAAGCCTCGTTAGCAACCGTAGGTTTCCTCCTCCGAGGGATTCCCGATTATCCAATAGAGACGTCTTAATTTAGTTGAAGTTGTAGTTTTTGAGGAATTCCCGATCATCCGATAGAGACATCTTAATTTAGTTGAAGTTGTAGTTTTGTGTGATGTGTGTGTCCTTGAGTTGTTTTATATTTTGAATGTTGTGGCGGTGCTGTAGGTTACCTCCTCCGAGGGATTCCCGATCATCTGATAGAGACATCTTAATTTAGTTGAAGCCATAGGTTACCTCCTCCGAGGAATTCCCGATCATCCGATAGAGACATCTTAATTTAGTTGAAGTTTTGTTTTGTGATGTTTGTGATTAAATTTTGAGTTGTCTTATATTTTGAATTTTGTGGTGGTGAGTTACCTCCTCCGAGGGATTCCCGATCATCCGATAGAGACATCTTAATTTAGTTGAAGTTGTCAACCGTAGGTTACCTCCTCCGAGGGATTCCCGATCATCCGATAGAGACTTTTTAATGTTTGTGTGATGTTTGTGATTAAATTTTGAGTTGTTTTATATTTTGAATGTTGTGGCGGTGAACCGTGGGAAGCCTCGTTAGCAACCGTAGGTTTCCTCCTCCGAGGGATTCCCGATTATCCAATAGAGACGTCTTAATTTAGTTGAAGTTGTAGTTTTTTGAGGAATTCCCGATCATCCGATAGAGACATCTTAATTTAGTTGAAGTTGTAGTTTTGTGTGATGTGTGTGTCTTGAGTTGTCTTATATTTTGAATGTTGTGGGGGTAAATTTTATCTTGGTTGATTTTAGTTTTAGTTTTGGTTTTGGTTTTGGTTTCGGTTTTGGTTTTGATTTTGTGGCTATCCTGTTAGTTTTAGTTTTCATGCAGGATAACATTGTTTATTTAACATGCAGGTAAGCAAGTATAAAAGTACATTATGAAAGTACAAGAAAGACAACGCTAAAAAATGTGAAAGCGTACCTGGCGAGTCTTCTCGTTCCACCACCTGAAACTTAAAAGTCATGTTAAGGTAGTTCAAGTAGAGGCAGAAAAAGTGAGGTTTTGGTACTTTTCCTAACCCTATGTCATATCTTGGTGGGTCCTTAGGATTTTAATTAAGGATGATTTTGTTAAACGAAGCATACTAATCTTAGTAGCTCTACAAGGTATGCAACAGGTTAAGAGGAAGAAGCAGGTCCATGCTTCCCTCTTATCACCCAGTGAAAAGTCTCGAGTTCATTTAAGCTTATTATGCTGCTTAATAATATATCCTGAAAACACCTTAATGCTCAATGGACATTGATGTCTCAATTATCCCTAAGAGTAAGGTAAATATCATTTGTAATTTAATTTTGAATATTTGTGGGTGAAGACCCTTAAAGAGGCAAGTTAGTGTTGTTGGAACACTTAGCCAAATTTCAGTCCTAATTGGGCTTATAGTGTTTGAAAGATGTTTTAATTTTAATGATTTTTATTATTTTAATCCTCATTTAATCAATTTTTTATTTAAATTAGATCACTACTAAGCCCTTAAGACCTAGGTGAGTGTCTTAATCAGTTTTTTGAAACTGTTAAATTTTAGGTGATCAGGAATCGTCATTTAAATTTTATTTAAACATCAAAGTAGGGGTATTAAATTGGTTAATTATTGACTTCAAAAGTAATACCCCTAAATCTTTAGGTTCATTTAATTTGAATAAACTTCCAAATTTTAATAATTTAGAAATTTATTAATTAATTTATTTACTTAGGAAAAGTGAGGTTGCTTTCTACCAATTAACCCCTTAGGTTTCAAACATTCAAATATGTTAAGTAAAAATCAGAGGTTACCCATTTCCCTCCTTGAATTAAGCCTAAATGTTAATTAAGGCTAAATTTCCAAAATTACATATTTGCCCCTAAGGCTCTAACACTTCATAATTCATCAAAATTCAATTCAAATGACTTTCAAATTTTTATCATATCTCATTCATGGGTGAATTAAGACATTAGAGGAGAAAATGTAATTTTTTAAAATTTAATTTAATTTATATAATTATTTCCATACAAAAATAGGATTTTTCAAAGAAAAATTCCTAACTTGACCAAGGTAAGTCCTAATCCCTTGAAATTTTTACTGGAGGCATGCATAGACCAAAGAAACCTTTGGATAAAATTTCATGACTTCTTAAATTTTATTTAAATTTTAAGAATTATTTTAAATTCTTGGGTATTTATTAAATATTAAATATTTTAAATGGGGAAAATTAAGTTTTGTATTTTTGAAAAGTCGTCCTAAGGTCAGAGAACCTAAAGAAGAAAATTTTATATTTTTTTGAGTTTTATTTAATTTATTGGAATTATTCTTAAAGAAAATCCATTTTTAACCTTTAAAAATTATTTTAAGCTTCAAAATTTAATATATTTATTTAGAAAATCAGAAAAAATATTCCAATTTTTCCTAAGTGCTTAGAAAGAAATTTAGAAAATTTCCATGAGTTTTATTATTTTTGTGATTTTTATGGATTTTTAATTATTTAAATATTTGAAATGAACTAAAAAAAGAAGTTTTTATTTTAAATGTTATTTTATTTTTATAAAATACCCCTGATCTCAGAGAACTCAGAAAAAAAGTTTTTACAAATTTTTTAGTTATATTTTAATTTTTAAAAATCATTTAAGTGCCAAAAATAACATTTATCTTTAAAAATCAACTTAAGTTATCAAATGAACTCAAAACACTTTGAAATTTTTATAGTAAGTTCTCTGGATCATAAATAATAGTGGAGATTAAAAATCAAGTCATTTAAATATTTATATTTTTAAACTATATTTTCATAGTGATTTTGGATTTGTGAAAATTAGGTGTATTTCAAATGAATTAACTTATGAAAAATTTTCCAAAAGCTTCTCTAATCATAGAAAGCCTCCTAAAATTTTCTTAGAATTTTATAAGCAACATGCTAAGTTTCATGATTAATTTATGCAAATAGAAGATATAAACTTGAAAAATATGGATCTCGATCTAGAGACTCCTCTGACTGGAAAAATCAAAGGATGTTCCCTAAGAGACAACAACATGCTAAAATTTCAAGCCATTGTGATATTCCTACATGCATAGAGAATCAAAACATTCAAATCAGTGTTTAATTAATTAAAAATAAAATATGCATCAAATTGACTCCAAATTATTTCCACATTATTCTCTTCTACGCACTGAGCAAGAAGGTATTTTTATTTTATTTTTGTGATTTTTCTACACCAAGATATGAATTTTCTAAGTTAGGGCTATTTAAATAAATAGGAAAAATTCCTATTTATCTATTTAAACAGTGCGGTGTCATGTAGATCCTAGGCAGCTCCGAACTCCACGCGGCGCGCTCTGGTTGGACGTCACCATCCATGTACCCACTGACTCAGCCCGTGGTTCATGTTAGGAAGCACTATCCGGCTTCATCTCGACCGTCCATCCGATACACGCGCGATCGGACGGCTCCCCCTCATCGTTCCCAATAGAGTGATCTCGTGACCGTCCACACTAAAACCCTAAGATCTCAACCTAGACTTAACCAAATCACTTCGGGTTTGATTCTATGGACTCGTCTAAGTGAGACGAACACATTCATATGGTAATCATGCAATTAAATTAATCCTAATCAAATGGAGAATCAAAATAGGCTCGGGAGGAGGTGAGATTTTATACCTTTGCTTTGAGAAGTGAAGCTTCAAATAGAGGGTCTTAGCACGTTCGTTGGGGTCAAAAAAGGCTAGGGATTGAGTCTCTGGTCCTGGTATAAGGCCTAGGTGTGATTTTGATCAAGCCCGATTTTGGGTGTTGGTCTAGAGCTATGGTGGAGGCTATTTTAGAGGGTAAGTTGATGGTGCTTTCTCTTCTCTTGTTGTTGTGAAGATGTGGGAACAAGCAATTGAAGTTTGGTGGAGTTTTAAGGGATGTCCTATTTCTGCCCTAATTTTTAAGCTCAAAATTAGAGTTACACAAAAGAAATCAAGGCAATGAAGTGATTGGACTGGGTTGTGGAGGTCTCAAAGAAGCTCTATGAGTGATTTGGGACACTGAGAAAATTTCAACTCTCTCTCCCATGGTCGTGGAGGTGAGTTTTTATAAAAATGGCCAGGGGGTGGCTCTCAGGGCCAATGTTTGGGTGCATTGTGGTGCTTAGGTGAAGGGCATACGAGCTCCATCAACTAATTTGGCTGAGTTAGCCTCTAAGTTTGATTTGGGTGAGGTGTCGTGGGGGTGGCTCTCGGTTTGGCCATTTTCCGGCCACTAGGCTGGTCGACCGGCCAGAGGGAGGTGGCTAGGAGCTCATGAAACCCAGGGAAATATGTCACAACAATTTAGTGCAATAAGGCCTAATTTTGGTAAGGGTATCTTAAGCACATGCATTTTTGGAAATAATATCCCTTAATTTGGGGGACCTTTGGTCCATGGCTTGCTTTAGGTGGTTTCATGGTGTTTGGACTGGTCACTAGGTCCAACTAATGGCTGTGATGGAGTTAATTTGGTGACTTTAGGGTGGTTAGGTCACATTTAGTGCATGGGTCCAAGGTGGGTTCAAGTGATCAAAGCTTAGGTTTGGGCTAGGCTAGCCATGTCAATTGACCCAATTGATTGATCATCATTGTGTAGATGATTTTTATGAAGATTTTTTATGAAGGGTTGAAGTGATTTTGAGTTTAATTAGTGGATCAATTTGAATGATTTTTTGAATTTTGGTCAATTTGGGCATGTTGGGTTAGACATGGGTCTAGGTTGAGCTAACCTTAGGCTAAGTCCAAATTGAATGGTCCAAATGATTAAGGGAGATGTTGTGAAAGTTTTTCATGAAGACATAGAGTGGAAATTTTGGGGTTAATGCTATCAATTTGGTGAAATTTTGAGACATGGACAATTTGGGGCAAATTTGGGGCTTTTGGAGTTAGGTTGAAATCAAATGAAATTAAGACTTTACAAAGGCCAATTGAAGATCAAGTTTGATGTATAGGAATGTTATGAAGATTTTTCAACATAAATTGTGGCAAGTTGAGTAGGCCATGGGTTCAATTTGGTGGAACCAAGTCATGTGGCCAAAGTTGGTAATTTACCCCAATTTCAAATTGGGTCATATGGTAGTTTAGGAAAACGAAATTGGGAATATTTGGAAGGTTTTGGGAATTTTTGGAATTTTTTGGAATTTTTGAAATTTTGGGGCAACGAAGGGTATTTTGGTAAATTGACCAACCTTGGTGATTTTGGGTAATTTGGTTGTTTTGGTAGAGTTGGGGTGTCAACCACCATCAATAAGCCATGAACCAATGGAAACCCCATTTTGGGTCCTCTATGTAACCCTAGCCTAGGGCTAGTGGGTTTAGGGGACCTCCTACATGAGTCTCCCAAAAGTATCAAGGGACCAAAGCTCAGAAGTTTAAGTCTAGGGTTGTGAGTGATTGTAAGTGTAAGTGTGTATCTTAAGCCCTAGACCAACACCCAGGGTCAACCCTAAGGTCCAACAGTTCTAAGGGTGACTCATCTTGAGTTCCTCCATAATGACCACACCTACTAAGTGCTAGAGGTTAGGACCAATATGTGGAACTTCAAGTTGAGTAGAGAAGATGGTAGAATTTCTAATGGTGAGGGTTCCTTGTCTAGTTTTCTAAGAATAGTCAATAGGAAAGTCCTACTGCTAGATCTTAGGCTACTAAATAGAAAAACTAAACCTCAACCAAAAGTGAGGTCAACAACCAGTTATCACCAAATTCAAATATCTCCCTAGGATCAAGAGAAAACAACATTTACCAGTCATTATGGTACTAATACTTTTAGAAGAATGCCCTTTAGTTTATTTAATGCCCCTACTTACTTTTAGAAGATATATGATGGCAATTTTTTGAGATTTAATTGAAAAAGGGATTGAAGTCTTTATGGATGACTTTTCAGTGTTTGGAACTTCATTAATTTAATTGAAAAAGGGATTGAAGTATTCATGGATGACTTTTCAGTGTTTGGAACTTCATTTCTGAAATTCTTAGGCATTGTGAAGAAACAAATTTAGTTCTTAATATGGAAAAATACAAATTTATGGTAGCACGAAGAATTGTATTAGGTCATCAAATATCAGAAAATGGTATGGAAGTAAATCCTGCTAAAATTTAAGTGATTGCTAATTTTTCTTATCCAACAAATGTAAGGGAAATTAGGAGTTTTTTAAGACATGCTAGATTCTACAAGCAATATATTAAGGACTTTTTATAAGATTGCTAAGCCTTTATGCCATTTACTGGAGAAAGATGCAATTTTCAATTTTGATGAGGAATGCCTAAAAATTTTAAATTATTAAAAAAAATTTCGCTGTACCAATACATAGTTTCACCAAATTGGGAAAAACCTTTTGAACTTATGTGTGATGCAAGTGATTATGATATTGGAGTTTCACCAAACTGTGAAAAACCTTTTGAACTTATGTGTGATGCAAGTGATTATGCTATTGGAGCTATTTTAAAATAAAGATATGATAAAATTTTTAAAGTTATTTACTATACTAGTAAAACTCTTAATGAAACTTAAATTAATTATATAATAACTAAAAAAGAGTTATTAGCAATAGTATATGCCTTTGATAAATTTAAATCATATTTGATTGGAACTCATTGTATAGTGCATACAGATCATTTTGTTATTAAGTACTTAATGAAAAAGAAGGATACTAAACCGAGACTTATAGGATGGATTCTTCTTTTACAAGAATTTGATTTTAAAATAGTAGATCGAAAGGCAATTGAAAATCAAATTTTTTATCATTTGTTAAAGCTTGAATTAGAAAAACCACTCTGTCTTGAGAAAAAAAACTAATGAGCATTTTCCTGATGAAAAATTGTTCACTGTAAATGAGTGGCATGTTCCGTGGTATGCCGACATTGTGAACTATATTGTTAGTGATCTTAAACCCTATGGAATGACATACCAACAAATGAGAAAATTTATTGAAGCTGGGATGACCTATATTTATATAAATAAGAAAAGGATCTGATTATTCGAAGATGTGTACCATTAGAAGAAACTTATGAAAATATCCAAAAATGTCATAATTCTGATTTTGGGGGACATTTTGGGGTTGAAAAAATAAGATACAAAATTCTAAAATCTAGATTTTATTGGCCTACAATTTTTAGAGATGTTAATGGTTATATCAAAACTTATAATAAATGTCAAAGAGTAGGCAATATTTCTAGAATAAATAAGATGCCCCTCAATTATATGCTAGAAGTTGAAATATTTGATAATTGGGGATTATATTTCATGGGACCATTTATACCAGCTTTTAGAAATTTATATATTCTGTTAGCAATGGACTATGTATTCAAATGGATAGAAGTTGTTGCTTTACCTCGATGTGATGCTCAAAGTGTTGCAAAATTTTTTAAAACAAACATATTCTATAGATTTGAGAAGTCGAGAGTTATTATTACTGATAGGGGAAGTCATTTTAGAAATGTCATTATGGAGAAGTTATTAAAGAAATATCATATAAATCATAGGATTGTAACTGCTTAATCTCTTAACAAGTGGTTTGGCCAAATTATCCAATCGGGAAATTAAAAGAATTATGGAAAAATTTGTGAATCCAACAAAAATGGATTGGTCAGTCAAACTTTACTATGCTTTGTGGGCTTATAAAACTGCATATAGAACTCTTATAGGATTGTCCCCATATAGGCTAATATTTGGGAAAGCTTGTCACTTACCAGTTGAACTTGAGCATAAAGCAAGAATGTTCCCATATAGGCTAATATTTGGGAAAGCTTATCACTTACCAGTTGAACTTGAGCATAAAGCATTATTTGAGTGATTGAAGAGTTCAATTATAATTTGAAAGATGTTGGTAATAAAAGATTGTTACAATTAAACTATTAAAGAGTTCAATTATCATTTAAAAGTTGCTGGTGAGAAAAGATTGTTACAATTAAATGAGCTTGAAGAGATAAGGAATATGCTGATGAGAAAAGATTGTACAATTAAATGAGCTTGAAGAGATAAGGAATGAATCTTATGAGAGTGCTAAGATTTATAAAGGAAGGATGAAAATGTGGCATGATCAAAAGATTCTTACTAAAAATTTTCAGCCAGGTCAACAAGTTTTTCTATATAGTGCAAGGTTAATATTATTTCCAGGAAAACTTAAGTTTAGGTGGATGGGCCTATTTGTTGTGATAAAAGTTTATCCTTATGGAGCTATGAATATTAAAGATCCTAATTCTGAGAAAATTTTTAAAGTGAATGGACATAGACTGAAACCTTATTATATAGGGGATCACCATAAATATAACGATGATGTTGGGTAAACCAGAATGAGCATTGGTTACGTCGGGGTGACGACGTAAAACCAAGCGCTTTGTGGGAGGCAACCCATAGTTATCAGTGTGTTTTTGCTTTGATTGTTGTTTTGAGTTTGATCAAGAAATTTAAGGTAGTATTTTTGAGTTTATTATGTGTTAGTAATGATTTTTAGACTTTAATTAGTGACCTAAACATGTTAGAATGAGAATTTGGATGTTAAGTTGACTGGTCCAAAAATGTGTACTGGCACTTAAGCGCCAGATTCGACGCTTAAGCGTGGCAAATTAATCACATGTGAAATTATTGATTTCTAGAAGGTGTAATTGTAATTTAGTTGGAATAAACATGTCTTGGCAGTTTCTAGTCATGCCTAGAAGTTATGAGGGGGAGAAGGAGTTTGTGAAGGAATTTCACTCTGGATTATTTTTAGCTCTAAAATTCTAAAAAAGTGAGAGATTTAGAGAAAATGTCCTTCATTGGAGATGGATTTGAAGAAGAAGGAAGAAGCCGTGAGGAAGAAGTTCATTAGTCAAAGTGCACAGGAGATGTATAAGGTTTCTTAACTACTAGTATTGAAGGAATATCGGAGAAGATCAACAAGATGGAGAATACTATATCTGTACTAGAGACTAAGGTATTGAATTGCATGCTCATCTAGAACATATTGGGTGGCAACTTAAGATGCAATTCAGCCATACCAGTTATGTAGAGGAAGCGGATAAGGCGATGTTCCTTAAGCAAAAGTGGATCGAAGATGATAGTATTAGAGCTCGTAACCACCGTCTGTTTTATCAACTCTATATTCTTGGAGAGACTACTGAGAGACGAGAATTCGTTTCTTCTAATGAAGAGTGGCATTAAGTTAAGTGTTAGGAATTGTGTGTTTGGAGTCATGTTTTTAATTGTGTTAGTGTTATGTCTTGTGTTTTAGTGTTTGTGTCACTTATGTGTTTAATTGTAAATGTGTGTTAAGTGTTTTGTATTTAGGAAAATTTTCTCATCCAGGACTATTTGGAGAGAGAACTAAGTGTTAAATGTGTTTGTACTTGTTTGTGAATTAAAATAAGTTTTTTTTGTGAAAATTTGTCTTATTTTTAGCCTCGAATTGAATTAATTATTTTGGAGAATTTTGAGAGAGAAGGGAGTTATAGGAAGTAAAAATAAGTCATTTAAGTGAAATCAGACCATTTAGGGGTGATTTACTTAAGCTAATAGTGCATTTTACTTAAAATTAAAAATTTCAAAAATTATGCATTGGCGCTTAAGCGCCTCATCTCGCGCTTAAGAGTGAGCCAACTTGAGAGGCAGACGCCTAAGCGTCACTTACCCGCGCTTAAGTGTCGGTTCACAAAAACCGGTTCGCGAACGGTTAAAAGTGACTTTTTTGGTCTGAAAATGCCATTTTTAACTCCTCCTATCGTCTTCCCCAACTCGAGTTCACGATTTTGAGGGCTAGGGGAAGTGCAATTTCGAGATTTCTTGGTGGAATCAAGTGAGATTTGCTATATCCATGTTCCTTGAGGAAAGAGCTTTTCTTCTATGCAAAAGTTTTGGATTTTCACCATATATTTTAAGAACATTTGGAAGATTTCAAAAATTTACTATTCATGGTGAAAAGTGAAGAAAAATCTATGGAAATTGCTTGGGAAGTTTAGTTAGTGCTTTTAAAAGTTCAGTTTAGTGATTTAAACTTGATTTTAAAAATTATTTTTGGAATTTATCAAATTTGTAGAATGGCACCAAGAATGAAAAGTAGCAAAGGAAAGAGCCTATTTGATTCAAGCAAATTTGTCAATTCAAAAGCTCGGGATCTATATAGTGATGCTCTACAGTCACAAAAATTGATTCAAGAGTGATGTTTTAGGAGTCCAGGTGAGAAGTGGAAGACTTGATAGTCCACCGACAGTGGGAATAGTTCTATTGTTTCTCTACTGTCACTGTATTTTCTATTGTAAGGGAGTTTTATGCAAATATCCCAGAGGTTGAGGACAATCAAGTTATGATTCGGGGAAGTTGGTATCTCTTACTCCAGAGGTAGTCAACTTATTTTACCATTTACCACCAGAGACTTTGTATTTTTATGTGAATTATAGTCCTACTGAAACAGAGTTAGACGAGATTATTTCATACGTAACTATTAGGAGAGGACTTTGGAAGATTACCAATGAGAGGAAAGTAAATTTCCCAACTTCAAAGTTATGTGCACCTTCAAAGGCCTGACACTATTTCATTTCTGCTTGTCTGCTTCCTACAAATCATCTCAGTGAAGTGACCACAGAGAGAGAGCAACATTAAATTATTGTATTCAGGAGGGAAAGCCCATCAACATAGGGGCTTTGATCTATCACACTATCATCAGCTCAGTTGTTGCTGCTACTACTGCAGGTCTGGGATTTGCTTCCTTGATCTTTTCTTTGTGTGAGTGGGCTAGAGTAAAGTATGATAGTTGGAAGGAAGTTTTGTAACCTCTAAAGCCCATCATGAAGGTGAATGTGAAGACTTATTCTGAGCATTTGATTTTTGGCTGGAGAGGAGGATTTTCGAGGAGCTATGGAATGGAAACGTCTGCTGCATCTACCTCTATTGCTTCTTCATCTAGACTATCTACTTCACGTGCTTCTACATCTAGAGGCGATTCTACTAAGAATCAAGATGAGTTATTGTAGAAGAAGATGGATAATATCAATTTTACCACTGATAAGGTTAAAAATTTAGAGCATTTTACAGATCATACTAATAGTTATAATAGAAGGAAGAGTGATTATGAAGAAAAGTTCCATGCATCTTTGGAGAGCCTGATTAGAGGTGAACCAAGAGTGTAATTTCCTCCATATCCTTTTTTTCCTGATTATGAGCCTACAGAAAAATGGTACAGCGGTGATTCTGAGGATGAAGAGTAGAGCTGAGAGATTCATGGTCTAAGCTTGCTACATTTGCATCTGTGTGTTGTTTTGAACTATGTTGTGTATTGAACTTTTAAGTTTTATTATTATTACGACATTTATGGTAGTTAATATTCTATTTTGTTAATTTTAGGGTAATAACTATTGTTTTGTGTTTAGTACTGTGATTTAGTTAGTTTAGAACTTAACTTAATTTCATATCTCTTATAAAGTAGAAAATCTTTCTAGCTTAGATCTTAAACTTGAAATTCAGAAACTGCTAGCCTTTATTTTTCTTTTATCATGTTTGCAAGTTTGCCTTTGTGTTAAGATTGTGATGTCAGTAGTGTGTATGTTTGCTTTTATGTTTATGCCCACTATTTAGAAGTCTATTTGAATCTCAACATGTTAAAGTAAAATGAAAATATAGAAAATTTGATCAAAAATTAATTTTAGTCCTGTTTTTAGTTTTATACTTGTACCGTTAGGGTTTAACAATCATGTTAGCATGTTATTTTTAAAATTTCATTCCTGCCTATATAATTATCTAATGTTAAACTGTTTAATCTATTAAAAATTTAAGTTTGGGGGGATGAAAAATATTTTCAAAATTGGAATTTTTTTTGTTCTCAAATGTACTACAAATGAATTTGATTTTAAAAAAAAAGTTGATTATGTATATGAAGTTATATTAGGGAAGTAAAATTTGATTTTATAAATGCGTAAGAAAATTTAGTTAAAATTTTAAGTAAAGAAGAAAAACTTTAAGTTAAAAATATTTAGTATAGAAAATGATTAATATAAGTGACTATCTTTAGTAAGAAAAATTGTATTTTTAAAAAATTTAGATAATTTAGACTTTTATTTTTAATACTTAAATTTCTTTTATTAAAATGATTTTCAAACTATTATTATATTTATAAGTAAAAGTTTTTTATTAAGACTTTACTTTAAGAAAGGAGAAGTGGAATTCAAAATCATTAAAGGCCTATCCAGATATAGTAATCCTTGCCTGAAAAAGAATAAAAAAGAAGAAGAAAAAAGAAAAAGAAGAAGAAAAGAAAAGAAAAAGAAAAGAAATGTAAGGGAGGAGAAGCTTGAGGATTAGTGTCTAATCAAAAATTGGTTCTACATTTGATCTTTTTCAAGTATAAGACTTGATAAAATCTTAAGCTTATAACTATAATATGGCAAGTAAATTTAATTTTAATAAAAATTTTTAAGTACATAAAATAAAATAACTAAAATCTAAATTTACAGAACTTACAATATTTCTGAATTAGATAGGAACTCATATTTTCATATTTCTTAACATTAAAAATTTTCAAACGTTAAGTTAGTCTCATTTACTAATTATTTTTTCTAAATTGGACTACTATATTTCTAACTCTAAATTTTAGTAACTCCTAAAGAAACTCAGATACATATCATACATATTTGGTTTTTAAAGATTGAAGTGTCACTTGACGACAAGTAACATTTTAAGTTTGGGGGATTTTCATACACCTAAAATATATAGTGTTTTTAGACACATTTTTATACCTAATTTTGAGATATTGCGCTTTAATGAAAGTTATTTTTGTGTTTGTCTTGCAAATACAAGTAAAAATGGAAAAAATGTCTAAAGGAGTGAAAAAAGATCAAATTTGGACCAAAAAGGTGAAAAATTGTACAAAAGAGTTTAGGCGCCTAAGCTTTAGATCCGACGCTTAAGCACCGGTTAAACAGAGAAGGCCGTGCCTAAGCACCGAAACCCCTCGCTTAAGCGCCAATGGCAGTTACTAGATGAGTAAAATCAATTTTAAAGAGGTTTTTGAGGCACCCATTGGCTTAATAGTTGGTTGTAACCACCATGGACGAAAATTATCATGAAAGGATGAGTCTCTTGGGCAAACACATCGAATCAAGAAACATTTTGAATAGATCCCAAGGCACCT
This sequence comes from Phalaenopsis hybrid cultivar, assembly GCA_002079205.1. Classification (NCBI taxonomy): domain Eukaryota; kingdom Viridiplantae; phylum Streptophyta; class Magnoliopsida; order Asparagales; family Orchidaceae; genus Phalaenopsis; species Phalaenopsis hybrid cultivar. Next base: position 34,367 of record JXCR01117308.1, read on the forward strand.
CTTGGAAAACTATGAAAGAAAGAAGAGAGGACTTAGAAAAGAGTCCTGAAAATATTGGCAAGTTTTGAAAGTTCTTTTCTCGGGAGTTAATTTAGAGAGATTTTCATGTACCACTTTTTATTTACTTTATCCTTTTTGTTATTTTGTTTTGAGTGATTGTAAAAGAGAAGAATTCAAAGGAAATTCAAGAGATTTGCGGAGGACTTGAGATAAGTTTTTATCTTTTTTCTTAGACTACTTTTGGTTTTAATCGAGACTTGTTGTTGGTTTGACAATGATTTCTTCTTTTAAGGACTACTTTTGGTTTTAATTGAGACTTGTTGTTAGTTTGACAATGATTTCTACTTTTAAACTACTACTTTTGGTTTTAATTGAGACTTGTTGTTGGTTTGACAATGATTTCTTCTTTTAAACTAAAAGACTACTTTTAGTTTTAATTAATGTATTGTTGGTTTGACAATGATTTCTACTTTTAAACTAAAGTATGGTTTTGTTTTCTCCATACAATATTGTTGGTTTGACAATAATTTCTTCTTTTAAACTAAAGTGTGGTTTTATTTTCTCCATAAATATTGGTTTGACAATGATTTCTACTTTTAAACTAAAGTGTGATTTTATTTTCTCCATGGATTATGAGATTTGACAATGATTTCTACTTTTAAACTAAAGTGTGGTTTTGTTTTCTCCATGGATTCTGAGTACTTCTTTGGTTTTAATTGAGACTTGTTGTTGGTTTGACAATGATTTCTTCTTTTAAACTAAAGTGTTGTTTCATTTTCTCCATGGATTCTGAGTAGTTTTTTTATCTTTCTTCTTAAAATGATAAGTAATTATGTTTTGGATGGAATTTGTGGAGAGTATTGAACTTTAATGATGGAAGAAGTCGTGATGATTTAAATACATGCACTTCATTTACTTCTTGATTTGGTCGATCCAGATGTTAAAATTTGTTGTGAGAACATGTAAGAGCTGGGCTGGTATTGACTCAGTCAATAATTAGAAAGAATCACATGAGGTTGTATGAATGAGAATGTAGTTCATATGACTGAGTGCAAATAAATAGGGAAATATTTATTATTGGGTGTAGAGTTAGAGGACTTTAAAGTGACAGGTCCCATGGCTTTGTTATTTATATCTAAGGAAGGAAGATTAGTTGAGTTGGGAAAGACAGGTTTTGTTGTTGAAGATGGTCGTGTTGCCCACCATGCTAGCTCCAAGCTCCTTGTTGTGACGAGTTTGAGTTTTGTAGTGTGTCAAGTTATAATATCAAATCAGGTGGCCATATGGTTGATGTTCTTTAATTTTTTATGGGGGCATATTAAAGTTAATTAGAGCGACACCGGTTAGGATTCTACGGTTCCCTCGTTTCGGAACCACTATTTTCTATTGGATTCACTTAGTATAAATGAATTTACTAAACTCAACTTAATGAGTTCCATAATTTCATTTAGACCGTGGGAAGCATCGTTAGCAACCGTAGGTTACCTCCTACGAGGGATTCTCGATCATCCGATAGAGACGTCTTAATTTAGTTATAGTTGTATTTTGGTGTGATGTTTGTGATTAAATTTTGAGTTGTTTTATATTTTGAATGTTGTGGGGGTAAATTTATCTTGGTTGATTTTAGTTTTAGTTTTGGTTTTGATTTTGGTTTTGTGGCTATCCTAATGGTTTTAGTTTTCATGCAGGATGACATTGTTTGTTTAACATGCAAGTAAGCAAGTATAAAAGTACAGTATGAAAATACAAGAAAGACAACGCTGAAAACTGTAAAAGCGTACCTGGCGAGTCTTCTCGTTCCACCACCTGAAACTTAAAAGACATGTTAAGGCATTTTATATGAAACAGGGAAGTAAAATTTTAGCGACCTACCTAACCCTAGGTCATGTCTTGGTGGGTCCTTAGAATGTTGATTAAGGATGATTTGTTAAGCAAAGCATACTAAGCTTAGTAGCTCTACAAGGTATCCAACATGTTAAGAGGAAGAAGCAGGTCCATGCTTCCCTCTTATCACCTGGTGAAAAGCCTCAAGTTCATTTAAGCTTATTATGTTACTTAATAATACATCCTGAGAACACCCTAGTGCTTAATGAACATTGATGTCTTAATTATCCTTAAGAGTAAGGTAATTATCATTTGTGATTTAGTTTTGAATATTGTGTGGGTAAAGACCTTTAAAGAGGCAAGTTAGTGTTATTGGAACGCTTAGCCAAATTTTAGTCCTAATTGGGCTTGTAGTGTTTCAAATATGTCTTAATTTTAATGATGTTTACTTTTCTAATCCTTATTTAATTAATTCTTGATTTAACTTAGATCACTACTAAGCCCTTAAGACCTAAGTGAGTGTCTTAATTAGTCTTGAAAGGGTTAAACTTTAGGTGATCATGATTCATTATTTGAATTTCAATTGAACATCAAAATAGGGGTATTAAATTGGTTAATTAGTGACTTTAAAAGTCATACCTCTAAGTCCTAGGTTCATTTAATTTTAATAAACCTCCAAATTTTAATAATTTAGAAATTTATTAATTTATCATTTTAATTAGGAAAGTGAGGATGGTTTCTACCAATTAACCTCTTGTGTTTCAAACATCCAAATATGTTAAGTAAGATCAGAGGTTGCCCATTTCCATCCTTGAATTAAGTCAAAATGTTAATTAAGGCTAAATTTTCAAAATTACACATTTGTCTCTAAGGCTCTAACACTTCATAATTCATCAATTAATCCCTCGTGGCGCTCTCTGGTTGGACACCGCCATCCACGTAGTTGCTGACTCGGCCCGCGGTTCATGTTAGGAAGCTCTGTCCAGCTTCCTCTCGACCGTTCATCCGATACACGTGCGATCGGACGACTCCCCGTCATCATCCCCGATAGAGTGATCTTGTGACCTTCCACACTAAAACCTTAAGATCTCAGCCTAAACTCAACTAAATCACTTCGGGTTTGATCCTATGAACTCGTCTAAGTGAGACGAACACATTCATACGATAATCATGCAATTAAATTTAGCCTAATAAAATGGAGAATCAAAATAGGCTCGAGAGGAGGTGAGGTTTTATACCTTTGCTCTGAGAAGTGTAGCTTCAATCAGAGAGTCTTGACACGTTTGTTGTGATCCAAAGAGGCTAGGGATTGAGTCCCTAGTCTTGGTGTAAGGCCTAGGTGTGAATTCGATCAAGCTCGAATTTGGGTGTTGGTCTAAAGCTATTGTGGAGGCTTTGTGGAAGGGGGAATTGATGGGGCTTTTGCTTCTTTCACTGTTGTGAAGGTGTGGGTGAAGTTAATTTAAGTTTGGTGGACTGTGGAGGTGTATTAGGTTCTGTCCTGATTTTCGGCAAGGTTTCAAGCTCAAAATTGAGCTCCGACAGTAGGAATTAGTGAGGGAAAGTAGTTGGAATGCACTAGGGGATCTTAAGGGAGCTTTGAGTTCAATTCGGAGAGGCCTCTCGAAGAAAATTTCAGCACTCCTCCCATGGCCATGGGAGGTGCTTTTTATAAAAAATGGCAAAGGGGTGGCTGTCATGGCCAATTAGGGGGTGCATTGTGGTGCTTTGGTGGAGGGCAGAGGAGCTCTATCATTTAATTTGGCTGAGCTGGCCTTTAGGTTTAATTTAGGTGAGGTTCCATGGGGGTGGCTCTTGTTTTGGCCATTTTCCAGCCACTAGGCCGGTCGGCCGGCCAGGGGGAGGTGGCTAGGAGCTCAGGGAACCCAGGGAAATATGTCAAAGCTATTAGTGCAATAGGGTCTAATTTTGGTAATGATATCTTAAGAACATGCATTTTTGGAAATAATATCATTTAATTTGGGGGACCTTTGGTCCATGGCTTGGTTTAAGTGGTTTCATGGGGTTTGGACTGGTCACTAGGTCCAACTAATGACTGCGGTGGAGTTAATTTGGTGACTTTATGGTGGTTAGGCCGCATTTAGTGCATGGGTCCAATGTGGGTTCAAGTGATCAAAGCTTGGGTTTGGGCGAGGCTAGCCATGTCAATTGACCAAATTCATTAATCAACATTGTGTACTTGATTTTTATGAAGATTTTTTTATGAAGGGATGAAGTGATTTTGAGTTCAATTGGTGGATCTATTTGAAGGATTTTTGAATTTTGGTCAATTTTGGCATGTTGGGTTAGACATGGGTCTAGATTGAGCTAGACTTGGGTTAAATCTAAATTGAATGGTCCAAATGATCAAGGGAGATGTTGTGAAGGTTTTTCATCAAGACTAGAGTGGAAATTTTTGAGTTAGGGCCATCAATTTGGTGAGATTTTGAGACATGGCCAATTTTGGGCAAATTTGGGGCTTTTGGACTTAGGTTGAAATCAAATAAAATTGAGGCTTCACCAAGGCCAATTGAAGGTCAATTTTTATGTATAGGAATGTTATGAAGATTTTTCAACACAAATTGTGGCCAATTGAGTGGACTATGGGTTCAATTTGGTGGATCCAAGTCATGGGGTTAAAGTTGAGGTTTTGATCTAAATCAAAATTGGGTTTAAATCATGAAACAATTGGGCTTGGATTTGGTTTGTATTGGTCATATGAAATGTGAATTTGAGTTTAAATAAATTGGGGTAAATTGAGACCAATTTGTAGACATTTGAGGTGATTTGGGGAAGATATGGGCCTTTAAAGGGCAATTTGGGGGTTTTGGTCAAACATGGCCAAATTGGCCAAATTGGGTCATATGGTAGTTGAGAAAAATAAAATTGGGAATATTTGGAAGGTTTTGGGATTTTTTGGGACTTTTTGGAATTTTTGGAATTTTAGAGTAAGGAAAGGTATTTTGGTAATTTGACCAACTTTGGTAATTTTGGGTAATTTTGGTGTTTTGGTAGAGTTGGGGTGTTAAACATCATCAATAAGCCATGGAACAATGGAAACCCCATTTTGGGTCCTCTATGTAGTGGTCTTAGCTAAACCCTAGCATAGGGCTGGTGGGTTTAGGGGACCTCCTACATGAGTCTCCCAAAAGTATTAAGCGACCAAAGCCTAGAAGTTCAAGTTTAGGATTGTGAGTGAATGTGAGTGTAAGTGTGTACCTTAAGCCCTAGACCAACACCCAGGGTCAACCCTAAGGTCCAGCAGTCCTAAGGGTGACTCATCTTGATTTCCCCCATAATGACCCCACCTACTAAGTGCTAGAAGCTAGGATCCATATGTGGAATTTCAAGTTGAGTAGAGAAGAGGGTAGAATTTCTAATGGTGAGGTCTGCTTGTCTAGTTTTGTAAGAATAGGCAATAGGAAAGTCTTATGGCTAGACCTTAGGCTACTAAAGAGGAAAAAACTAAACCTCAACCAAAAGTAGGTCAACTAGCTCCAAACACACAATTCCTAACACTTAACTTAATGCCACTCTTCATTAGAAGGAATGAATTTAGCTAGACCCTAGGCTACTAAAGAGGAAAAACTAAACCTCAACCAAAAATGAGGTCAACAAATTTAGACCTTAGGCTACTAAAAGGGAAAAACTAAACCTCAACCAAAAGTGAGGTCAACAAATGGTTGTGCTGGGCAAGCACACCATGTGTATTGGCGTTGACCGATGAGATCAATAAAAACCAATACAAACTCCTAAGTCAATAGCCATAGAAGTATGTGTAGAGTTGTGTGTGTGATTTGTTTCTGGTGGGGAATTAACAGGTGATCGTCTGATTGAAATCAAGGAGTAGGAACTCTCGCTGAGGATCGAAGAGTGGATTTTAATGTCGTCAGATGGGAGTCATCATGTAAATGGTGATCCAGAAGTGGGAATTTGAAATTTAGGTATCAATTTCAGAATAAATTCGAATGTTTGGGACCAACCTTAAAGAAGGAAATCAGAAGTTAGGGGCTGATTTCAAAGTAATCATTTGAATTTTAAGTGTTGTTTCAAAAGAGATTGTCCGAAGGTAAAGACCGACCTCAAAGAAGTGAATAAGAAGTTAAGGACTGATTTGAAATGAGAATTGACAGGTAAGGGTCAATCTCAGGAGAGAGCGTCGGAAGGTAAGGACCGACCTCGAAGGTAATGAATCAGAAGGTAGCCACTGATTCGAAGATGAGAATTGACAGGTAAGAGTCAATCTCAATAAGAAAGCATCGGAAGGTAAGGACCAACCTTAAAAGGGGTGAATCGGAAGGTAGTGGCTGATTCAAATATGAGAATTGATAGGTAAGGGTCAATCTAAAAAAGGGAGCGTCGGAAGGTAAGGACCGACCTCGAAAGAGGTGAATCAGAAGGTAGTGACTGATTCGAAGATGAGAATTGACAAGTAAGGGTCAATCTCAAAAAGAGAGCGTCAAAAGGTAAGGACCAACCTCAAAAGTGGTGAATCAGAAGGTAGTGACTGATTTGAAGATGAGAATTGACAAGAAAGGGTCAATCTCAGAAAGAGAGCGTCGGAAGGTAAGGACCGATCTCAAAAGAGGTGAATCAGAAGCTAGTGACTGATTTGAAGATGAGAATTGATAAGTAAGGATCAATCTCAGAAAGAAAGCATCGGAAGGTAAGGACCGACCTCAAAAGAGGTGAATCAAAAGGTAGTGACTGATTCGAAGATGAGAATTGACAAGTAAGGGTCAATCTCAGAAAGAGAGCATCGGAAGGTAAGGACTGACCATGAAAGAGGTGAATTAGAAGGTAGTGACTGCTTCAAAGATGAGAATTGACAAGTAAAGGTCAATCTCAAAAAGAGAGCGTCGGAAGTAAGAACCGACCTCGAAAGAGGTGAATTAGAAGGTAGTGACTAATTCGAAGATGAGAATTGACAGGTAAGGGTAAATCTCAAAAAGAAAGTGTCAGAAGGTCATGACCGACCTCAAAAGAGGTGAATCAGAATGTAGTGACTGATTTGAAGATGAGAATTGACAGGTAAGGGTCAATCTAAAAAAAGAGAGCGTTGGAAGGTAAGGACCGACCTCAAAAGAGGTGAATCAGAAGGTAGTGACTGATTCGAAGATGAGAATTAACTGGTAAGGGTCAATCTCAAAAAGAGAGCGTTGGAAGGTAAGGACCGACCTCGAAAGGTGTGAATCAGAAGGTAGTGACTAATTCAAAGATGAGAATTGATAGGTAAGGGTCAATCACAAAAAGAGAGCGTTAGAAGGTAAGGACCGACCTCGAAATAGGTGAATCAGAAGGTAGTGACTGATTCGAAGATGAGAATTGACGGTAAGGGTCAATCTCAAAAATAGAGCGTCGGAAGGTAAGGACCGACCTAGAAAGAGGTGAATCATAAGGTTGTGACTGATTCAAAGATGAGAATTGACAGGTAAGGGTCAATCTCAAAAAGAGAGTGTCGGAAGGTAAGGACCTACCTCTAAAAAGGTGAATCAGAAGGTAGGGACTGGTTCGAAGATGAGAATTGACAGATAAGGGTCAATCTCAAAAAGAGAGCGTCGGAAGGTAAGGACCGACCTTGAAAATGGTGAATCAGAAGGTAGTGACTGATTCGAGATGAGAATTGACAGGTAAGGTCTGAAAAAGTTAGCGTCGGATGGTAAGGACCGACCTCGAAAGAGGTGAATCAGAAGGTAGTGACTGATTCGAAGATGAGAATTGACAGGTAAGGGTCAATCTCAAAAAGAGAGTGGCGGAAGGTAAGGACCAACCTCAAAAGAGGTGAATCAGAAGGTAGTGACTGATTCAAAGATGAGAATTGACATCTCAAAACATTTTATGGTGTTGAATTTAAAGATATGCGGCCTGTGAAGAGATTGATTTTGTTGAAGAAGATTTGTAGAGTTTTGTGGGGTTTTGTGCAGCATGTGCAACTCTGCGGGGATGTGAAGAATGTTAACGCAGATATAAATGGTTGTACTGAGCGCACAAAGAGTAAGAAATTATGAAACCGAGAGAATCTACTCAACAGGTTTGTTTTCTTTTCTTGTTGTTTTTATCACATTTAATTTTTTCAAAATATGTCTTTAAAATTTTAATTTTAGTTGGTTGATTTTTAAAAGAAATTTGTTTTATTATTTGTTCATTTGTGAATATTTTTATTTTATTTTATTTTTATTTTTGTTAAAGATTTGTTGTTTCATTCTTCATTCATTATGAACCAAGCATGTGGTTCGTGGCTTTCATCCATCGCACAGAAAGGCAATTGACAAAAAGGCACATTTTTTAGAGAAATTTCCATTAATCTGCTTAAATTAAAATATCACAGATCAATCATAGGCTAATGCCTCAAAAAGGTACAACATATAGTTCATGCTGATGTACATACAGAACATTTCATGTCATGAATACATTTTAGGTTGAGTACAGCAAATACACATCATGTTGCTGTAAATAAAAAAGTGAACCCTCTGACCATCTGTATCAGGTATGACGAGCTCCTGATTGAGCAGTCCTTTTAAGCCATGCTCCAAGATAAAGAGTTCACTTTGCATGTACTTAGAGGTACAACCCTCTCATAGCTCATACGGCAGTAGCTCTTCCAGTTATGGGTCTGGCTGAAATCCATACGGTATTTTGCTGTCGTCCATCCTACGGAAGGTCACGGACACCCTACGGTGTCGCACCCCTAGAATGCAGTGCTTAGCGACATCTGCCCCATTTCATTTCAGGACCAAAATTGAACCAACTGGCAACAGAATCTCTACAGTTCCTATGAACTTGCCAGGGCCAACAATGTCAATTTCTTTTCCAAATAATATATTGCTCTTGCTCATGAACGAGACCGTGCAGAAGGGTCTCTCAAAATCTTGGTGGTCAATATGAGGAGGGATGCAATTACCCTCATCATAGATGTTGATGATGCAACTATTTGGGATGCAGGTAGCTGGTAGTATGTTCCATCTGACCATTCTTTTGATCATCCACTTTATTATAAAAGGTAGTGGATCTACCTGTTCATGTCTGAGGATCCCCGACGGATTTCCTTGTCTGTCATTTGTAAAATTATAGCAGCAGCCGCATTGAATGGTGATTCTTCCTTTTCCTCTCATCCATTTCTTCGGTTAAGAGTATGTTCTTTCCATGAGAAGGCCTGCTCTGCCTCTGTCTCTTAAGTCAAAGATGCGGTCGAGAATGCTTCTTTCATCACTCTCGGAGAAAATCCTAGTATTCAGCTCCAGGCCTTCCAGTATGTTGATGATTCTTCCTTGGACTTCTTCATAGAATTCCAATTCTCTTTTATTTACTTTGCTTATTTTATAATACTCCATCATGTTAGGAGTCGGAAATTGTTGCGAGTGTTCCTCTCTCTGAACATTAACAGGAACCCAAACTGGTGCTGGCTGATCTGGAATGTGTGATTCAGCATCTAAAGGGATGTACGACTCTGGACTCCACGGTGTATACTGGTCTGTCCCCAATGGGACAAATTACTCATCCATCATAAAGTCTGCAGTCTGAGACCCGTCGGTGATAGAGGTATATTCTTCCAATGTACTGTAGTGTTGTAGATGTAGAACATTGCAATCTGGGAATTCCACAAATGCTCCCGTGGCTGACGTCCTGGCAGGTATCTCGGCGTTGCATGTCGGGCAACCCTTACATAAGACATCTGAAGCTGAGACTGTCTCTGGATTTAAAATGAACCCTGGTTCTTCGTCTATAGTAGGTAGACTGGCAGAAGTCTCTTTCATATCTGGATCGCAAATACGCCCCTCTGGAATAGGGGTGATTAAGTTGTTGGTTCTTTTCTAGTGTCTGTGTTCTTCCAGTAAGAAAGCCCTCTATTTTCTGCGGCTGGTATTTCTGCGGCTGGTATTTCTGCGTTGCGTCCTGGGAAGCGAAGCATCTGGCAGTCGTTCATTGTTGGCGGCTACTAGGCCTCCAGCTGGTGTAGCTATCATGGATGGCAAACGGCTCGGTCCTTCCATCGGATCCTGCTATATCATCACGTTCTTGCCTTTATATTTTGTATCACTTTAGCAGTCACCCTCAGCAATGAAGGCAATCCCTCTCTTTCTCGGCAACTGACTACATTCATCAAAGGACCTTCGTAGTCCATGTCAACTTGGTTAAATTCCATTTTGAATTCAATGGTTCCACCCTGTGGCACCATCTCCTCATTCAGTGCGAGGCTCCATCCATCTTTGAAAGCAAAGATCAGCCTCTGTCCCAACATTTTTCTGTAGACGACAGGAAAAATGTCAGTGGGCCAAAATTTGGCATGAATGAGAACAAAATAAAGTATTTATTAAGGTAAATTTTAGTTTATTTTGATGAAGAGAATTTTTTATTTTATGTATGAATTTTGTTTAATTTAGTAGAATATTAAGTTCAAAAGTAGAAAGGAGAAAATTTGAAGTTTAAAATTATTCTTAAAATTTTCATTATATTGAGGTTAATTACAAAGTTTGGACATGGTCATAGACATTTTGGCCACATACATAACGCCAAAACAATCAAAGTTTCAAAGTTTCAAAGCAAGCGAAGGCAAGCGGTATTAGGTTGCGTAATAGGTTTTCAGGTATCGTCCACTTATTGATAACATGGGTCTTTCGCCCTGAAAGTCCACTAACTGGTAGGCTCCTCCTGTGTAGTCCTTTTCAACGACAAATGGTCCCTCCCAAGTTCGCTCAAATTTTCCACCTATTTTGCGGCGTGCAAGAATAGGCCTTTTGAACACAAGTACAAGGTCACCAACTTTGAATGTCCTTAGGCGGAACAATTTGTCATGGCCTCGTACCATCTTCGCTTGGTAAAGCTCCAAGTGTTATTGCGCTTCCAGTCATTTTCCCTCAAGACTTTTCGGTTCTTCAAGTCTGAGTTTTGCACTTTCTTCTGTTGTGAGTTGGTTGGCGACGGTGACCCCGAGAGACGGTGTCTGGATTTCTAGCGGTAGCACGGCCTCAGACCCGTACACGAGCATATAGGGTGTATATTGAGTGGGCGTTCTGAAAGTTATCCGGTAGGCCCACAAGGCTTCTAATAGTTTTTTGTGCCAATCTCTTTTGTTTTCATCCAATGTTTTCTTCAAAATCTATATCAATGTTTTGTTGATGGCTTCAATCCATTTTCTCTGGGATAGTAAATTGTAGAGTATCTCCAATTTATCCCGTGTTTTTTTATGAAATTATGTATTTTCGTGCTTTTGAAAGCTGTAAGTGCTGCATCCTCGGGAGCCATCTTGATTTGGTTGTATCCCGACGATCCGTCCATGAAGGAGAAAATCTTGTGTGTTGAAGCGATATCTACCATCATTTCTGGTATTGGTAGTGGAAACTCGTATTTTGGACATGCCTTGTTCAAATCTCTGAAGTCGACACAAAGACGGATCTGTCCATTTTTTTTCTTAACAGGTACAATGTTAGCTAACCATGCAGAATATTGCTCTTCTTTTACAAACATAGCGTCTATTAATTTCTTCACCTCGGCGATGACTTGTTGTTCTATTTCGAGGCGCATTCTCCTGGGAGCTTGTTTTACTGAAGTTATATTCTTTCCCACCCCGAGTTTATGAGCTGCAACCTCTGCTGACATTCCTGGCATTTCACCGTAGCTCCGTGCAAAGTAATCTTTGAATTCTCTTAATAGTTTGATCAACTCTGCAGATTCTTCATCATTGAGTAGAAAACTTATAAATATAGGTCGGAGTTGTTCTTCAGTCCCGAGATTAATCTCTTTCAATTCATCAACGGTAGATTTAATTTCCTCTTTAAATTCTGGCAGAGCATCTTCTATTAGTTGATCATTAGAGTCTTCCTCTATATCGAGGCAATCATCTTCTGATTCACCAGTAATAATCATGCAAAATTCAGAATCATCGACCAGTCCGACTATACCAAATCCGAGACCCTCTTTTGAGTTGGGAGTTCGACTTTTAACGTTCAATATATTTTTAAAAAGTTAAAATTTATCTTTTGGTATTTATTTTGGTAAGTGTCCCTGTTGAATTAACTTTTGAACACAGGTGAGAAGTAACCAAAAAGAAATTCCATTAATTCATTAGGATCATCATCCAAATTTACATGTTTTTCAAGCTCAGTAGAGGTGTTCCATTAATTCATTAGAATCAACATCCAAATTTACATGTTTTTTAAGCTCAGTAGAGGTAGGCATTTCCATTAATTCATTAGAATCAACATCCAAATTTACATATTTTTCAAGCTCAGTAGAGGTAGAAGCACTGTAAAATTTGATCATCTTTGAACCAACACTACGGACTTCCTTGACCTCTAAACTCTCGACCTTTTGAGGGAGAATTGGAGAAAGGGTCATAGCATTCACATAGTGGTTTATTCAATCATACATTGTTTCATATTCATTCTTCTCTGTATCTTTAAGGGATATCTCGTACTGAGGTTTCTTCTGTTTTTTCATCATTATTTCATCTTTGGAATTGTCTTCATTACCAATGTTGATAGTTGGCCTAGTTCATTCAACGATTGAGTTGATCTTTCCTTGTCCACGTCCCCGGCCTCAACCTCGGGTGCGCGATCTAAAAGAACCTCCACCAACTCGTTATAAGCGAGTGGTGGATGCTCGTTGAAGCGGAGTTGAATGACTTCCTCTTTGTGATTCTTCCAAATCTTCATCTTTATTGGTGAAAATTTCACGAGAGAAGACAGTCTTTTTGGGAGGCACGTAGTAGGCAGCATCTTCATGGATACCAACTTCATGCACTGAAAGTGGTTGTAAGTCCCCTTTGATACAATTTTCTTGACCATATTTGCAGTATTTAATGCATTGATGTAGAGATGATGGAACCATATTGTGCTCATGAATCCATGGTCGTCCCAGTAGAGCATTAAAAGAAGTCTCGGCATCGATGATATGAAATTTAGCGGTTGTCACGAGTTCTCCAACCTTCATAAGTAATGTAATTGTAAGGGCTCTTTCTCCCTTTTGGTTGAAAACATCACTTTTCAGGATGAGCTCCTGAATGTTGAAGTCCAAATATGCTAACGTCCGTAGACTCATCAAGTTAACCGTAAGCTCTTCTCTTCAATATCTAAATATGTCAATGTTCGTAGGCTCATCAAGTTAAGAGATGCTCCAGTATCTACTAATACCGTGGACAACCCAAATTTGCCGATGTTGACGGAGATGTAGAGCGGGTGGTTGTGGTCGGCGGTACCGAGCAGCAAGTCTTCATCAGTGAAGCTTACCCCAGGTTATTCTTTCAACAAACAAACTTCATCTGAGGATGTACTAGACAACTGAGCTAAGCAAATTTTTGGGTCAAGCAAAGTTGTAACCTGAGACTCTCTCATCTCTTTTGATAGGATCAGAGTGTAGTAGATGCTTAATCGGGTTGGCAACTTCCTAAGATGAGTTAGCACGTTGTAATATATTTCATAAGACCCTCCAATTTTATCTTGAATATGTGGTTCTTCCACTGGTGGAGGTGGGGGTATCTCTTCTCGAGTCATTATCTGCTTTCCTTTATCTGTTGGAGCGGATCTTGGTGGTAACATTTTTCCGCTCCTTAAGTTAACTTCCGTGATTTCTTCTCCTTGAGCTATCATTGTTGAATCTTCTGGTGTTTCTTTCCCTTCGTCAAAAAGATCTAAGTTGATGGTAAGCGGTGTACTGTGGCGCTCGAGAATCGGTTCTTCGTTATCAGTGTTATTGTAAACGGTGTTATTGATGTCTTCTTTGACAACGACTTCATAAGACTCATGTACGATTTGAGGATTGTTTCGAGGATCGAGATCAATGTTAGATTGGTCATAATCAGTTATGTCATCACTAGAAACAGTTAAAACGTAGCTAAAATCACAATCATTATATTTATAAGACCCCGGAGGGACAAAAAGATAGTCATACAAAGTCAGGGGTTTGAGGATTTTCTTCCCCGAATCTAAGACAACTAATCTAGTAGAGGCAGCCCCTATCCTACCTCCCATGCTATCAATCTCTGTAGTGACACTTTTCTTCTTCTTCTTTGTCCTTGATGATGATGGATCTCATGGCGAAACCTTCATCTCAGGCTTGGTATGCTGCGGACTCTGAATGGAAGCTTGTCTTGATGCAGACTGGATCTTGTTCAGTATTTTCTTGGATGATTTACTCAAAACTTCATTCCATTCTTCTTCTCCGGTATATGCAGAAGATTGTTTTGATGGATCCTGTATCTGATTGAGGACCCTATTGAGTTCATCCCAAGTTGTACTCCATCTATTTGTTCCAGTATACGGATCGATTGGGGAAATTGGCTCGGCCAAGATCATATTTATGGAACCTTTTTTGGGTTCTCTTAAGTATTCTTTCGGGATTGTTATATTCCGTTCTTTGAGGTTCCTCTTGAGCCAGTCCCTAAAGACGAAGCACTCTTTTATAGTGTGCCCAAGCAACTGGTGGTATGGGCAATAATTTGGCTCATTCTTCTTATTCACCTCTTCGGGCTTCTTCGGATCTGGTAGTCTGAACTCTGGCTTCTTCATCAGACTTCTGAATATTTTAGATACAGCTTCATCTTTGAAAGAGTGCACCACTTTTTGTCGTTCCGCCAGAGATATTTTTTTATTCTGAGATGATCCTCCTTGAGGCGGTCGTTGGTTGGATTGATTATTTTGTTTCTGAGCTTGCTGTGATGAAGACTGGCGAGGTTCTTTTACATATATCTTCATCGGCTGCTTTCCTTTGTCGATGGTCGCTACTACTTCTGATTTCTTTTTAAACACTCTGCTCAATTTAGCCTTTTCGTGTGGCTCCATGTGCTTGATTTCTTCTTGAAGACTACTGGCTTTACTGAGTAGCTTCTCAAAGGATTTGATGGTGAGTCCCTTGAGCATGAAAGCTACTGGCCCATGAATGCTTTTGAGTAGAATTTCAATCGCATGATGTTCCTGTAGCTGAGGTTCACATTTCATGCTAAGGTTTCTCCACCTCAAAATATAATCCACTAAGGTTTAACTAGGCTTTTGCTTTTCTATCATGAGTTCTCCAATAGACACATGATGTTGCGCCCCAGCAAATCTCTTTACAAATAACTGTTCCAATTCGGATAACATTTTAACTGACACGTTGGGAAAGTCAGTGTACCAGTCGAAAGCAATTCCTGATAAGCTACTAACGAACTGCTGGAAGAGTAAAGCTTCACTGTTTCTCGTGTTGCCACAGCTTGCTCGAAAATGTGCTATATGCTATCAAGGATTTCCAGTCCCATCGAATATCTTGAAGTTTGAGACCACAAAACCATTAAAGAAAGGCACGGCATAGAATTCCTTCGGGTAAGGTCTACCTTTAAGGACTAATGCACCACCCTTAGATTGGGTTAAGGCATCCCGCACTTGTTCAACCATTTGCTTAAATTCTTTTTTTGGTATAGAACCTGATGGTGAATCCTTTCTAGGTTGCTCATCTCTATTTGAGGAAGCAACCTCTCTTCTTTCATCTGTAATGTGTATGATCTCCGGCTGATTGATTTCTGGAGACACCAGTTGCAGTGCTTGTAATTGCCCCTGAATCGTGGCCATGACGGTCATTGTTGCAGTCATTCCTTCTATTCTTTTCTCCAGTAGACTAACTTGCTCATCCCTTAGGAGGATAGCCCTACACAACTCATCTACGATGTTCTCTTCGATGTGAGGTTGAGCCTTGCGCGCAGATGTAGCAGCTTTGGTTTCAATTGCACGGACATCCATGAAATCCTCCTCCAAGTAATCGTTGTAATCAAAATTTTCACCATCACTATTGACGGAAACTCTGTGTTCTCGAGCTAACTCAGAAATCTCGATCCTGAGTTTTTCAACTTTTTCTTTAATTATTGATTCTTGGATCGCTTTAACATTTGGAGGACCCTGATGGACATCCTCTACTTGTTTCTCTATTTTGCTGGCGATTGTTGCGACGATGTTAGATATTTCAGACTCTGGTTTCATTCTATGTCCTTGTCCCATGGGTTCACTGGACTGTATCGGTGCAGCGACCTTAGGTACCCATACATTTCTCTTTTTTGACGCTGATGTCTCAGGACGGAGTGTCTTAGTTGAGATATCAATATGTCGAGGGAAAGTATGCTCCCTGTGGTGTAGACCGGCTACAGTTCCAGGTAATCATCTCGTCTTTGCCTTTGGGATTGTGGGAATATCTTCATAATGGGCAGTGGTAAGATTTTCGGACCCAGTCTTGACTTAAACGATTGACGTCTTGTGGTCCTGGAGGCAGTATAATCGGTAGTAATTACTGCGGTATCAACTCTGTTCCCCAAATAGGACCAAACGGGGATGCGAGTAGGTGGTACTCCAGTTGCTTTGTGAGACTGTCTAGCGGACTTAACATCCTTCAAAATTCTCTTCTTCATGGGAAGAGGAAATTGCATCTCCCACTCGTTTATGTAACTCGCTAACTGAACATCCTTCTTTGGTAGCCAGCCTTTTGAAAACTGCACTAACTCGGGTGATAGGAGTGAACTTCTTTCTCTCCTCACCATGTCCATGAAGTGGTGGTAATGCGGAAGTGATTTTAAAATTTATCCACCCTTATGAGGGAGTAGATTTCATCCTCTGACAGATACCAATGGCTACGAGAGTCTCCTCTTTGGGAGTCTCCTCCTCAACAGGTGTCTCCTTGAGAGCCTGGGCTTTGATGGCCCTTCAAACCTTTCTGTTACGGTTCCTTCTTTGGGTTCGAGTCAGTGGTGGACAGTTAATCCCTCAATTGGATTCTCAAAAATCATTACTTCTTTCCCCTTTGCAGCAGTGGGGATAGCAGGTTTGGCGGGCGTCGTGATGGCAGTAGTTTTGGTCTTCTTGTAGGTAGGGAGATCTTGCAGGCAGTTCAGGCTGAATTCTGCAGATGGCTCTTGTATTTCTGGTGCGGCGATCTTCATTACCACAAACGGGGCTTTCATGAGGATGAACTCAAGTTCTTCAAATCCAACTCTAAATTTGATGGTAGGAGTACGGTTACGGGCTTCGTGGCTCGTTGACAGGTTGCAGGAAAAGGTCAACGTTGGCTAGGCTATTGCAGCAGGCTTTAAAACAGAAAATTTTAGGGTTAGCTATATGGCCAAAACCTCGTAATATTTAGTGCAAGCACTGAAAGTAGAGGTTGATCTGTAGACCGAGCAGGTCTTAATTTATGGGAATTTTTTTTAAAAGAAAAACAAGAAGTGTAAAATCTAATTAATATAAGAAAATTTTAAAGTGCACGCAGCACAACATTATTTGGTTTAATTTACAAAATAACAAATCAAATTTGGAAGGAAGATGTGAAGTATTTAAGACCCAGTGCGGGACTCATTTAGTGGCAGACAATGCCCAGGTGGAACTAGCCCACCAACACACCTATTGGGGGTCTGACCCCACATGAAAATTTAAAAGTCCTTAATAGCCTCCTGAACCCCTCTTTTCAAAGGTGGTTGAACAACTAGTCCTGAAGTCAAAGGAGTTAGTCTTACTTCCCCAGAGCAAAAATGGGTAAAGTATGCTAACAGAAGAAGGGTAATTTGGTCTAAGAGGGACTTGAACATATTACCGATATGTGAAGCTAATATTTCTTGATTTGAATGGAGAGAAAAGCTTATCCCCAGCGGAGTCGCCAGAAGTTGTCGGCTCTATTTTGAGTTGGAGGAGTTGCCCGTAAGAAGTTGTCGGTCACTGAAATAGAAATCCAGTCACCCGCTTCGGAATGACGTTTTAATTTACATATATATTTAGTTTTAGAAAAATATGAAATCAAATAGACATCATATTTTTCATAGTTTAAATGAAAGAGCGTTGTACCTCAAATCCTGTATATATCCCAAAGGATAAACACAAGACTTAAGGATGAGGCTCGATCAAATAAACTAAAGAATATGTCTGCAAAACCGTTTCATTTGCCGACAAGTTTCCCTATTTAATATGAAGAATTAAATAGTGTTTATATTAAGCTGGGTTCGGACATGCTTCCTATATGGGCAAGCCCCTATAGTTAATTACATCTTAAATGACCAAAGTCACTTAAGAAAACTCTCGATGGGTAAGCCCCTATAGTTAATTACATCTTAAATGACCAAAGTCACCTAAGAAAACTCTCGATAAAATGAGAAATATTATCTTCAAGGAATTTCAAAGGGTAGGACTCTTCAACGAAATCGGACGTAGAGTAGAAATATTATCTTCAAGGAATTTCAAAGGGTAAGACTCTTCAACAAAATCGGACGTAGAGGTGGAAAGATTATCTTCAAGGAATTTCAAAGGGTAGGACTCTTTAACGAAATCAGACGTAGAGGTGTGAAGAACATTATCTTCATGGAATTTCAAAGGGTAGGACTTTTCAATGAGATCAGACGTAGATGTGTGAAAGGGAATTGGTTCAAATTCGAAACATTTTAGTGTAGAGTCAAAAGGAGGAAGAACTAGGGGGTGTCATGGATTCAGAGGAGAACCTCGGTGACTTCCCAAGCTATCCTAATGTTTGGCTTCAATTTTGAGAAGAAATGTTTAAGTATTTCATCCTGCCAATTTTATTTGTTAGGGCTTACACTCGTGTGAAACTATCACTCAAATAGCCTGGAAGATGTGAGGATTTAGGTTATGACAAATGACACCCTCAGAATCCTAAGACAAGTTAAGGCTTATATTGTACAACAGAGCTGTACAAAGGCCTAAAGATGAGGTGAGGATTTATGTTGAATAAGAAAACAACCTTGAAGTCCTATGGCTTGTTGTTTTAGTTCTAAGGAAGCAATTGGTTCATAGTGCATATGTCATATTAATCATTTCTGATGATCCACATATTGTACTGATAGTTACTTGTGTCGCCAATCTTTGTTCTTCGCGCAATAATTGCCAAAAAAACATCCAAACAAGGAACTGGATCTCTATTCAGCAACCTAGGTCGAGCATTTTCAAATTCAGGTCTCAGTTTCATTACAAATTGATCACGATGACTTTCTTCATGAATAGCTTGAAGAGAAACTAAGTTCTCATTTGGCACCTTAGCATAGATAATACTAGTATATTCGTTCTATAAATTTAGAAAATCATAATAATATTGTTCAATTGAAAGATTACTCTGACTATAATTACTCATGTCCAATTCCAATTGGAAGCGTTTCGCAGAATTATCTTGATTGTAAGTGCACTTTAAGTATTCTCACATTTCTTTAGCTGTGCTAAAGGATTGTAAATTAATCATCATATGAGCTTTAATAGATCCCAAAATCCAGGAAACAATCCGAGCATCATTTGCTTCCCATTGACCAAGATTATTTGCTTCAGTAGGAGCTGGGGAAGACCCATCAATACGGCCCCAAAGCTCCTTCCCTTTAAGAACGTTCTGAGCTGAAATTCTCATGCGGCGTAATTCTTTCCCGTAAATTTGATAGCTAAGATTTCAGAAGACATTATAANCCAGTTTTTTTTTTTCTTTTTTTTCTTTTTTTCTTTTTTTAAGGAATTATCGGAGGCTATTATACACGCCCCGACCATCCCTCATGCGCCTAAGAACTCGAGTACCACACCCTACACTCGGGGTAGTCGAACCCCAGACCAGAG
Organism: Phalaenopsis hybrid cultivar; assembly: GCA_002079205.1. NCBI lineage: Eukaryota > Viridiplantae > Streptophyta > Magnoliopsida > Asparagales > Orchidaceae > Phalaenopsis > Phalaenopsis hybrid cultivar. The sequence continues at coordinate 53,737 of JXCR01117308.1, forward strand.
GGGACTTACAGCTGACAAATAGATGCCCGATCAACTGATCTGAGTATGCGGCGCAAAATCACACAATTAAGTGATTTGTTACGTATAAGAAATAAATACTCACAGAAAATCCACATTGTGGAGCGCACAGTGATTGTATAGCTATACGACCAGCAAGTCCAACACCATTTCTGCAATGGGAAATCAAATAAGAGAGTGATCCAACGGTAGGGGTGTGCTAAACTAATGTATTCCGTTAAAATTAACCATTCGGCACTTTAATCTTAAATTATAATAATTCTGAGGAAGGATTGGGGATAACTTAAGGACTGTGAAATCTGGGAAAAAACAAGAGGAAGATCATTAGGCAGGCCAACAGAAATGGAAAGTACTAATAAAAGTTCCAGCAAACAATCCCATTTACTCTTCCATCCATCTATAATTCTGGATTAATGTGGAGAAGAAAAGGCTCAAATGTGTTCAATAAACAAATCACAGGAAGCTTATGACCAAACTTCAAACTCCGTAGGAAGCTTTATTGGAATAAAAATTAATTAATCAACTGAAACAATAAATTATAAATACCGTAGAAAAAAAGGGACGGTGACACACAAGAAAAAGCATATTCAGTGGAACCCTTACCATTAACTGATACAGAAAACTATGTAATCATTTTGCAGAGTAATCACTGCACAGATTTAAGTGTCACTAAACCCAATGTAGGGTATTACAAACATATAACCCAATTCCTATGTAATTGCATATCTAATACCTTAATTTTGCCTTTTTACATTCATACCACCCAAATCTTTCATATCACATAAAAAATACCACCATTTTCACCTTTTCATGAATAATAAGCAAGATGGTTTGTATGAAAATATTGAAGTTTAGGTTTTGGATATGTAAATTGTCAATATTTTGAGCAAATAGGCTAAATGTTTTTTCCTTTGCTTTCATTCCAATAAATAATAGTATGTACAATTTATTTTACGTACATAATATTCTGTATAATTTATTTTCAGTTACCTAATTAATACATATTCCTAATCTAAATATTCAGCTAAAAGGAAAGAATCTGTGCAAATATAATATTTCCTTCTTGGCAGCATTGCGAAGAAGGAAATTTTTTATTCTGTCTGATTTCATTTATTCTTGATTGATATTTCCCCTCAAATTGATGTTGGTTGATCAAGAAGCATCAATTTGCTGACAAGAAACTGATGACGCTGTCGAGAAAGTTAATAAATATATCAGTCGTTTGAATATTAGAAGTGATATGAGGAAGAAATGTAACACCATCCTCATAGGCTTCTCGAATGGAATGACAGTCCACTTCAATGTGTTTCGTGCGCTCATGAAAGACAGGATTAACAACAACCTGGATAGCGCTAGTATTATCTGCATGAAGAGAAGTAGGCTCAAACTGAGAAACACCAAGCTCAGCCAGCACGCCCCGAAGCCAAATGATCTCGGAACAAACAGAGGACATAACACAATATTCTGATTCAGTAGATGACTTAGACACTCGATCTTGTTTCTTGCTCTTCCAAGGGATTTAAGAGTTGTCGAGAAACATGCAACATCCAATAATAGATCGACGTGTATCAGAACAACCAACCCAATCGACATCACTATAGGTTGTTAAGGTGATAGGAGACTCCGCAGAAAAGAACATACCACGATGAAAAGTACCTTTCAATTACCGAACAATACGTCGAACTGCAGCTAAATGGAGATGTGTAGGTGCTTACATAAATTGACTAACTTGTTGTACAGCAAATGAAATATCAGGACGCGTAATAGTCAGATAATTGAGACTCTCAACAAGTTGTCGATATATAGATAGTTCAAATAGAAAGTCACCATCATTCTTTTAACATTTGACATGTACTTCCAAAGGAGTATCAATGGAGCGATCATGATGAAGACCAGCCAAAGCAATGAGTCTCTTCGTATAGTTGTGTTGATGAAGAAAAATACCAGCGGCAGAAGATTGAACCTCGGGTCCTAAGAAATAAGTCAATGACCCTAAATTTTTCATATGAAAAGAACCCATAAGACGTTTTTGTAGCTGATACATCAATTGATTGTCAGATCCGGTGATGACAATATCATCAACATAAACTAATAACAAAATAATTCTCTTGTCAGTCTTGCAAATAAATAATAATGAATCATACTGACTTTGAATAAAAGAGAATCTAAGAAGGGAATTGCAAAACTTTTCAAACCAGGCTCGTGAAGCCTGTTTCAAACCGTATAGGGACCATTTGAGCTTACAAACATCATGTGAAGGTGTAGAAAATAAGCCTAGAGGAGGAGTCATATAAACATCTTATTTGAGATCTCCATGTAAAAATGCATTCTTAACATCCATCTACTTTAAGAACCAACCTTTAGATGCAACAATAGATCACCAATCGAACAGTTGTCATCTTAGCCACAGGTGCAAATGTTTCTTCATAATCAATCTTGTATTCCTATCAATTGCCGAGAGCTACCAATCTTATCTTATATCTGTCAAGAGAGTCATCAGATCGGAGTTTAAGAGAATGAACCCATTTACAACAAATGGGTTAACACCTGTAGGACATGAAACAATATCCCAAGTGTGATTATCGTGCCTGAAGTTCCTCTTGCATGGCTTTGACCCCAACAAGTTTGTTTAGCAGCCTGAAAGTAAGAGGTAGGAACATTAATATTAGTTAAAATTGCAGGATACGCATATCTATCTGGAGGACGAATACGTCGGGTTGATCGTCAAATACTTATTGGAGCAATTTCTGGATCAGGCTCAGAGGGATTGAAGGTGAAGTGGGCAGACGTCGTGCGTAGACAATGCCCGGCTTGAACCATTTATCAGCAAAAGAATTATCAAATTGTGGAAGTATAACTGTATATGATGTCGACACATTATGCTAAAAGTAATATTCATGCTCAAAGAAAATCACATTCCGAGAAATATGTCATCAATTATTAATCAAATCATAACACACAAAACCTTTATGATTAGGACTGTATCCCATAAAGGCACATCGTACTGACTTAGCTGTCAACTTATGACGTTCATGAGAAGATAGATGAACAAAACAAACACATCTGAAAGTACGTAGCATATGATAATTAGGATGTTTATCAAAAATTTGATAGTACTGAGACTCATACTTCAATTGTTGAAATGGTAAACGATTAATGAGATAAACTGCAGTAGATAAACCTTCAGTTCAAAATTTAGCTGGAACAGAAGATTCTATCAGTAATGTGCGTACAATATCCAATAGATGTCGATTTTTCCGTTCAGCAATTCTATTTTATTGTGGTGTATAGGGACATGAACGTTGTGAAACAATACATTTGTTATGGAGAAATGTTTGAAACTCATGAGACATGTATACACCACCATTGTCAGACCGTAAGATTTTAATGCGAGCGAAGAACTAAGTTTCAACAAATGCTAAAAATGTTTGGAATACAGTAAATACTTCTGTTTTGGAACATAAAAAATAGATCCAAGTAAATCGACTGTAATCATCAATATATGTCACAAAATATCTATATTGAGCATGTAAAATAACTTGTGTAATTCTCCAAACATCACTATGTATAATGTCAAAATATTTAATGGCACGACTGTCTAAAATAGAGAAAGGTAATGTTTTACTTTTTCTAAGTTTACAAACAGAACAGTCAACTACTAAACTTTTATATGTAGAATTAAAAACACTACTTTTACATAATTACTTCAACACCATATCATTTAGATGACCTAATTTTTTATGTTAGATGCCCACCTTATTCTCAACAACTGAAGATGATAATAAAATATTATGAGGAACAGTAAATTGTAATGGAAACAATCTGCTCACTTTAGGTTCATTCACTATCACCTTCCCTGACACCTAATCCTGCACAATACAACAATCACAAAAAAATGTGTGTCACGGTTATTATCCACAATTTGACCAACAAAGAGTAAGTTAGTAGATAATTTGAGAGAAACCAAGACATGTCTGAATGAGGAATTAATATCACAAACTGTCATAATTGGAATATTATTTCAATTAGCAATATGAATATGTTGAATACCAGTGTACGGTCGTTGGTTATGCAATAAATTAGTTGTGTTAGTCATATCATTTGTAGCGCCTAAATCAACAAACCAAGAAGAATGAACGGAAGTAATAGTTTTACTTTTCTCTTGAAGGCCGAGAGCAAAAAAGGCAGAGAGAATCTTTGTTGAACCATATATGGTGTGACAGCTGTTTGATTATTGTCAACAGCTGTGGAAAATCTGGATGTCAAGGCAGGATTGTGAGTGTTGTATACCGTTGTATGAAGTGTTTGTGGTTTACGTTTTTTGGGTTGTGTAGGACACTCTGTAAGAGTATGTCCATTTTGCTTGCAATAAGTACATACCTTATTTTCACAATTTCGTGCAATATGATCAAATTTCTTATAGATGTAGCACTGCACTGGTCCCTTTTGTTTGGTCTTGGCAGCATATGTCATATTAATCATTTCTGATGATCCACATATTGTACTGATAGTAACTTGTGTCGTCAATCTTTATTCTTCGCGCAATAATTGTCAAAACAAACATCCAAACAAGGAATTGGATCTCTGTTCAGCAACCTAGCTCGAGCATTTTCAAATTCAGGTCTCAGTTTCATTACAAATTGATCACGATGACTTTCTTCGTAAATAGCTTGAAGAGTAACTAAGTTCTCATTTGGCACCTTAGCATAGATAATACCAGTATATTCGTTCTATAAATTTAGAAAACTAGAATAATATTGTTCAATTGAAAGTTTACTCTGACTATAATTACTCATGTCCAATTCCAATTGGAAGCGTTTCGCAAAATTATCTTGATTGTAAGTGCGTTTTAAGTATTCTCACATTTCTTTAGCTGTGCTAAAGGATCGTAAATTAATCACCATATGAGCTTCAATAGATCTCAAAATCTAGGAAACAATGCGAGCATCATTTGCTTCCCATTGACCAAGATCATTTGCTTCAGTAGGAGCTGGGAAAGACCCATCAATATGGCCCCAAAGCTCCTTCCCTTTAAGAACGTTATGAGCTGAAATTCTCATGCGGCGTAATTCTTTCCCGTAAATTTGATAGCTAAGATTTCAGAAGACATTATAAATAGAATGGTCGTTGATCGAAATCAACCAAAAATCAAAGAAAACAAAGATATATAAATAAAATCCAAATAGTTGATCTAAATCAACGTGAAAAGGCTAGGGCGTAAAAGGGTTTAAGCAGTCGAAGATCGGCTTGTAGCAGTCGAAGTTCGAAGAGAGTTCTGATCGAAGGGAGCGGATGATTGCGGCGGTGCGATCACGACTGTCGCGATCGAATGATCGGAGAGCGAAAGATTAGATGCGATCGAATGAGAAGCGATTGAAGCGAAGCGAACGAGAAGCGATCGAAGAGTGGAAGATTGAAGAGGTGATCGCGTTAGAACTCAAACAAAGCGAACGAGATGTCGCCGAACTCAAAGACAAGAACGAGTGCTCCGGCGATGAAGCAGTTAACAAAAGCTAAAATTCTAAAGATTCAGACCAAACTCTGATACCATGTCAATATTAATGATAATGATCAGAATACCAATTCTCTTTCTAATATTCTGAATACTAGTAACAATGATGAAAAGGATGATCAAATGGAAGAGGTAGTTTTGATACGTTACTCACAACAATCGGATTTTCGTCGCAATCTAATCAAAGGATCCATGCGCGCTCAAAGACGTTAAAACAGTTATTTGGAACCTCTTTCAAGCAAATACAATCTGTACAAAATACAATTGCTTCTGAATTGTAAAATACTTGCGCAAATAGCCCTATCAAATAAGAATTGTTTTGATATTATTTCAAATAAAATTATGAATTAAAAAGAAAAGAATACAAATCAAATAAAGGAATAAAAGAATCTTAATAGAATCTATTATACAGGAAACAAGAATTAT
>JXCR01117308.1:61524-121238 GCA_002079205.1 Phalaenopsis hybrid cultivar
CATCAATAGCACTCTTTTTTGCCATTCTCATCCACACCTTGTCACTATATCACCAAATGCATATCCTTTTAATGTACTTTTGAATACCAAAAAAAAGTATATTAATCTCCATTGAGTAACCATAAGTTAATTTGCACCTAAGCCATAAAACATTCATGATCCATCAATGGGGCCTACAAAAAGGGAACCTTATTTTCTTCAGATTAGTTTGATATAAAGAAAACATGGTATAGTTTAAAACAAGGGGGAATTACACATATATACATACAGATCTTATGTATTTACATATCTAGCATCAAAGTTTTAATATTTACTTATACACAACTTTAAGCTCCATCATATCAAAATATAAGTATAACGTGTATGCTTTAAATGTTAATAATAGTGGTATTTTTATGTAATTTAAAGATTTTGCTAATTTGTTTGTAACTATCAAGATTCAAAATTTAGATGTAGTAAATGTAAATAAAAAAAAATGTGATGGTATGTACGTAAACCCTTCTTAAAAGGACAATCTAAATAACAACATCAAGAAGGGCANTGTGATGGTATGTACGTAAACCCTTCTTAAAAGGACAATCTAAATAACAACATCAAGAAGGGCATGGAAAACATGAATCATTGTCAAGCAGAAGGATTTTAGCAGAAAGCGTGCAGCTTTCTGCACGAAGTCAACAGACAAACCTTTATTGTGAGCATCAGAAGCTTGCTGCTCCCCAAAGTACTTCTTGTACTGCCAAGCAATTCGAAGACCCTTCTCCAGCACCAGAAGATCAAAAACAATCACCAAAATTTTCAAGCTTAAAAAAAGCAATATAGTGACTTAAATTAAAACCTGCTCCTGCTCATTATGATCCGATCTGGTTAGCCGCTGCCTCTCCTCCTTAGACGTCGCAACAGGAGCAGGCAGTGTCCCAAGAAAAGCCCGCGGCTCATCTGCAGGCGAGGCAAAAAGGAGAGGTTGGCGGTGAATTACACCCTGGGCCATGAAGTTTCTCAGCAAAAGAAGGTGGTGCGGAGCCTCCGCGTCCTCCATCACCATCACTATACTTCCCAGCAGATAACCACCACCTAGCAATTCTATAATCCAATCAAGTTAAATAAGAACCATGAGGATGTTGTCGAGAACGAAAAAATAAGAGACGGAGGAAATATGGTTAACTGTCTAGGTCTGGAATCCCGGATGAAACGAAAGCGGTGCTTCCAGGGCCGAGTTTAATTCCGGGAGTAGAAGAAGACACGCTTGATCCGGCTGAAGTCGACATATTTCGGGAGAAGCTGCTCGATCGGACTGTCGTCGTCGTCGTCGTCGTCGCCATGGCATCTCCGGCGGCAGGCAGGATTTAAGCTAAAGCCTGCCAAAAGGCAAAAAATGTCTCCGTAAATCCAGAGCTCCCGGATTTAGAAAATCCGGGACGAGCGAAGAGGAAGAATGGCACGAACGGGCTTAACTTCCTCAAATGTTTCGGTGGTCACTGTAAGCCGCAATCCGGCCCTTGCCACGAAGGTGATGGNCGCCATGGCATCTCCGGCGGCAGGCAGGATTTAAGCTAAAGCCAGCCAAAAGGCAAAAAACGCCTCCGTTCCCGGATTTAGTAAATCCGGGACGAGCGAAGAGGAAGAATGGCACGAACAGGCTTAACTTCCTCAAATGTTTCGGCGGTCACCGTAAGCCGCAATCCGGCCCTTGCCACGAAGGTGATGGTTTTGAGCGAATCCGGGAAGGCGGAGACAAGAGAGGGTTTTGGGCAGATAAGGCAAGTTTGGTCGAAGCAGTAAAGAGCGAGAAATAATGCGAGACAATAATAAATGTTTAAAATTCAGACCCCCCAAAATGTAGCCGGCCCGGTCTGGAAAGCCTTAAAAATAATTTTAGGCTCAAATCGTAGAAAATTGGTCAATCGGTGGCTCGAACGCAGCCCGGTTCCGTGTTTTGAAAACTACATGTGTNATTAAATGTTATAGGGCACATTAAAGTTAATTAGGGTGACACCGGTTAGGATCCTACGGTTCCCTCGTTCTAGTACCACTATTTTTTATTGGATTCACTTAGTCAAAATGAATTTACTAAACTCAACTTAATGAGTTTCATACTTTTATTTAGATCGTGGGAAGCCTCATTAGCAACCATAGGATACCTCCTCCGAGGGATTCCTGATCATCCGATAGAGACGTCTTAATTTAGTTGTAGTTGTGGATTTTGTGATGTTTGTGATTAAATTTTGAGTTGTTTTATATTTTGAATGTTGTGGAGATGAATTTTATCTTGGTTAATTTTAGTTTTGGTTTTGGTTTTGGTTTTGGTTTTGCGGCTACCCTAGCAATTTTCATTTTCATGCAAGGTGACATCGTTGTTTAGCATGCAAGTTTCGTAAGCTTAAAAGTACAGTGTGGAAAGTATAAAAAAAGACGGCACTGTAAACTGTAAAAGCGTACCTGAATGGTCTTCCCGTCATCTCCAACTAAAACTCAAAATGCATGTAAGGCCATTTTAAGTAAAGTGGGAAAAATAAGGTTCCTAGATTATATTTTGGTGAGTTCTTAATGGTTTGACTAAGGATGATTTTTATTAAGCAAAACATATCAAGTTTAGCAGACCTCTAAGGTATCCAACAAGTCAGGAGAGAAAGGCAGGTCCATGCTTTCCCCTCACCGCCTTGTGAAAACTCTCGAGCTCATTTAAACTTATTATGTTGCTTAATAATCCATCCTGTAAATATTTCTAGTGTTCAAAGAACAGTGACATTTCAATTATCCTTAAGAGTAAGGTGATTATCATTTATCCTTCAATTCGAGAATTATGGAGGTGAAGACCCTTAAAGGAGCAAGTTAGTGTTATTAAGACACTTAGCCAATTTTGGTTTTAACTTGGGCTTGTAGTGTTTCAAATGTGTTCAATTTTATTCACTTTTTTATTCTTCATTTAAGTAAATTTGATTTAGCTTAAGTTAGCACCAATCCCTTAAGATCCTGATGTATGTCTTAGTCATTTTGAAAGAGATTAAATTTTATGTGACAATAATTCATCATCAAAACATTTTAATGTCACTTGAACATCAAATAGAGGTATTAAATTAATGAGTTATTAACACCCAACATCATACCCCTAAGTCTAGGATCATTCAATTTGGTAGACTTCCAAATTCTAATAATCTAGGAAATTTCAAATTTATCCTTTAATTGGAAAAAGTGAGATTAGTTCCTACCAATTAATCCTTTGTGTTTCAATCATCCAAATATGTTAATTAGAATCAAATATTGCCCATTTCCCTTTCTTGAATTAAGCCTAAATGTTAATTAAGGCTAAATTTCTAAAATTACACTTTTGCCCCGAAGGCTCTATCACTTCATATTTCATCAAATTTAATTCAAATGACTTTGGAATTTTCATCCCACCTCACTCATGGGTCAATTAAGACATCATAAGGTTCAAATTTTTATTTAATTTATATATTTATTTATATGCTAGAATATGACTTTTCAAAGAAAATTCCATAACTTGACCAAGACAAAGCCTAATCACTTGAATTTTTACTGGAGGTAGACTTAGACCAGAGAAACACTTAGGCTAAATTTCATGATTTTTTGAGTTCTATTTAAATTATTAAAATTATTTTAAGTTCTGGAGCATTAATTAATTATAAAAGTTTTAATGTGGAAAATTAAGTTTTATATCTCTCTGCCGTCAAATAACCCAAAGAATTAAATTTCACATTTTTCTGATTTTTCTTTGAATTATTAGAATTTTTTAAGTGAAAGATTATGAAAAATTCTTTTTTTTAGCCTTTAAAAATTATTTTAAGCTTTAAAATTCAATATCTTCACTTAGAAAATTAGGAAAATTTTCCATTTATTCCTAAGTGCTTAGAAAACAATTTAAAATATTTTCATGAATATTATTAATTTTCTGATTTTTATTAATTTTTAATTATTTAAATATTCAAAATAGGCTTAAAAATGAAGTTTTTATTTTATTTACAATTTTATTTTTAGAAAATTCTATTGATCACAGAGAACTCCCAAATCCAATTCTTTTGATTTTTTCAATTATATTTTAATTATTAAAAATCATTTTAGTGTTAAAATGACATTTAACTTAGAAAATCAAGTTAAGTTATCATATGAGCTCAAAATATTTTGAATATTTTATCAGAATTTCTCTCAACTTTAAATCACAGTGTAGAATCAAAATCAAGTCATTCGATGATAATTTTTCCCAAATTAATTTTTTTTGTGGTTTAGGGTTTTGTGAGAGTTAAGTGCGTTCTTAATGACTTTACTCATGAAAAAATTTTCAAAGGGTTCTATGGTCACGATAAAGCTTCCAAAATTTTCTTGGATTTTTCTAAGCAACAAGCTAATTGTTATGATTAATTTATGCAAAGAATAGACACAAACTTGAAAATTATTGATTTTTGTCTAATGGCCTTCTCTGATTTTGGAAAAATTAGAGAATATCCCCCAAGGCAGAGGCAACAACATGCCAAAATATCAATCCATGGTGAAATGTCTACATGCATGGAGAGTTAAAATACTCAAATTAGTATTTAATTATTTAAAAATAAAATATTCATCAAATACACTTCAAATCATTTCCATTTTGTTCTCTTCTGTTCACTTAGCACTAAGGTATTTTTATTTTATTTTTGTAAATTTTCTACACTAAGATATGAATTTTTAAAAATCAGGCATTTAAATAAATCAGAAAATACCCTAATTTTATACTTAACCACGCAACGCTGACTGAATCTTAGGCAGCTCTGAACAGTGATGTGACGCGCTTCCATTCGATATGCTTTCCACCTGGCATGCCATGTGGCCCGCAGTTCACACACCAAGAGTTCGTCTAGCTTGATCTCATTCGTTGATGAGATAAACGCGCGATTGGATGACTCCCCATCATCGTCCCCAAGTAAGCTAAACCGAGAACCATCCACACTAAACCTTAAGATCTCCCTCTAGACTGAACCAAATCTCATGGGGTTTGTTCCTAGAGCTTCATCTACTCAATACAAACCTATCTATACGGATTATACGGTATGGAATACAATAAATATGTATGGAGGGTTGAAACAAGCTCGGTTTAGGGTTGGAGTTCAATACCTTTGTCTGTGAGGGGAGGCCTCAATCAGATGGTTGTGGTAGCTTTGATTGTTCTCAAAAAACCTCCAAATGAAGTCTCAAGCCTTGGTGAATGGTCTAGGTATGAATTTGAGCTCGATTTTAGGTGTTGGTCTAGAGCTAGGTTAGAGGCTATTTCAGAGAGGGCTTTTGTGGGGAATCAACTTTTTTCACTGTGGGGATGGTTTCTGCATGGCTAAATGGAGTTTGGTTCTTTGTGGAGATGTAAGGAGTTCTGTCCTAGTTTCAACTGAAACTTTGAGCTCAAAATTGAACTCACACAGAGAGAACCAGAGGGGGAAAATGGTGGGCTTGAACTGAGGAGGTCCTAGGGAGTCTCTGGAAACAAATTGGCAGAGTTTCCTTAAGAAATTTTTAGCTCTCCTCCATTGGCCATGGAGGTGAACTTTAAATAAAATGGCCTAGGCTGGCTGTCAGGGCCAATTGGGGGGTTGAAGATATTGCTTATGTGGAGGGCAGAGAAGCCCTAAAGTGCAGTTGAGCTGATTTGGCCTCTAGGTTTGAATTGGGTTGAATTTATGGGGGGTGGCTCAATGCTTGGCCATTTTTTGGCCACTAAGGTGGCTGGCCGGCGAGGGAGTGATCACTTCTTGGCTCAGGAAGGTCAGGGGGTGGCTAATGATGATTAACTCCCTATGACAATCAATGATGGGGGAGATTTTGTGGTTAAGGCCTAAAAAAGGGAATGAATCCCTTAATTTGGGGATCTATTGGTCCATAGCATATCATGTCTGGTCCAAAGGGGTCTAGTCCGGTCCTTAGAAGGAGCTTAGTGGCTGTGGAGTCATAAATTTGGTGACTTTAGGGTAATTAGGCCAATTTTGGTGCATGGGTTCACGTGGGTCAAAATGGATAGATATTAGGTTTAGGTTAGGCTAGCCATGTTAACTAGCCCAAATGATTGATCAAAATTGTGTAGATAATTATAATGAAGATTTTTGGTGAAGGATTGAAGTGATTTTGAGTTCAATTGGGGGTTCAATTTGAAGGATTTTGTAATTTTTGTCACTTTGGGCATGTTGGGCTAGACTTGGGTCTAAATTTGGCTAGGCTTGGGTTAAGTCCAAATTGATTGTTGAAAATGGTCATTAGGAATATCATGAAGAGTTTTCAACATAAATTGAGTGCCAATTTTTGGGTTAGGGTGTTCAATTTGGTGAAATTTGGAGATACGGCTAATTTGGGGCAAATTTAGGGTTTTTTGACTTAGGTCAAAATTAAATGAATATGTGGCTTCACCAAGGCCAATTAAAGTTCAAGTTTGATGTGTAGGAATATTATGAAGAGTTTTCAACACAAATTATAGCAAATTGAGTAGGCTATTGGGCTCAATTAGGGGAGATTAAGTCATGACTTAGATCAAAATCAGGCTCAAAGCATGGGCCAATAGAGCTTAGATTTGGTTTACATTGGTCATGTGGAAGGTGAATTTCAGTTTATAATTGAAATTGGCGGAGATTGGGACCAAATTGATTGACATTTGAAGTAAATTTGGGGAAATTGGGCCTTTAAAGGCAATTTAGGTGTTTTGGTCAAAATGGTCAAATTGAGTTCAATTTAAGGGTCCAAATTGATTTTGTAGACATTTGGAGTGATTTTGGAGGTTTTGGGAAAGTTTGGGGCGTCAAGTGTTTTTTTGTAATTTTGGCAATTTAGGGGGTATTTTGGTAAATTTGCCATTTTTGGGTAGTTTTTAGTAACTTGGGTATTTTGAAAAGGTTTGAAATGATTTATGGACATATTTGGGTATTTTGATGAATTTGAGGATTTTGACCAAGTTTGGGATTCGGGGGTGTTTAGGTAATTGTGGTAGGTTTGCGGGTGAAAAGTCAAATTGGGTATTTTTGGTAGAATTAGGGAGCTAACCACCATAAATGAGCAATGGACCAATGGAAACTCCATTTGGGTCCTCTATGTGCTGCTCTTAGCTAAACCCTAGCCTAGGGCTAATGGGTTTAGGGGACCATCTACATGAGTCTCCCAAAGGATCAAGGGACCAAAGCTAGGAAAATTTGGGTTTAGGGTTGTGAGGGATTGTGAGTGAGAGTAAGTGAAAGTGAGTGCCTTAGCCCTAGACCAACACCCAGGGTCACCCCTAAGGGCAAGTAGTCCTATGGGAACTCACCTTGAGCTCCCCCATATTGACCCTACCTACTAAGTGCTAGAGGTTATGGCCAATATGTGGAACTTCAAGTTGAGCAAGGAAGAGTTTAGAGTTTCTAATGATGAGGGTTCCTTTTTTAGTCCTCTAGGAATAGTCAACAGAAAAGTCCTATGGCTAGACCCTGGGCTACTAAAGAGGAAAAACTAAACCTCAACCAAAAGTGAGGTCAACAATTATTCAGTATTAATCAGGTTTTGTATAGGAGAACTACATTTTAATTAAATGAACTGCATTTTATTTAAAAGAACTGCATTTTATCACTGTAGTAATAACTATTACCTGGAGGAACCATAGTTTTATTACGTTTTATGTAGTATTACGGTATTAACTGCATTTTACCATGGTATTATTCAAAAGAAAAAATGCATTTTAATTAGGATATGTTCTCGTATTATCACGTAATGTTGATAATCTTTTCTAAGAAAAAACGACCGAGAAAATAAAATATTACCTGGAGGAACCCTCTTCAATAACCTTCTTCTTACGGTCATTGGCTTTTTTCTTCTTCTGTTCATCGGACTCCACTCTTGACAGCTCATCTTCGGTTTCCATTCTCAACTGCTCTTCGGCTTCCACTGTCATAGGGTTTTCTTGGATTTCCATATCAGAAGGCTTGGCTTCCATCTTGATAAGATGAACTCTCGCGGTGAACTAGCGAATGTACTTCGACCGACGAATGGAGACTCGAAACCCTAAACAGATGGTGAATGTTAAAAGAGGTGGTGCACCTGTCGGTTTTCCTCTTAAAATATTTTTCAATAGACGTTTCATATTCTGTTTCTATTCAATATATTCGGAGCGCTCGGGCAAGAGTAAAGCCGAGTCCCCCATGATAAAAGCATTTTTTAATTTCAGGGAACACTTGAATGATACCATAATACGACCATACTAATACTCGACTTAATAAAAATATAATAACACAACAACAAATCCACGATAACACCGCTATGCAGTACAAAAATACCACGGTTGTACAACAAGCTAATATCATCAATGTCATCACAATAACACTCAAATAATACCATTATAAAATCATACTAATACATCACCACAATATCAATAAACAGAAACGCTAATAACACTCTAATCACTCTGCAATAAAACAATAATACTACATAACGAAACATAGAGCAATAATACTTGAATAATTCACTAATAATACCACAATATTATAGACAGTCATATAAACATAACGAAAAATACAACAATAACCACCATTTAATACATCTATGACAAGCACCCTAAACATAAATAGTATTAAGCAAAGGGGAGGTCGGTCCGTTGCTTTGTAGAATCAGCTCCAACTCTGTTGGTTATATTTGTGGGAAATGAGATAGAGTTATTTAATGACTCATTGAGGGCTTGGTTAGAATCAGTGAAGAAGCTGAAAATTACGACATATGTAATATTCATTTTACTGGAAGGGTGAGTTCCTTGATTGCTCGGAGGCAATGAGATTGAATTATTTAGTGATTCAGATAATCTTGAAAGATAAGCAGTCGAAAAATCATTCACATCAATGATCAAAGGTTGATTAAGAGGAAGTTTCAAGCTGTTTGTAGATCTAATGTTGATGGAGTTATATAATTTGATGTCAATGCCGAAGATGTGATTTGTATTGGGTAATTCAGGGTATGAGGTTTGTTAAATTGTGAAAACTGAATAAAATGTTATTGCAAGTTATGATGTTCTAGACTTTTTAAGTCTCATGTGACTGGTGTTCCAACTGGTTCATGTGACGGAACACCATTCACATGAGACTTAGGAAG
Organism: Phalaenopsis hybrid cultivar; assembly: GCA_002079205.1. Classification (NCBI taxonomy): domain Eukaryota; kingdom Viridiplantae; phylum Streptophyta; class Magnoliopsida; order Asparagales; family Orchidaceae; genus Phalaenopsis; species Phalaenopsis hybrid cultivar. The sequence continues at coordinate 70,600 of JXCR01117308.1, forward strand.
TCCAGAACATCACAACTTACAATTACATTTTATTTTGTTTCCAAAAATTAACAACCCCATTACAACTTACCCGATACAAGTCACATCTTCGTCATTGGCACCAGATTTTATAACTACCTCAACTTTAGATGAGCGAAAAGTCTGAAACTCCCTCGTAATCAACTTTTGATCATTGATGTGAATAATTTTTCAACTACTTATCTTTCAAAATTAGTTGAATCACTAAATAACTCCATCTCATTTCTTTCGAGCAATCCAGAAACTCCCCCTTCCACTAAAATAAATATTACATATATTGCAATTTTCAGCTTTTTCATGATTCTAACCAAGCCCTCAATGAGTCATTAAATAACTCTATCTCATTGCCCACAAATTTGTATCAAATAGTTCAAAAAACAGTACTTGACTTGTTCACCCTTATTACTTCTTTTCTGCATGCAATGATTTAAGTTATAGAAATGCAATACTCTAAATAGAAATAAATTTTCATAATACGATGCGTCTACTAAAACAACAATGACAACAATACTATAATCACACAACAACCACAAGAACGCAACAATAAAACTGTCTTCAACAGTACAATGGTACAATAATAAAACCATAATAATACCACAATAACCTCATAATAACACCAACATCCCTCATTAACAAAAATAATACGAGAGTACTGTCGAGATAATACCGCGGTAACACTTAACACCATTACCTTGGCCTAAATGCCAGCATAACAAAAACAGTTACAACGACAACAACTTCGAATTAACTGAAAATCACTAAAGTAACACTCCGATAAAACCAGAGAAACAATTGGTGAAACACAAGTAATGAGTCAAATGCCAGAAGTATCCCTCCGATAAACAACTAAAGTAATTATTAAATCAATTAATTAAATGCCCAATAAACCCAGAGAAATGTCAGAAGTATCCATTAAATTAAAAAATAAAACTCGCACAAACTCTAGAACCTAAACCGCAACAATGTCTTTAAGATAAAAAAAATATTTTAGCGAAGCTAAACTCACTTGGATCTGAAAGTCGTTATCGTTGTCTTTATCGAGAGAGCAATCCATTTCGACAGCTCCAAAACTCAATTGGATCTGGAAGTTGTTGTTGTTGTCTTCATCAAGAGAGCAATCCATTTCGACAGCTCCAAACCCTAAAGTGGGAAAATAAAGTTGGGAGAAAATCCAAGAAAGAGCCTTTATGCTTTTATTTTTCCGAAAAATGGAGTCAGGTCAGGTCGCAGGAGTTAAAAAATAGTGTTCTACCGGATTCCATGTGTCAATGTGGAGGGTTTCCTCGGAAATTAGAAGTTACGGTCTCCTTCCAATCTTTCTTAATCTAACAAGATTATGCTAGGAGCATTGATGTTTGAATACATATGTTTTCTCTAAGTCGATCTGCTTCCAAGTTTCTTAGCCATATCGCTCGTGAAAATGGAAGTTTATGTGCATGATATTCCTAGAGTTTTTATTCGAGAATTTTGTGCGTTCGCTTCATTTTTCTAGCCGTTTTATTTTCTCACCAACCTGATGTGATTAAAACTGTTTTCGTTGTTGATTTATATTTGATATGCGGGGACTATGTTCAAGATTTTGTTTATTTAATGTTTATTAAGATGCTTCGTTTGGCGGATTTGGTTTTGCCGTACAAGTTGTTGTACATCATTTACCCTTGAATTTGGAAAATTTTTCTTCTTGTATACTTTTATTCTCAACAGTGTGAATTGCTAATTTTTTGCACCAGATGCTGTGCTTCCTGGATTAAAATTTTGTTTGATTCTTTCCCTTGAGATATAGCATCCCAATGTAATATAGTATTCATTTTGACAAGTTTCTTGTACCACAAAATCTATAATTGTTTTGTGTTTAAGTCCATGTCTTTTTCTTGTATCTCAAAAATTTAAATTGTTTTGTATGTAAGTTCCTGTCTTTACAGAACTTGGTTGCAGAGTGTATTCAAAATATTGATTATGAGTTCTTGATGCTTTAGTAATTAGCTCGTGTGATTCAATTTTTGTTGTGTAAGTTGTAAAATTCTCTTCCCCTCATTAAGTTTGTTGCCTCTGTCAGATGTGGTATAATCTTTATTGTCAGATTTCTTGTATCTCAAAATTTTGACTTCTCATGTTAAAATCCATATCTCTGTAGCAGTTGAATGCAAAATATTTGAAAATATTGACCATTAGACCTTGATGCTTCAGTGATTTGAATGGGTGCTTCATGTTTTGTTGTATAGGTTATAAAATTCTCTTCCTTCGTTAAGTTTGTTGTCCCTGTCAGATATTGTGATATAATGTTTATTTTTTATTTCATGTCAAAAAATTGACTTGATTTAGTTAAAGTCCATATTTTTGCAGCAGTTGAATGCAAAATATTTGAAAATATTAATAAATAGTTACTGATGCTTGGTGAGTAGCATGGGTTATCCAAATTTTCTTTTAATAGTTCTGAAATTACCTTCAATCCATAAGTTTGCTACAGAGAAGTCCCAAAAGGCATGCTTACAAAGGACCATCTCTCATTAAGTTGAAGTGTGATCCTATCGATGTAATTATGAAAGCTTTGTATAATCTTACCTTATATATCCCTTGCTTTCTTTTTTATTGGCTTTCAAGTCAGTCGGTAAATTAATAGTGAAGCAGTTTATTTTTTTTCAAATTTAAATTATTATTAAAAAATTGATATTTTCATTTAAGGGTCAATTCTTAATAGTGAATGTGGCGCTGATCACGTCTAATTGTCTTAAGAATGTGCTATTATTTCCACTTGCCCCTTTCCATACCATGAATTAGATATTGTGGGGTGTTAGTGGAGTTGGACAACTTCTTAAATATGTGGAGGGAAAGGGCAGGTAGGAATTGATATGCTTTTATGTAATAGTATACCCCTTATCTTTTCACATTGAGCAAAACTTTCGAAGTCCCATGGACTAATTGGTAGATAGTAGCTATTTTTTCTTAAACTTGGTAACTAGCTCTTTTGTTCTCGGCTCATGTGGATTTTAATTTGCATCAACTAATTTACTAATTAGCTTTTCTGCAGCCTATTCAAGAAGTTCCAAGCTTGATTTCTATTAAAAAATCTACATAATAATTTCTTTTATTATTTTCGTTGGAGTTTGCCTATGAGCTGAACTATTTTACAAATTCTACACACCAAAGTATATGTTAAGTTTGTCTCCCCTCCCCACAGCTTACCTTTCCCCTTTTTCTCTTCTGGCATTGGAAGCTCAGTGTTTTGCTATCTTGCAACTTCTCTATGTTATATTTGCTGTCCCTGTTTCCTTTCTTTTACGTTTTATGGGTTTTCCCTTCTTCTGTTAGATGTTGATATTTTCCTGTTGCTCTAGAATTATTTTCACGGCTGATTCTTCAAGCATTTCTTTTACAGAGTAACCTTTATAAAAAATAGCAAAGTAGGATAATTTGTCTTGTTTTGATTTATGAAATCAACTGTGACTGTTTGGCTGAAATCACCTATAAAAGGAAATCTTTATTTCATTGGTAAAGATGATTGGAACTTAATCTATATCTGTTCTGGCATTTTCTAAGAACAAATTGGATTTCAATTTATTCTTATCCACACTTATGTTGGATTTCTTTCATGGAAGGGGCATTGAAGCAAATACAAGATGCTTTAAAAAAGCCAAGTAATTTCGCTGGCATATTTGCCATTGTTTGTTTTGTGCTGGGCAAAACCTCTTTGAAACATGGGGTAAGGTGGGGGGACTTTTATTGGCATATTGCCACAACTTATCATCCTCAAACTAGTGGTTTAGTAGAAGTATCCAATCAATAAATTAAAAAAATATTGGAAAAGACTGTAAATCCTAATAGAAGATTAGTCTGTTAGATTTAATTCTGCATTATGGGGTTATAGGACTGCTTACAAAACTCCTATAGGAATGTCATCATATAAACTCATATTTGAGAAAGCTTGTCATTTGCCTGTTGAATTAGAGCATAAATCTTATTGGGAAATAAAAGAATTTAATTATAATCTGAAGGATGCTGGAGAAAAAAAGATTATTGCAGTTAAATGAGCTAGGCGAGATGAGAAATGAATCTTATAAGAATGCAAGAATTTATTAAGAGAAAATGAAAATGCAGCATAATCCAAGAATTTTGAAAAAGAAATTTGAGCATGGATAAGAAGTTCTATTATACAATTCAATATTGAAATTATTCTGGGAAAACTTAAGTCTAGGTGGTCGGGACTATTTATTGTGGTAAGAGTTTATTTAAATGGAGTTGTTGATATTGAAAATCCTAAGATTGGAAAGATAATTAAAGTAAATGGACACATATTAAAAGCTTATATAAGTGGATATAGTCCTACATTTGAGGATATTTTAATGTTGGGTCAACCAAATTAAAATATTAGATATGTCGGGCTGACAACGTTAATCTAAGTGCTTTTTGGGAGGCAACCCATATTTATCGAAGTGATTGACTTGATTGTTGATTTTCATTGTGATGAAGGTTTTTTATGTAAGTTGGAGTCTTACATGATTATGTTTGCACAAAAAATTATTATATTAATGGAATTGAAGATTGGAAGAAAGAAATTTAGAATTTGAGAAAGTAAGCCCGGCGCTATAGCACCACAGTTCGAGTAACTTCTTGGAACCGCCAAAATTCGGTTTTCCCCTTTCTTTTTCTCTATAAATTGGTATAGAACTGGAAGGGAAGTATTCATTTGACTTTTCTTTGCATTTTGGTGAGATTTGAGAGTGGAGAAATCAGTTCTTTCTTCAAGGATCATGGAGACCAATGATAATTGGAGATTTGAAGATAAGAAGATGGTACATAGGATGCTTAGACTTTTTTCAATTGATATCTTGCATTAAGTTTGGAGCTACTTATGGACAAACTTGGGTAGATTGAAGGCGAGATCTCTCAATTGCATACCAAACTTGAAAACCTATTCCACCAATATGAGCATTTGGATTGGCAGTTGAAACTCTAATTCAACAATTTGACATGTTTTCAAGATTGTCAAGTGATAATGTATAGCACAAAAAATTAAATAAATGAGAAATTTGCTTCAGACTCTCCTCGCGCTCCTTTCTATCATTCTTATGATCGGAATTGTTTGGTGGCTGAATAGGAGAATGACAACTCCGATCACAACTGGGTCTAAAGTGAATCCGTAGAAATAAAATTTTGCTAGTAATGTGTTCTTTTGTGTAGTGTGCCGATGTTGTCTTTGTTAAAGCTTTTGAACTTCTAGATGTTGTATTTGTGTTTTATTGTCTTTGTTAAAGCTTTTGAACTCTATGTTTTCAATTTTCGCTCCCCTAGGGCTTGGATTTTTGCTTGATTTACTTGGAGGAAGGACTTCAAACTCTAGATTTTATCATCTTTGGGTAAGATATTCATCTTTGCTTTGAAGATTTTTGATTTCACCATGGATTTCTTCCATATTGACAGTATGGTCAAAAATTTCAAAACTTGGTGGAAATGGAGAGAAACTCATGGGCGAATGATTATTTGTTTAGAATGTGTTTGTTGGAGCCTAAAAATCAAATATTTGAGATTTATTAGAATTTTACTTGGAATTTCTAGATTGTGTCATGGCTCCTAAGATGAAAAAAGGAAAAGGAAAGGGAGTTTTTGATAATGATAAATTTGCAAATATGAAAGCTTGGGATTGGTACATAAATTTAAAATCTAAGAAATTGATTGCAGAACAAAGTTTCCTTCATCCTGGTGGTACAATAGAATACATGATTGCAGCGCGACAGTGGGAAAGTTTTTTCTATTTCACTGTCATCGATGTGATTTCTATGGTTGGAGAATTATACGCGAATTTATTTGAAGAATCTAATGATTTAGTATATGTGAGAGGGCAGTATGTGGATATACGTTATGCTCGAATCAACCACATTTACAAGCTGCATAGTGTTCCTACTTGTTTATATTTTGAGTTTCAACCTACTGAAGAGGAATTGGATGAGATTACGCAATTTTTGACTGATGGTAACAGAGTATGGAAGATTAAGAATGGACGTCGGGTAAACTTTTATTTCTCAAAGTTAAATTTTCATCTCTTGTTGGTTGCTTCCTACTAATCACTTCAGCGATGTAACTCGAGAAAGAGCCACATTGAATTATTGCATTCAAATAAATAAATCAATTGACATTGGCTCTTTAATTTATAAGGATATGCTTATTTCTTCGAGGGGAGGAACTCATGGAGGTATGGGTTATCCTGCTCTTATTACTACTATGCGTGTTAAATCTGGAGTTAAATATGATACTTGGGAAGAAGTTATACTATCTCATAAACCTAATGGAAAAACTAGTTTGGAGATGTATGGAAAACACACTGTAGTAAGATCTAGAAGTAGAGGCTCTGATATTCCTTCTACTTCAGCTTCAGCTTCCACTTCTAGACCTTCTACAACTCGAATTACTTCACTTGATACTTTAATTGAATAATTATTCATTCAACAAAGAGATATCTTAACATTATAGAATCAACTGAAGAGTTTAGAAAGCCATCTTAGTTAAAATGATGAGTATATGCAGAGAAGAGTGGATTATGATATTGCTTATCATGAGGCTGTTGACCTCACCTTTAGTTGAGGTTTAGTTTTCCTCTTTAGTAGCCTAAGGTCTAGCCATAGGACTTTCTTCTCAAATATTCCTAGAAAAACTAGAAAAGGAACCCTCACCATTAGAAACTCTAAACTCTTCCTTGTGCAACTCGAAGCTCCACATATTGATCCTAACCTCTAACACTTAGTAGGTAGGGTCAGTATGGCGAAGCTCAAAATGAGTCCCCATAAGGCAGTTTGACCTTAGGGTTGACCCTGGGTGCTGGGGCTAAGGCACTCACTTTCACTAACTACACTCACTGTAACTCACACTCCCTCACAACCCTAAACCCAAATCTTCCTAACTTTGATTCATTGATCTTTTGGGAGACTCATGTAGATGGTCCCTTAAATCCACTAGCCCTTAGCTAGGGTTTAACTAAGATCAGTACATAGAGGTCCCAAATGGGGTTTTCATTGGTCCATAACTCATTTATGGTGGTTAGCACCCCAATTCTATAAAAAATACCCAATTTGACCTTTTGCCCCAAAATCCCCCAAATTACCTAAACACCCCAAAATCCCAAATTTGGTCAAAATTCCCAAATTCACTCAAAATATCCAAATTTGTTCAAAAATCATTTCAAACCATTTGAAAACATCCAAATTACCCAAATCACCAAAAAAATGCCAAATTTACCAAAATGCCCCTCCTTGGCCCAAAATTTCAAAAATTCCAAAAAATTCGCAAAACCTTTGAAATATTCTTAATTTCATTTTTCTCGACTACCACATGATCCAATTTGACCAATTTGACAATTTTGACCAAAACTCCTCAAATTGCCTTTAAAGGCCCAATTTCCCTAAATTTACCTCAAATGTCCATCAATTTGGTACCAATTTCCCCAATTTTCATTCCTAAACTCAAATTCACTTTTCATATGACCAATTTAAACCAAAACCAAGCTTAATTGACCCATCCTTTGAACATAATTTTGATCTAAGTCAAATTCTCAAATTTGGCCCAATGACTTAATCCCACCATATTGAACCCCATAGCCTACTCAATTTGCCTCAATTTGAATCCTATACTCTTCATAATATTCCTACACATAAAACTTGACCTTCAATTAGCCTTGGTCAGGCCTCAATTTCATTTAATTTTAGCCCAAGCCCGAAAATCCCCAAATTTTCCACAAATTGGCTCTGTCCAAATTCCACCAAATTGATTACCTTAACCCCAAAATTGTCACCCAATTTATGTTAAAAACTCTTCATGATGTTCTTATTGACCATTTTAAATAATGAATTTGGACTTAGCTCAAGCCTAGCACAATCTAGACCCAATTCTAACCCAACATGCCCAAAGTGACCAAAATTCCAAAACTCTCAGAATTGAACCCTCAATTAAACTCAAAATCACTTCAATCCTTCACTAAAAATCTTCATTAAAATCATCTACACAATGTTGATCAATCAATTGGGCTCAAAGTCATGGTAGCCCAGCCCAAACCCAAGTTTTGGTCATTTGGACCCACATTGGACCCATGCACCAAAATTGACCTAGCCATGTAAAATTGGTCAAGGTAAAACCTCTACAGCCAAATTTTAGACCTTATTAACCAGGATAAACCCTATGGAAACACTGAAATGAGCCGTGGACCAAAGGTTCCCTAAATCAAGGGATTTGCTTCCAAATTTTCTTAAGCCTAAAGGATTTTTGCTAAAACTAAACACCTGCCCAAATAAATTGTTGCGACAGATTCCCATGGCTCACCTGACTCCTGGCCACCTCACCTAGCCTTGTCGAATGGCCTAGTCACCAGAGGAGCCAAAATCGTGAGCCACCACCCAAAAATTCAATCCCAATTCAAACCAAGAGGCCACCTCATCCCATTTGAAATTTAGAGCCTCTCTTTCCTCCACATAAGCAACACTTTGCACCCATACATTGGCCAACAGAGCCACACTAAGCCTTTTTTTATAAAAGCTTCACCTCCATGGCCATGGAGGGTGTGATGAAATTTTCTCAAGGAGACCCCTCTAATATGTTCCCATAGCCTCATTGAGACCTCTTCAGTGCAACCCAACCACTTCTCTGTCCAAATTCCTCTTATTAAAGTTCAATTTCTTAACTCAAATCCTTATCAGAGATAGGACATTCTCCATCACACCTCCACAGTGCACCAAATTCAAATTAAACTCACCCACACCATCACCACAGTGAAAGAAGAAGAAGCCCCATCAAATCCCCCTCATATAGAGCCTCTATACTATACTTTGATCAATAATCAAATTCAGCCTTTATCAAATTTGGGTCTAGACCTTTCACCACGACCAGAGGCTCAATCTCTAGTCACCTTGGACCTCCACAAATGTGCCGAGTAGCTCTGATTGAAACTTCCTTTCTCAGAGCAAAGGTATTGAACTTCCACTTTTCTGGAGCCTATTTTGATTCTCCATTTAATTATAATTGATTTAATGACATGTTTACCGAATGGATGTGTTTGTCACACTTAGATGAGTCCATAGGATCAAACCTGAGGTCATTTGGTTAAGAAATGGGGGAGATCTTAAGGTACTAGAGTTTACAGTCATGGGTTCACTCTATTTGGGGACGATGACCCGGAGCCGTTGGATCGCATGTACATCAAATGGAGGTCTCTAATTGTGTCGGATGGGAGCATGGTTCATAAAGCGCGGGTCGAGCTAGCGGCTACGTGGATGGCAGCATTTGACCAAAGCGCACCACGCTTAATTTCGGAGCCGTCGTAGGTTGTCGCGGCGCCACATTTTTAAGTAGAAAAATAGGGATTTAAAAAATTCAGAAAAAGCTCCCTAACTTTAAAAATTCATATCTTGGTGTAGAAAAATCACAAAAATAAAAAAAATACCCTAGTGCTCACTAAATAGAGCAGAACAATGTGAAAATGGTTTGAAGTTTATTTGAAACATATTTTATTTTTAATCAATTAATTACTATTTTGAGTCTTTTAATTCTCCATGCATGTATACATTTCACAATGACTTGATATTGGCATGTTGTTACCCTGTCATGGCGAACATTATCTGATTTGTCTAAGGTCAGAGAAGATCTCTAGACAGAGATTCATATTTTTCAAGTTTGTCTATTATTTAAATAAATTAATCACAATAATTTGCATACTGCTTAGAAAAATACAAGAAAATTTTGGAAGGTTTTCTGTGACCAAAGATCTCTTTGGAAAATATTTCATGAGCTAAGTCATTAAGAACACACTTAACTCTTAAAAAACCCAAACACACAAAGAAAATTAATTTGGGAAATGAAAACATCTAAATGACTTGGTTTTTAATCTCAACTATAATTTAAAGTTCAGAGAGCTCCCCATAAAAGTTTTAAAATATTTGGAGTTCATTTGATAATTCAAATTGATTTTTAAGTTAAATACCATTTTGACATTAAAATGATTTTTATTAACTAAATTGCAACTCAAAAAATTATAAAAATTAGTTTTGGGAGTTCTCTGTAGTCAGAGGGATTTTCTAAAAATTAAATTGTAAAAAAAAAAAAACTTCTTTTATTTTGAGCCTTTTTTAATATTTAAATAATTAAAAATTAAATAAAAATCACAAAATTAATAAATTCATGGGAATGTTCTAAATTGTTTCTTAAGTATTTAGGAGCAATTGGACTATTTTTTCCAATTTTCCAAGTGAAGAAATTGAATTTTAAAGTTTAAAAATAATATTTAAATGGCTAAAAAATGGATTTTCACTTAAATAATTCTAATAATTCAAAGAAGAATAAAAAAATATGAAATTTGTTTCTCTGGGCTCTTTGACCTTATAGTGATTTAATAAAAATATTAAACATAATTAATTAACACTCAAGAATTTAGAATAATTCTAATATTTCAAATAAAACTCAAAAAATTATGAAATTTGGTCCAAGTGGTTCTCTAGTCTAGGTCTACCTTTAGCAAAACTTTCAAGGGATTATGCTTTGGCTTGGTCAAGTTATGAAATTTCCTTTGAAAAATCCTATTTTTGCATTAAAAAAAATATGTAAATTAAATTAAAATTTGAAAAAACACATTTTCTCCTCTGATATCTTAATTGACCCATGAGTGAGGTGGGATAAAAATTCCAAAGTCAATTGAATTAAATTTGATAAATTTTGAAGTGATAGAGTCTTAGGGGCAAAAGTGTAATTTTTGAAATTTAGCCTTAATTAACATTTAGGCTTAACTCAAGAAAGGGAAATGGGCAACCTTTGATCTTAATTAACATATTTGGATGATTGAAACATAAGAGATTAATTAGTATAAACTAATCTCACTTTTCTCTAATTGAAGGATAAATGTGTAAATTCCTTAAAAAGTTAAAATTTGGAAGTCTATCAAATTAAATGATCTTTGACTTAGGGTTTGGTGTTGGGTGTTAATAACTCATTAATTTAATACCCCTACTTTGGATGTTCAAATAGCATTCAAAAGTCTTGATGATGAATTATTATCACATAGAAATCTCCTTCAAAATGATTAAGACATTCATTAGGACCTTAAGGACTTAGTAGTGACTTAAGCTAAATCAAATTTGGTTAAATGAAGATTAGAAAAGTGAATGTAAATAAAAAAGTTGAACACCTTTGAAACACTACAAACCCAAGCTAAAATCCTTAGGCTTAAGCAATTTTGGAAGAAAATCGCTTGATTTGGGGATCCTTTGGTCCATGTCTCATTTGGGTGATTCCATGGGGTTTAGTCTGGTCAATAAAGTTTAAAATTTTGCTGTGTTGGTCTTTAGTTGGTCAATTTTGCTTGATTGGGTCAATTTTTAGTGAAGGTGTCCATGTAGGTCAATTTGGCTTAAAGTGGATTTGGATTAGGTTAGCCATGACCTTGAGCCCAATTGATTGATCAAAATTATGTAGATGATTGTAATGAACTTTTTTTGTGAAGGATTGAAGTGATTTTGAGTTCAATTGGGGGTTCAATTTGAGGGATTTTGGAATTTTGATCAATTTCGGCATGTTGGGCTAGACTTGGGTGTAGATTGGGCTAGGCTTGGAATAAGTCCAAATTGATTGTTGATAATAGTCAATAAGAATGTCATGAAGAGTTTTCAACATGAATTGGGTGCCAATTTTGGGGCTAAGGCATTCCATTTGGTGGAATTTGGGGACATAGCCAATTTGGGGATTTTTGGATTTAAGTTGAAATTAAATGAAATTGAGGTATCACCTAGGCCAATTGAATGTTAATTTTGACGTTTGGGAATGTTATAAACAGCTTTTAACATAAATTGTGACAAATTGAGTAGGCTATAGGTTCAATTTAGTGAGATCAAGTCATATGGCCAAAATTGGGGGTTTGAGTTAGATCAAAATTGGGCTCAAAGAATGGGCCAATTGAGCTTGGATTTGGTTTATATTATTCATATGGAAGGTGAATTTGAGTTTAGAATTGAAATTGGGGGAAATTGGGTCCAAATTGATGGACATTTGAGGTGAATTTAGGGAAATTGGGCCTTTAAAGACAATTTGGGTGTTTTGATCAAAATGGTCAAATTGGTCAAATTGGGGCATGTGGTAGTTAAGAAAAATGAAATTGAGAGTATTTGGAATGTTTTGGAAATTTTTGGGATTTTTTAGAATTTTTGTAATTTTGGGCTAAGGAGGGAAACTTTGGTAATTTGACAAATATTTTTGTGATTTTGGCTAATTTGGATGTTTTCAAAAGGTTTGAAATGACTTTTGAACAAATTTGGGTATTTTGGGTAAATTTGGGAATTTTGGCCAAATTTAGGGTTTCAAGGGTACTTAGGTAATTTGGGCGAGTTTAGGGGCAAAAAGGCCAAGTTGAGTATTTTTGTTAGAATTGGGGTGCCAACCACTATAAATGAGCTATGGGCCAATGGAAACCCCATTTTTGTCCTCTATGTGCTGGTCTTAGCTAAACCCTAGCCTAGGGCCAGAGGGTTTAGGGGAACCATCTACACAAGTCTCCCAAAGGATTAAGGGATCAAAGTTAAGGAATTTTAGGTTTAGGGTATTGAGTGATTGTGAGTGAGGTGATTGTAGTGAGTGCCTTAGTTTTAGACCTACACCAGAGTCAACCCTAAGAGCAAGCAGCCCTATGAGAACTCACCTTGAGCTCCTCCATATTGACCCCACCTACTAAGTGCTAGAGGTTAGGACCAATATGTAGAGCTTCAAGTTGAGGAAAGAGGAGTTTAGAATTTCTAATGGTGAGGGTTCCTTTTCAAGTTTTCTAGGAATATTAAATAGGAAAGTCCTATGGCTAGAACCTAGGCTACTAAAGAGGAAAACAAAACCTCCACCAAAAGTGAGGTCAACAAATGGACCCCTAATAGTTGGGGTTTGCTGGGCAAGCACACCGCGCGTATTGGTGTTAACCGATGAGATCAACAAAACCAATATAGAATCCTAAGTCAACAGACACAAAAGGAGTGTAGAATTTGAGAGTGTGCTATTTTTTTTCTCTGGGGAATTAGCAGGTGCATATTTGATTGAGATCAGGAGGTAGGTACTCTCGCTGGGGATTGGAGAGTAGGTTTTGAGTTCTTAGATTTCAGGTGCTTATAAAGGATGGGAATCAGTACGTAAGTGTTGACCCCGAGGTGGGAATTGAAGTTTATGTATTAGTTTCAGAAGAGGGTCATAAGTTAAGGACCGACCTCAAAAGAGTGAATCATAAGTTAAGGTCCGATTCTAAAATGAGAATTGAAAGTAAAGGATCAATTTTGAAATAGAGTAAGAAGTTAAGGACCGACCTCGAAAGGAGTGAATCAGAATTTAGAGACTGATTCCAGGATAAGGATTGAAAGTTAAGGATCAATCACAAAAGAGAGTCAGAAGTTAAGGACCGACCTCGAATGGGTGAATCAGAAGTTAGGGACTGATTCCAGGATAAGGATTGAAAGTTAAGGATCAATCACAAAAGTGAGTCGGAAGTTAATGACCGATCTCGAAATGGTGAATCAGAAGTTAGGGACTGATTCCAGGATAATGATTGAAAGTTAAGGATCAATCACAAAAGAGAGTCAGAAGTTAAGGACCGATCTTGAAAGGATGAATCAGAAGTTTGGGGCTGATTCCAGGATAAGGATTGAAAGTTAAGGATCAATCACAAAATCACAAAAAAGAGTAGGAAGTTAAGGACCGACCTCAAAAGAGTGGATCGGAAGTTAGGGATTGATTCTAGGACAAGGATTGAAAGTTAAGAATCAATCACAAAAGAGATTCGGAAGTTAAGGACCGACCTCAAAAGAGTGAATCAAAAGTTAGGGACTGATTCCAGGATAAGGTTTGAAAATTAAGGATAAATCTCAAAAGAGGGTCGGAAGTTAATGTCCGACCTCAAAAAGAAGTGAATCAGAAGTTAGGGACTGATTCTAGGATAAGGATTGAAAGTTAAGGATCAATCACAAAAGAGAGGATCAGAAGTTAAGGACCGATCTCAAAAGAGAGGAATCAGAATTTAAGGACTGATTTTAAAATGAGAATTGGTGGTGTTGAATCCAAAGATATATGTTGTGTGCAAAGGTTGACATTGTTGAAGGAGATTTGTGAAACTTTCGTGAGGCTTTGTGCAGAACGTAAAACTTCGCGAAAATGTTAAGAGAATTAGTGCAGACAAAGATAGCTGTGCTGTGCGAGCAAAGAGTAGGAGACCTCGAAATCAAGAGAATCAACTCAACTGATTTATTTTCCTTTCTTGTTGTTTTTATCATGTTTAATTTTCAAAATATGTTTTCAAAAATTTAATTTTAGTTGGTTGATTTTTCAAAAGAGATTTGTTTTGTTGTTTGTTTGTTATTATTATTATTACATTTTTTTATTTGAATTTTATTATCATAAAAAATTTTGTTATTTTGTTCTTTGTTCATTATAGTCACGAACCAACGCATGGTCCGTGGCTTTTATCCATTGCACAAAAGAGGAATTGAACAAACAAGATAATTTCTGAAAGAAACTTCATTCATATGCTCCAATAAGTGTTACAGGTTAGGTGTATGCCAAAGCCTCCAAAAGTAAAATGTGCAGATTGCATTAAAGTACATCCAAAAAAAGGTCATGCTAAGTACATATCATAAACTGAGCATGTCTATTACATATCATATATGTTGTAATGTAGGGCAACAAAACGGAAAGGAATCCTCTGAATGTCTGTCTCTGACGGGGCAAGCTTCTGATCGAGCTGACCTTCTAAGACACGCTACAGGACAAGATTTCCCTTTGCATGTGCTTAGAGGTGAAACCCTCTCACAGCTCGTATGGTAGCAGTTCCTCCAATTCTAGATCTAGTTCAAATCCATATGGTATTTTATTGTTGTTCATTCGTCAAAAGGTCACGGGCACCCTATGGTGTCGCACCCCTGGAATACAGTGTTTAACGACATCTGCCCCATTTTCTTTAAGGACTAGACCTGAACCAACAGGAAGTGGAATTTCTACAGCTCCTTTAAATTTGCCAGGACCAATAATATCAATTTCTTTCCCAAGTAGGATATTGCTTTTGCTCATGAATGAGACCATGCAGAAAGGCCTCACGAAGTCATGATGATCAATGTGCGGAGGTATGCAGTCTCCTTAATTGTATATGTTAATAATGCAACTGTTAGGCATGCAGTGAGCTGGAAGTATACTCCATTTGACCATTCTTTTAATCATCCACTTTATCATTAGAGGTAGTAGATCCACCTGATCGTGTCTGAGAATCCCAGGAGAATTTCCTTGTCTATCGTTGGTAAAGTTGTAGCAGCAGCCGCACTTGATAGTAATCCTCCCATTTCCTCGCATCCACTTTCTTTGCTCGGAATAGGTTCTTTCCATAAGTAGGCCTGCTCGACTTCTACCTCTCAGGTGTAAAATGCAGTTGAGAATGTTTTGTTCATCACTTTTTGAGAAGACCCTGGTGTATAATTCCAACCCTTCTAATATGTTTATGAACCTCCCTTGCACTTCTTCATAGAACTTGAAGTCCCTTTTGATTACTTTGCTTATTTTATAGTATTCTCCCGTACTTATGATAGGTGGCTGTCGAGGATGTTCCCTCATTTCAACGGCGGTGGGAACCCAAGTTGGTGTTTTTTCTGTCTGTAGCGGAATGTATGACTCTACATCTGATGGGGCGTATGGTTCTGTAGCCCATGGAACATATGGCTCTGCCCCCACCGGGTAATCGGCGGTCTGAGACCCATCGTCAGTAGATGCTCCTCTAACATGTTGTAGCGCTGTAGGTGTAGGAGATTGCAGTCCAGAAACTCCATGAATGCCTCTGCAGCTGACGCTCGTGCAGGTATCTCAACGTTGCATGTAGGGAACTTGTACACAGAACTTCTGAAGCTCATAGTATTTTTGGCTTTGCAACAAATCTTGACTCATCATCTATAGCAGGTAGGTTGGAACAGGTCTCTCTCATGTTTGGATCATAAATGTTTCCTTCAGGAATAGGAGTAAGCAAGTTCTCCACCTCTTTCTAGCATCTTCTTTCTTCTCGTAAAAAAGCCCTCTCCTTTCGACGACCAGCATTTTTACGTTGAGTTCTTCATAGCAACGCGTCAAGAAGTCTTCCATTATCGGCAGCGACTAGGCCTCCGGTCAGTGTAGCTATCTTGGACGGAAAGCGACTGGTCCCCTCCATTGGGTCTTGTTGTGTTATCACATTCTTTCCCTTTAGTGGTGAATTGTCTTTGGTGTTCAACCTTAGCAGCGAGGGCAACCCTTCTTTTTCCCGTCGGCTGATGACATCCATTAGAGGACCCTCATAATCCATGTCAACTTAACTAAATTCCATGTCAAACTCTATAGTGCCACTCTGCGGCGCCATCTCCTCATTGAGTGCGAGGTTCCAGCCATCTTTAAAGGTAAAGATCAGCCTCTAACCTGACATTTCTCTGCAGACAACAGAAAAAATGCGAGTGAGCTGAAACTTAGCATGAACAAGAGCAAAACAAAGTATTTATTAAAGAAAACTTTAGTTTTTTTTGGTGAAGAAGTCATTTATTTCTATATGAATTTTGTTTGATTTAGTAGGATTTTAAGTTTAAAAAGAGAAAATTGAAGTGTATAATTTCCAAAAATTTTCATTATGTTGAAGTTAATCTTATTACAAGAATTTTGGACCCGGTCACAGACATTGGGCTAATAGATAACCCCAAAACAATCCAAATTTCAAAATTTTAAATTAAGCAAAGGCAAGCAATGTTAGGTTGTGTAGTATGTCTTCAGGTATCGTCTGTTGAATGGTAGCTTGGGTCTTTCACCCCAGAAATCTACTAACTGGTAGGCTGCTCCTGCGTAGACCTTTTCAACGACAAATGGTCCCTCCCAAGTTGGCTCAAAATTTCCACCTATCTCTTAGCGTGCAAGAATAGGCCTTTTGAGCACAATTATGAGTTCACCAACTTTGAATGTCCTTGGGTGGACCAATTTGTCATGAGCTTGTACCATCTTTACCTGGTAAAGTTCCAAATGTTGTTGTGCTTCAAGTCATTTTCCTTTAAGACTCGCTAGTTCTTCAAGTCTGAGTTTTGCACTTTCTTCTATTGGGAGTTGGTTGGCAACACGACTCTGAGAGACAGCGTTTGAATTTCTAATGGTAGCACGGCCTTAGACCTGTACACGAGCATGTAGGGTGTACACTTAGTGGGAGTCCTGAGCGTCATCCGGTAGGCCCACAAAGCTTCTAGCAACTTCTTGTGCCAATCTCTTTTGCTTTCATCTAGTGTCCTCCTTAAAGTGTACCAATGTCTTATTGAAGGCTTCAGCCAGGCCATTTGCTCTGAATAGTAAATTGTAGAGTATCTCCAATCTATCCCGTGTCATTTGACAAAATTGGTGATTTTTGTGCTTTTAAAAGCAATCCCATTGTCGAAAATTATTCTCCGCGGTACTACAAAATGGTAGATAATTTGGCTTTTTGAAGAATTGCAGGACATACTGTGTCGTAATGTCTCATAACTGGTGACATCTTCTGGTTGTATCCATGCAGTCGGACATCATTGCTGGCCAATATTATCCAAGTCTTTTAATCTTCAGTTTCATCTTCGGTCCTAACTGGTGAATGCCACACAATCCGACATGTATTTCTTTGACAATATTCTGTGCTTCTGTTGTGTTTAAACATCGTAGCCACATATTATCGAATGATCTCCTATAGAGGACATCACCTACTAGAGCATATGACATAACACTTTTTGTAATGTGATGTGCCTCAGACTTATCCTCTAGCAGCTTTCCAGTATGAAAAAAATTTATTAATGGCTTGCACCAATTTTCCTTGATATCAGTAACTGCATTTATCGCTTCTTCTTTTTTGGGCTTGTGTAGAGTTTCGAGGTCAATTCGAGACAAAACTTATCTTCCTTGTACTGTGATTTCAATAGAATCCACCGGGGGACATGTCAATTCTTTAGAAAGTTTTGTCAGAGTGTTTGCGTGGGCATTATCTCCCCGAGGAATCTGATAGAAAGTCACATTAGGGATTTGCTCCTGTAGCTTCATCGTCTACTGATGGTATTCTGCTAGCCTTGGTTTCAAAATTTTGTATTGTCCGGCGACTTGCTGGATGAAGAGCTGTGAGTCACCATAGATGGAGTTTCTGTTATATCCATCGAGATTGCCAACTCTAATCCAGTACTTAAAGCTTCATATTCTGCTTTATTATTGGTGCACAGCTCTGTCAGGTGGTATGAGAACCTCAGCATACCCTTATCTGACATAAAAAATATCAAACCAATCCCTACTTTGCCTGATATAACTATGTCTGATCCTTTGTCTTTTCTGGCTGATGAAGCTCCGTCGAAGTACATCTCCCAGCATTGCGAGTTGGAGAATTTCATTTGTAGTATTTGCTCATCTAGTAATTCGTCGTTGAGAGGGCACCCAAAAGGAAGTGGGCGTGTAGCGAGAAAGTCTGCTAAAATATGTCCCATGATAGCATGGAGGGGAACAAAAGTTAATTCAAATTGCAAAAAGATCAATGACCATCTTGCTAGACGTCCAGAGAGTGTTGGTCGAGTCATCAAATATTGCAATGGGTTAACATTCGAGATTAGGGTGATCTTATGAGAAAGCATGCAATGTCTAAGCTTTTGGGCGATGAAAACCAAGGCTAGACAACGCTTATCGATAGGTGGATACCTTATCTCTGTCAGTACTAGACGACAACTCAAATAGTATAGTGCATTTTCTTTACCCTCATCATTGACTTGGGCTAAGAGGGCTCCAAGAGAGTCGTCTAAGGCCGCTGTATAAGTATCAATGGTTTCCCTGGGATAGGGGCTGCCAAAATAGGTATTATTAAGTATTGTTTAATGTCCTCAAATGCCCACTGGCATTTCTCTTCCCAAACAAATTTGGTGTCCTTTTTAATTAATGCCAAGAAGGGTTGACACCTACCTGAGGGATTGGAAATGAAACATCTCAGATATGCCAACTTCCCCTGGAAAGAACAGAGTTGTTTCAAGATTTTAGGAGGAGGCATTTCCAAGATAGCTTTAATCTTATCCGAGTCAATCTTGATTCCTTGATGACGGACAACAAATCCTAGAAACTTTCTGGAGGTAACAACAAAGACGCACTTTAAGGGATTCATTTTAAGGTCGTATCGTCGTAACCGTTCGAACACGATCCTTAAATCCTAAAATGCTCTATTTTTTGCTTACTTTTGATGACCAAATCATCCACGTAACATTCCACTTGGTTGTGAATGAGGTCGTCAAAAATCTTCGTCATTGCACATTTGTATGTTGCTCCAGCGTTCTTTAACCCAAACGACATCACTGTGTAGCAGAAAATTTCAATCGGTGTTCTGAAGGCTATAAGTGTTGCATCTTGGGGATCTTGATTTGATTGTATCCCGACAATCAGTCCATGAAAGAGAAAATTTATTGATAGGCTTATCACTCTTGAAAGATGGACATATCACTTATTAGTAAGCTTAACTATCTAAACTTAAAATTTTATGACTCTATTTTGTTCTGCGAAATTTATAGCCGACAAATTCCCTTTTCTAATATACAGATTAGATAGGGTTTAGATTAATCTGGGTTCTTAAATTCCCTATAGAAGCAAGCCCCTATAGTTAATTACATCTTATACAACCGAAGTTACCTAAGAAAACTCTCGATAATGATCAGAGGTTTTGTCTTCAAGAATTCAATGTTCAAGTTTCCACGATTGTTCATAGGAAAAATCAAATGGGATAGGTTCAAATAGGAACATTTATTTTCAGAATCCAAAGGAACAAAAAGTAGGAGATGTCGAAGATATTGAAGAAGATTCAGTAACATCTCAAACTAATCTATGGTTTGTCTTTACATCTTTGAAAGAGAAATTATTTGATGTTTCAGTCCTACAAATTATTTAGATATTCGAGACTTATATTTGTACATCGTATACAAATAGCCTGATAAAATGTGAGGATTTATGTCATACTAAATGACGACCTCGGAATCCTAAAAGGTTTAGGACTTATATCATACAATATAAAAATTATAGAAAGTCCTAAAAGATAATGTGAGGATTTACATCTTGCCAAATGAACAACCTCAACATCCTATGAGTATGTTATTTAAATCTATCGAGATTCTGCATAAGCTCATCCTTCAGTCTTTGGTAGTTGTCCCGATCGTTGTCCGGAGATGAATCGTCAACCTACCATGTTATCATCTCATTCCAAGAAGGGGAGAGAGAGAATGAAGAGTAATAAGAAAAACCATGCCTCGAACGGCCTATCCTAGGGGACTGCACAAACATACTAGAAATGTAGCAACTAAAGCATGAATACTGGTAAATGTATACAGTTCAACAAAGAACAAACAAAAAAGATTATGCTGTAAAATGTGAAAGGAAAGTGCATGAGACATGTAGCGAAGTATAGTATGTCTACATTTACTTGGTAGTTGTCTCGATCGTTGTCCGGAGATGAATCGTCAACCGACCACATTATCGTCTCGTTCCGAGAAGAGGAGAGAGAGAATAAAGAGTAATAAGAAAAACCATGCCTCGAACGGCCTATCCTAGGGGACTGTACAAACATACTAGAAAGGTAGCAACTAAAGCATGAATACTGGTAAATGTATACAGTTCAACAAAGAACAAACAAAAAAGACTATACTGTAAAATGTGAAAGGAAAGTGCATGAGACATGTAGCGAAGTATAGTATGGTACATAATGAAAGGGAATATGCAGGAAATAAAGTACGAAAATTAAATAAATAAAAGCGTACCTGATCAAATTCTGCTAAAGCTTCAAACCAGATTGCAATTGTATGATATAAAAGGGTCAGGTAAACATTTGCCGATCATAAAAGAAAGGTTAAATGATGAGCATATGAAAGTCTCAAAATGGGATATTAGATTTCAATTTGGGGATAGACTCAGACTAGACCCCTTTTCTCTCTATCTTGATCCCACAAGCAACTGATATATTGAGGTCAACCTATCAAAATCAACTAGAGGCCACCAACAAATCACCCCTATAATCAGACAGTCTTAACCCTGTTGTTTAGTGAATATGTGAATAGAGCAGTATCTGAACCTCTCAAAGTGTGGTGTACTTACATGTCAGTGTAGTATATGAACTCATTGAAGTGTAGTGTACCTATATGTAGTGTGTGAATTGTATAGTGTGTATGAGTGTAGTATATATTTCTCGTGCAAGTGTAATATCTGTGTAAAACCCGTAGTATCTATACATGATATGTAATATCTGTCGTGCAAAATGTAGTGTGTGGATATAGTGTCTACAGTATAAAAGGTGATATGATAATACTTAGATCCATCAAACAAAGATACGTGGTGTATCTGTATGTGGTGTGTAAGATGTACTATGTGATGTATGAAATGTACGTATAGGTGATATCCAATGTATGCATGTATTAGTCAGGAGATGGTGTCTACAGTGCAGTGTTGTATCTGTTCTTTCCTGAGTGTAATATCTGTGCAGTATCTGCAGTATCTGTTATTTTGTGAGTGTAGTATCTGTGTAGTATTCGTAGTATTTGTTCTTTTGTGAGTACCGATTCTCGAAACTTTTGAAAAAGGGTTAGAGCTGTTAATGATCTAGGGGTGAAGGGCATCACACTAATTGAATGTTGATTTTATATCTTAGCTATAAACTAAGCTGTCAAATGGTTCTCTTGCATCATTGTCTGTTACCCCTCATCTCGAACTAATAGGCCACCTCAATATTTCATATGCTCATTCAACAAATTTTGTATATTCTGTATCAAGAGAAATGAAAGAAGCATCTATTTAAGCATTTCTATAACGTCCACCTTCTACTTCTAAACTTGAATTTTGAATCTGCATATAATCATGGCATACTATACCAAGTTTTAAAGAGGAATGTGTTTCCATCTTCACATTATCAAATTTAGGTCTATAAGATTTATGCAACCAAAGAAAGCTAATTCCATCAATATAGACATGCTTCATAAAATCTCAAACCATATAATCTTTGAAGATTCAATTTTAACATGTTGATTAAAATTATTAAGTCAAATAATCTCTAAATAATGATAGTGAAATATATACATATCACTTGATTTTCAAGCAACAAAAAAATGAATGACTCGGAATAAGGGTTGAAATATAATCCATTGCCGGATAAAACCCAACTCAAAGGAGAGTCAAAACAGAGCTATAAAAAAAACAGAACTCGGCTCGGCAAGGGACAAAACCCAGGCCATAATTGTATAAAACCAAGCATAAAGAAGCACAAAAAAAACTAGGTTACCAAAAGAAATCAAACCATCAAAGACCATCAAGGAAGCTGAAAACTGGATTTAATATGAGTGTTGTTGACCTCATTTTTGGTTGAGGTTTAGTTTTTCCTCTTTAGTAGCCTAAGGTCTAGCCATTGACTTTTCTATTGACTATTCTTAGAAAACTAAACAAGGAACCCTCACCATCAGAAACTCTACACTTATTTTCTTATTGACTATTCTTAGAAAACTAGACAAGGAACTCTCACCATTAGAAATTCTACAATTTTCTATTGACTATTCTTAGAAAACTAGACATGGAACCCTCACCATTAGAAATTCCAAACTTCTTATTGCCTATTCTTAGAAAACTAGATCTGGAACCCTCACCACTAGAAATTTCAAACTCTTCTCTACTCAACTTGAAGTTCCACATATTGGTCTTATTCTTAGAAAACTAGATATGGAACCCTCACCATTAGAATTTCCAAACTCTTCTCCACTCAACTTGAGGTTCCACATATTGCTCTCAACCTCTAAATACTTAGTAGGTGGGGTCATTGTGGGGGAAACTCAAGATGAGTCACCCTTAGGATTGCTGGACCTTAGGGTTGACCTTGGGAGTTGGTCTGGAGCTAAAGCACTCACTACACTCATCTACACCCACAATCACTCACAATTGTGAACTCAAATTTCTAGCCTAGATCCCTTGGTCTTTTGGGATACTCATGTAGATGGTCCCCTACTACTAGCCCTAGGGCTATGGTTTAGCTAAGACCACTATGTAGAAGACCCAAAATGGGGCTTTAACTCACAACCCTGAACTCAAATCTCTAGCCTAGATCCCTTGATCTTTTGGGATACTCATGTAGATGGTCCCCTAAACCTACTAGCTTAGGGATACTATGGTTTGGCTAAGACCACCATGTAGAGGACCCAAAATGGGGTTCTCATTGGTCCATGGCTTACTGGTGATGTTTGGTACCTCAAATCTACCAAAATACCCATCTTGGCCTTTTACCCCTAAAGCACCCCCAAATCCAAAATACCCCTCTTTGACCCAAAATCTCAAAAATTCCAAAAATTCCCAAAAAATCCCATTAAATCTTAAATATTCCCAATGTAATTTCTCTCAACTACCACATGAGCCAATTTGGCCAATTTGACCATCTTTAACCAAAACCCCCAAATTACCCTTTAAAGACCAAAATTTCCCCAAAATCCAACTCAAATGTCCATCAATTTGATCTCAATTGACCCCAATTCCAATCTTAAACTCAAATTAACTTTTGATATGACCAAACTAAACAAAATCCAGGCTCAATTGGTCCATAATTTGAGCCCAATTTTGATTTGGGTCAAAACCTCAATTTTGACCATATTACTTAATCTCACCAAATTGAACCCATGGCCTAGTCAATTGGCCCCAATTAAAATTGACAAAATCTTGATAACATTCATAAAAAAAATCAACCATCAATTGACCTTGGTGAAGCTTCAAATCCATTTGATTTTGGCCTAAATCCAAAATTCCAAAATTTAGCCCCAAATTGGCCAAGTCCTCAAATTTCACCCAATTGATTGTTTTAACCTCCAAATTGGCATCCAATTCATGTCGAAAACTCTTCATGAAGTCCCTATTGACCATTTACAATAATCAATTTCGACTTATCCCAAGGCTATCCCAAGCTAGACCCAAGCCTAGCCCAACATGACCAAATTGATTAAAGTTCAAAATTTCTTCACGAAGCTAGACCCAAGCCTAGCCCAACATGACCAAATTGATTAAAGTTCAAAATTCCCTCAAATGACCCTTCAATTGGACTCAAAACCACTTCCATCCTTCACCAAAGTTGTTCCTTTTTTCAAATTGACCTTTCAATTGGGCTCAAAACCATTTCCATTCTTCACCAAAGTTGTTCCTTGTGATCATCTACACCAAATGCAACAATCAATTAAGCCAACTGACATGGCTAACCTAGCCCAAACCCAATCTACACCAAATTCAACAATCAATTGAGCCAATTGACATGGCTAACCTAGCCCAAACCCAATACACCAAATTCAACAATCAATTGGGACAATTGACATGGCTAGCCTAACCCAAACCCAAGTTTTGTTCATTTGCACCCACTTTGACCCATGCACTAAATGTGGCCTAACCACCCTAAAGCCACCAAATTAATTCCACCACAGCCATTAGTTGGACTTAATGACCGGTCCAAATGCCATGAAATCACCTAAATCAAGCCATGGACCAAAGGTCCCCCAAATTAAGGGATCTTATTTCCAAAAATGCACATGCTTAAGATATCTTTGCCAAATCCAAGCACATTTGCATTAAATTGCTGTGATGGATTCCTCTGGGTTCCCTGAGCTCCTAGCCACCTCCCCCTGGCCGGCCGGCCACCCTAGTGGTCGGAAAAGCCCAAAACTGAGAGCCACCCCCATCACACCTCACCCAAATCAAACCTAAAGGCCAGCTCATCCAAATCAAATTGAAGAGCTCCTCTGCTCTCCACCTAAGCACCACAATGCACTCAAACTTATGCCCTGAGAGCCACCTCATGGCCATTTTTATAAAAACTCACCTCCCACGGCCAAAAAATTTCTTAGAGAGGCCTCTCCAAACTTCACACAGAGCTTCTCTAAGATCCCCTCAGTGCATTCCAACCATCAGAGAGGCCTCTCCAAACTTCATCTAGAGCATCCCTAAGATCCCCTTAGTGCATTCCAACCATTTTCCCTCACGCATTCCCATTGCCGGAGCTCAATTTTGAGCTTGAAACCCTGTCAAAAACCAGGACAGAATCAAATACACCTTCACACTCCACCAAACTTCAATTTCTTGTGCCCACACCTTCACAAGAGTGAAAGAAGCCAAAGCCCCATCAAATTCCCCTTCCACAAAGCCTCTACCATAGCTCTAGACCAACACCTAAAATCGAGCTTGGTCGAATTCATACCTAGGCCTTACACTAAGACCAGGGACTCAATCCTTAGCCTCTTTGGACCCCGACGAACATGCCGAGCACCTTTGATCGAAGCCTCCCTTCTCAAAGCAAAGGTATAAAGCTTCTCCTTCTCCCGAGCTTATTTTGATTCTCCATTTACTTAAGCTTGATGTCATGGCATCTTAGCCGTATGGATGTGTTCGTCTCACTTAGATGAGTCCATAGGATCAAACCCGAAGTGATTTGGTTGAGTCTATGGCCAAGATCTTAAGATTTTAGTGTGGACGGGCATGGGATCATTCTATCGGGGACGATGACGGGGAGAGGTTTTATCCATAGGATCAAACCCGAAGTGATTTGGTTGAGTCTAGGCAGAGATCTTAAGGTTTTAGTGTCATAGGATCAAACCCAAAGTGATTTGGTTGAGTCTAGGCAGAGATCTTAAGGTTTTAGTGTGAACGGGCACGGGATCATTCTATCGGGGATGATGACGGGGAGCCGTTTGATCGAGCGTGTATCAAATTGATTCTCGGTTAAGGCTATTGGGGACGATGAACGGATGCCGTCTATCCGCGCGTGTATTGAACACGAGATCATTCTATCAGGGACGATGATGGGGAGCCGTTCGATCGAGCGTGTATCAAATGGTTGGGGGAGATCAAGCCGGACAGCACTTCGGGACATAAACAGCGGCCCAAGTCAGCAAGCTACGTGGACGGCGACATCCAACCAGAGTGCGCCACGCATGTCTTCGAAGCCGTCGTAGGTTGAGGTGGCACGCGCGGTTTAAATAGGTAAATAGGGTATTTTCTTATTTATTTAAATACCCTTAACTTAGAAAATTCATAACTTTGTGTATAAAAATCACAAAAATAAAATAAAAATACTCTCTTGCTCAGTGAACAGAGGAGAACAATGTGGATCAAATTTCAAGTCCATTTGATGCATATTTTATTTTTAATTAATTAAATACTATTTGAGATTATTTGATTCTCCATGCATATTAACACATCACCTTGGCTTGGAATTTTGACATGTTGTAGCCTCTGTCAGGGGAAGTATTCTCAGATTTTTTCAAAGTCAGAGGAGGTTCCTATACAGAGACCCATATTTTTTAAGTAATTTCACATTATTTCTTTAAAATAATCATGGAAATTAGCATATTGATTATAAAATCCTAAGAAAATTTTGGANGAAATGCTCGCCGGGCCGGGGCGGCTGGTCAGAGCGAAGTGAAATCCAATATGCACCAAACCAAAAATGCAATATGCAGCAAACCAACATGCAGATAGCAAACCGGGCTCGTGCTAACGACCTCACCTGGGAAACTTAAGGTTTAGACCCTTGGATGTGCGGCACCGCCGCCTCTTGCTTTAGTGAGGAAATGTGGGGAATTGCTCCCCGGATCTCCGAGGGGAAAACTCTCCACTACGTCGCAAAATAGGATATTTACAAAGCTTTTCCTATTTTTGCAAACGCCTCCAAACTTTGCAAAGCGAGCCAGCTACAAAGCTTCTCTCGCTTTGCCAAGTTCAACCTCCCATTTCTCCAAGTAAAGTTGGGGAATCCAAAGCAAGGGGAGTGAGGGTCTCGACCCATCGGGACTTGTGCTAAGGTTCGCAACAAGAGGGGAGACACTCGGCTCTACAGGGGTATTTGGCCACACACAGGAAGTCCTAACCTAAAGGCTGGCTCTAAGAACTCCAACGATCCATCACGTAGGCACATCGTTGCGCCGACCCACGCCGGCGCACGCACCCCGTATGGGCGATCGAACCCACACGCCTAGACTCCACTATTCCTAAGGCTGGCTAGGAGGCAGAAAGTCTCACCACCGTGACGGTTGTAGACGCGTTTCTTTGCTTGCTCCGANGAAATTATTAAAATTTGGAAGTTTATTAAAATTAAATGATCCTGGACTTAGGGGTATGACTTTTATTAAAATTTGGAAGTTTATTAAAATTAAATGATCTTGGACTTAGGGGTATAACTTTTGAAGTCCAAAAATTAATCAATTTAATGCCTCTATCTTGATTTTCAAATAAAATTCAAATCATGAATCATGACCACATAAAGCTTAACCCTTTTCAAAACTAAATAAAACACTCACCTAGGTCTTAAGGGCTTAGTGGTGACTTAGGCTAAATCAAAATTGACTAAAGAAGATTAGAGCAATAAACATAATTATATCAAACATCCTTGAAACACCACTAGATCTAATTAAGATTAAGAATTTGGCTAAGTGTTCAAATTACACTAACTTGCCCCTTTAACGATCTTCACCCACATAATTTTCAAATTAAATGATAAATAATAATTACTCTATTCTTAGAGATAATTGAGACATCATAGTTCACTGAGTAATAAGGGTATTCACAGGCTGAACCATTAAGAAACATAAAAAGTTTAAATGGACTAGAGGCTTTTCACTAGTTGCTGAGGGAGAGGCATGGACCTGTTTCCCCCTCTTAACTTGTTGGATACCTCAGAGGCCTATTAAACTTAATATGCTTCGCTCAATGAAATCACCCTTAATTAAACTTCTAAGGACTCACCAAAATAAGACATAGGGTTAGGAAAACCACCAGAATTTTACCTTTTCTACTTTTCTTAAACTGCCTTAACATGCATTTTAAGTTTCAGGTGGTGGAACAAGAAGACTCGCCAGGTACGCTTTTACAGTTTGTAGTATCGTCTTACTTCTGCCTTTTCCTTACATGTTTCATGCTTGAATTTACCTACATAAACTTGCATGTTAACCATAACCATAACGCAAAACCAAAAATAAAATCAACCAAGATAAAATTCACCGCAACATTCAAAATATAAAACAACTCAAAATTTAATCACAAACATCACACAAAACCACAACTTGAACATGCAAAATATAAAACAACTCAAAATTTAATCACAAACATCACATAAAACTACAACTTCCGACATTCAAAATATAAAACAACTCAAAATTTAATCACAAACATCACACAAAACTACAACTTCATTAAATTAAGATGTCTCTATCGGATGATCAGGAATCCCTCGGAGGAGGTAACCTACGGTTGCTAACGAAAAAATATAAAACAACTCAAAATTTAATCACAAACATCACACAAAACTACAACTTCAACTATTCGAAATATAAAACAACTTAAAATTTAATCACAAACATCACACAAAACCACAACTTCAACTAAATTTAAATATAAAACAGCTCAAAATTTAATCACAAACATCACACAAAACTACAATTGCAACTAAATTAAGACGTCTCTATCTGATGATCGAGAATCCCTCAGAGGAGGTAACCTACGGTTGCTAACGAGGCTTCCCACAGTCTTGATGATCGGGAATTCCTCAGAGGAGGTAACCTACGGTTGCTAACAAGACTTCCCATGGTTTAAATGAAATTATGGAACTCATTAAGTTGGATTTAGTAAGTTCATTTGGACTAAGTGAATCCAATAGACCAGAACGAGGGAACCGTAGGATCCTAACCGGTGTCACTCTAATCAACTTTAATATGCACTCATAAAATTTAAAGAACCCGGAACGAGGGAACAGGATCCTAATCGGTGTCGCTCTAATCAACTTTAATATGCCCTCACAAAATTTAAAGAACTTCAACCATAGGGCCACCTGATTTGATGTTATAACTTGACACACTAGAATTAAAGAACTTCAACCATAGGGCCACCTGATTTGACATTATAACTTGACACACTAGATAACTAAAACCTGTCACGGCAGGAGCTTGGAGCTAGCATGGTGGGCAGCACGGCCATCTTCAACAACAAAACTTGTCTTTCCCAGCTAAACCAATATTCCTTCTTTAGAATTAAACAACAAAGCCATAGGACTTCGAGGTTGCTTGCTTATGCAATACAAATCCTCACTTTATCTTTAGCCCTTTGCATAGCCCTGCTATACAATATAAGCCCTAACTCGTCTTAGGATTCCGAGGTTGTCNTCTAACTTATCTTAGGATTCTGAGGTTGTCGCTCGTCACGATCTAAACCCTCACATCTTCCAGGCTATATGTGTGATCATTTCACATGAATGTAAGCCCTAAAAAATAAAATTGGCAGGATGAAACACCTAAATATTTCTCTTTAAAATTGAAGCCAAACATTAGGATAGCTTAGGAAGTCACCGAGGTTGTCCTCTGCATCCATGACATGCCATAGTTCTTCCTTTTTTGGATTCTACAATAAAATGTTCCAAATTTGAACCAATCGCCTTTCACACCTCTATGTCCAATCTCGTTGAAGAGTTTTACCATTTGAAACTCCTTGAAGATAATATTTCCTGAATTTTATCGAGAGTCTTCTTAGGTGACTTTGGTCATTTAAGNAACCCTTTGAAATTCCTTGAAGATAGTTTTTCTTGATTTTTATCGAGAGTCTTCTTAAGTGACTTTGGTCATTTAAGATGTAATTAACTATAGGGGCTNAAAACCAAACATTGTGATGACTTGGTAGTCACCGGGGTTCTCCTCTGGATCCATGACATCCCCTAGTTCCTCTTCCTTTGGATTGCACAACAAAATGTTCCAAATTTGAACTAATCCCCTCTCACACCTCTATGTCCAATTTCGTTGAAGAGCCCTACCCTTTGAAATTCCTTGAAGATAATATCCCTTGATTTTTATCGAGAGTCTTCTTGGGTGACTTTAGTCATTTAAGATGTAATTAACTATAGGGGCTTGCCCTTATAGGAAGCATGTCCGAACCCAGCTTAATATAAACCCTATTTAATCTTTTATACTAAATAGGGGAACTTGTCGGCAAATACAAAGGTTTCGCAGACCAAACGGATGTCATACTTTCGAGGAACTTGTCGGCAAATACAAAGGTTTCGTAGACCAAACGGACGTCATACTTTCCTTAGTTTCCCTATTTAATCATTTATATTAAATAAGAGAACTTGTCGGCAAATACAAAGGTTTCGCAGACCAAACGGATGTCATACTTTCCTTAGTTTAGGTACTTATCGGCAAATACAAAGGTTTCACAGACCAAACGGACGTCATACTTTCCTTAGTTTATTGTTGAGCCTCATCCTCAATTCTTGTGTTTATCCTTTGGGATAGATACAGGATTTGAGGTACAATTAGGATAGATACAGGATTTGAGGTACAGTGCTTTTTCATTTTAAACTATGAAAAATATGGGGTCTAACGGACCTCATACTTTTCTTAGTTTATTTGATCGAGCCTCATCCTCAAGTCTTGTGTTTATCCTTCGGGGTAGATACAAAATCTGAGGTACAGTACTCTTTCATTTTAAACTATGAAAAATATGAGGTCAGTTTGATTTCATACTTCAACGTCCTNGAAGTATTCCAATAACAGTAACTTGCCTCTTTAAGGGTCTTCACCCACATAATTTTTAAAATTAAATTAGAGATGATAATTACCTTACTCTTAGGGATAATTGAGACATCAATGTTCATTGAGCATTAGGGTATTCTTAGGATGAATTATTACGCAACATAATATGTTTAAGAGAACTTGGGATTTTCCACCAGGCAGCGAGAGAGTAGCACGGACCTACTTCTTTCTCTAGATCAGTTGGATACCTCGGAGATCTACTAACTTAATGTGCTTTGCTTAACAAATTCATCCTTAATTAAACTCCTAAGGACCCGCCAAGATATGACATAGAGTTAGGAAAACTACCAAAACTTGACTTTTTGCATTTATATAATTTGCCCTGACATGCATTTAGAGTTTTAGGTGGTGGAACAAAAAGACTCTCCAGATACGCTTTTTATAGTTTTCATCGTTGTCATTCTTGTACTTTCATACTGTACTTTTTTACTTGTAAATTTGCATGCTAAACAACGGTGCCACCCTGCATGAAACTAAAACTATCAGGTTAGCCACAAAACCAAAACCAAAACCAAAACTAAAATCAATCAAGATAAAATTCACCATCACAAAATTCAAAATATAAAACAACTCAAAATTTAATCACAAACATCACACAAAACTACAACTTCAACAAAAATATAAAACAACTCAAAATTTAATCACAAACATCACACAAAACTACAACTTCAACTATTCGAAATATAAAACAACTTAAAATTTAATCACAAACATCACACAAAACCACAACTTCAACTAAATTTAAATATAAAACAGCTCAAAATTTAATCACAAACATCACACAAAACTACAATTGCAACTAAATTAAGACGTCTCTATCTGATGATCGAGAATCCCTCAGAGGAGGTAACCTACGGTTGCTAACGAGGCTTCCCACAGTCTTTCTCTATCGGATGATCGGGAATTCCTCGGAGGAGGTAACCTATGGTTTCTAACAAAGCTTCCCACAGTCTAAATAAAATTATGGAGCTCATTAAGTTAAGTTTAGTAAATTCATTTGGACTAAGTGAATCCAATAGAAAATAGTGGTGCCAGAACGAGGGAACCATAGGATCCTAACCGGTGTCGCTCTAATCAACTTTAATATGCCCTCAGAAACGAGAGAACCGTAGGATCCTAACCGGTGTCGCTCTAATCAACTTTAATATGCCCCCATACAATTTAAAGAACTTCAACAACAGGGCCACCTGATTTGACATCATAACTTGACACACTCGTCGGAGCAAGAAGCTTGGAGCTAGCATGGTGGGCAGCACGACCATCTTCAACAGCAAAACCTGTTTTCCCTAGCTAAATCGATCTTCCATCCTTAGATATAAAAACAAAAGCCATAGGACTTCGAGGTTGCTTGCTTATGCAACGTAAATCCTCACCTTATCGTTAGGCCTTTGTATAGCCCTGTTATACAATATAAGCTCTAACTTATCTTAGGATTCTGAGGTTGTCGCTCGTCACGATCTAAACCCTCACATCTTCCAGGCTATATGTGTGATCATTTCACATGAATGTAAGCCCTAAAAAATAAAATTGGCAGGATGAAACACCTAAATATTTCTCTTTAAAATTGAAGCCAAACATTAGGATAGCTTAGGAAGTCACCGAGGTTGTCCTCTGCATCCATGACATGCCATAGTTCTTCCTTTTTTGGATTCTACAATAAAATGTTCCAAATTTGAACCAATCGCCTTTCACACCTCTATGTCCAATCTCGTTGAAGAGTTTTACCATTTGAAACTCCTTGAAGATAATATTTCCTGAATTTTATCGAGAGTCTTCTTAGGTGACTTTGGTCATTTAAGATGTAATTAACTATAGGGGCTTGCCCTTATAGGAAGCATGTCCAAACCCAGCTTAATATAAACTCTATTTAATTCTTTATATTAAATAAGGGAACTTGTCGGCAAATATAAAGGTTTTGCAGACTAGACGGATGTCATATATTCTTTAGTTTATTTGATCGAGCCTCATCCTTAAGTCTTGTGTTTATCCTTCGGGATGGATGCAGGGTTTGAGGTGAAGTGCTCTTTCATTAAAACTATGAAAAATATGTGGTCAGTTGGATTTCATACTTTTCTAAACTTAAACGTCTTTCTAAAGCGGGCGAAGGGTTTTTGATTCCGGTGACCGATAGCTTCTTACGGGCAACACTCCCACCAACCCAAAAATAGCGCCAACAGCTTATGGCGACTCGGCTAGGGACAGGCTTTTCTCTCCATACAAACCAAGAGATATTATTTTCACACATCGGTAATGTGTCCATGTCCTTCTTGGACTAAATGAACCTTCTTCTGTTGGCATACTTTACCCATTTCTGTCTTGGGAAGGTACAGCTAACTCCTTGGACTTCAGGACTAGCTGTTCAACCATCTTCGAATAGAGGGGTTCAGAAGGCCATTAAGGACTCCTTAAATTTTTCTATGGGTTGGACCCCCAATAGGTGTGTCGGTGGACTAGTTCCACCTCGACATTTTCTGCCACTAAATAGTTCCTGCACTGGGTCCTAAAATATTTCACATCTCCCTTCCAAATTTGATTTGTTATTCCGCATATTAAACTAAATCATGTTGTGTTGAACGCACTTCAAAAGTTTCTTATATTAATTAAATTTTTACACCTCTTAATTTTTCTTAAACAAGATTTTAAAATACTCATAAATTAAGACCCTCCCGGTCTATAAATCGACCTCTAATTTCAGTGCTTGCACTAAAAAATTATGAGGTTTTTGACCATATAGCTATCCCTAAAACTTCCTGTTTTCAAGCCTGCTGCAATGGCCTACCCAACACTAACCTTTTCCTGCAACCTGCCAACGAGCCATGAAGCCCGTAACCTCGTTCCTACCATTAAATTTGGAGCCAGATTTGAAGATCTCGAGGTCATCCTCGGGAAATCCCCATTCGTGGTAATGAAGATCGCCGCTCCAAAGATACAGGAGCCGTCTGCAGAATTCAATTTGAACTACCTTCAGGACTTCCTTGCCTGCAAGAAAGCTAAAGCTACTTCGCGCCAAACCTGCTAGCCCCGTTGCTGCTAAGGGGAAAGAAGTAATGATTGTTGAGGATCCGACTGAGGGATTAACTGTCCCACCACCTGTGTTTGAAATCGGATCAAGTTTGAAGACTGTACCGCTGACCCGTACTCAAAGGAGGAACCGCAACAGAAGAGTTTGGAGGGCTACTAAAGCCCAGGCCCTTGAGGAGACACCCGTTGAGGAGGAACCTCATCAAGTTGAAGAAGTGTTACTAGAAATTTATCCACTCCTACGAGGAAGTAGATTCCATCCTCTGACAGATACCAATGGATATGATAGTATTCGAAGGATGACTGCCGCATTACCGTCACTTCATGTACGTTGTGGGAGAGAAAGAAGTTCACTTCTATCGCTCAAGTTAGTGCAATTTTCAGAAGGCTTGCTACCAAAGAAGGATGTTCGGTTAGCGAGTTACTTAAATGAGTGGGAGATGCATTTTCTCCTCGCATGAGGCAGAAAATTTTGAAAGGTGTCAAATTCGCCAGACAGACCCACAAGACAACTAGAGTGCCACCTACTCGTATCCCCGTTTGGTTCCGTTTACGGAACAGAATTGATACCGCAGTAATTACTACTGATTATACTACCACCAGGACTGTAGGTCGTCGACTGGTTAAGTCGAGACTGGGTCCAAAGATCTTACCCATCACCCATTATGAAGATATTTCTACAATCCCAAAGGCAAAGGCAAGATGATTACCTAGCACTATAGCCGGTCTACACCACGGGGAGCATACTTTCCCTCGACATACCGATGTTTCTACTAAGACGCTCCGTCCTGAGACATCATCGTCAAAAAAGGAGGAATGAGTACCCAAGGTCACTGCACCGATACAGTTAAGTGAGCCCGTAGAACAGGAAGTGAAACCAGCGTTTGAATTATCTGACATCATCGCGACAATAGCCAGTGAGATGAAGGAACAAGTAGAGGATGTCCATCAGAGTCCTCCAGATCTTAAAGCAATCAAGGAATCGATAATTAAAGAAAAAGTTGAGAAACTCAGGATTGAGATTTCCTAGTTGGCTTGTGAACACAAAGTTTTCGTCGATAGCGATAATAAAAATTTTGATTACAAAGATTACTTGGAGGAAGATTTCATGGATGTCCATGTGATTGAAACCAAAGCCACCACATCTGCGCGCGAGACTCAACCTCAAACCGAAGAGAACGTCGTAGATGAGCTGCGTAGGGTTATCCTCCTAAGGGATGAGCAGGTTTGTCTACTGGAGAAAAGAATAGAAGAGATGACTACAGCAATGACCACCATGGCCACCATTCAAGGGCAATCGCAAGCACCGCAATTGGCTTATCCAGAGATTAATCGGCCAGAAATCATACACATTATACATGAAAGAAGAGAGGCTACTTCAGCAAACAAAGATGAGCAACCGAAGAAAGATTCTCCATTAAGTGTCATGCCAGAAAAAGAGTTCAAGCAGATGGTTGAACAAGTGTGGGACGCCTTAGCCTAATCCAAGGGC
This sequence comes from Phalaenopsis hybrid cultivar, assembly GCA_002079205.1. NCBI lineage: Eukaryota > Viridiplantae > Streptophyta > Magnoliopsida > Asparagales > Orchidaceae > Phalaenopsis > Phalaenopsis hybrid cultivar. The sequence continues at coordinate 105,721 of JXCR01117308.1, forward strand.
GGTGCATCAATTTTGAAGGGTAGACCTTACCCGGAAAAGTTCGATGTTGTGCCTTTCCCCAAGGGTTTTGTGGCCCCAAACTTCAAAATATTCGACGGGACTGGAAATCCCAGACAACATATAGCATATTTCGAGCCAGTTTTTGCAACGCGAGGAATAATGAAGCTCTACTCTGCCAGCAGTTCGTCATCAGCTTGTCAGGAATTGCTTTTGATTGGTACGTTGACTTGCCCAATGGGTTAGTTAAAACATTTTCTGAATTAGAACAATTATTTATGAAAAGATTGTTGGGTCACAACACCATGTGTCTATTGGAGAACTCATGATGGAAAAGCAAAAGCCTAGAAAAACTTTGGCAGACTATATTTTGAAGTGGAGAAACCTTAGCATGAAATGTGAACCTCAACTACAGGAATATCATGCGATTGAAATTCTACTCAAGCGTATTCATGGGCCAGTAGCTTTCATGCTTAAGGGACTCACCATTAAATCCTTTGAGAAGCTACTCAGTAAAGCCAGTAGTCTTCAAGAAGAAATAAAGAACATGGAGCCACATGAAAAGTCTAAGGTGGCCAAAGTGTTCGAAAATAAATCAGGAGTAGTAGCGACCGTCGACCAATGAAAGCAGTTGATAAAGATATATGCAGAAGAACATTGCCAGTCCTCTCAGAAACAGAATAATCAATCCAACCAGCGGCCGCCTCAAGAGGGATCACCTCGAACAGAGGATAAGAAAGTGTCCCTATCAGAGCGACGCAAAAATGGTGTATTCTTTCAAAGATGAAGTTATACCTAAAATTTTGAGAAGTCTGATGAAGAAGCCAAAATTCAGACTACCAGATCTGAAGAAGCCTGAAGAGGTGGATAAGGAGAATGAACAAAATTATTGCCCGTACCACCAGTTGCACGAGCACACTATAGAAAAATGTTTTGTCTTTAAATACTGGCTCAAGAGAAACCTTAAAGAAGAGAACATAATAATTTTGAAAGAATATTTAAGAGAACCCAAAAAAGGTTCCATAAACATGATTTCAGTTGAGCCAATCTCCCCAATTGATCTGTATGTCGGAATAGATGGATGGAGTACAACTTGGGATGAACTCAAGAGGGTCCTCAATCAAACACAGAATTTATCAAAACAAGCTTCTACAAATATTGAAGAAGAATGGAATGAAGTTTGGAGCAAATCATCCAAGAAAATACGGAACAATATCCAATCTGCATCAAAGCAAGCCTCTATTATGAGTCTGCAACATACCAAGCCCGAGATGAAGATTTCAACAGGAGATCTATCATCGTCAAGAAAAAAAAACAAAAAGAAGAAAAGTGTCACTGCAAAGATTGATAGCATGGGGGTAGGATAGGGGCTGCCTCTACTAGATTGGTTGTCTTGGATTCGGGGAAGAAAATCCTTCGAACCCCAAACTTTGTATGATTATCTTTTTGTCCCTTCAGGATCATATGAATATAATGATTGTGATTTTGGCTATGTTTTGACTATTTCTGGTGATAACGTAACTGATTGTGATTGATCTAGCTTTGATCTCAATCCCCATAATGATCCTCAAATCGTACTCGAGTCTGATGAACTCGTTGTCAAGTCCAAAGAAGACATCAATAATACCACTAACGACAGCACCGATAACAAGGAGCCAATTCTCAAGCATCATGGTAAACCGCTTTTCATCAACTTAGATCTTTCTGACAAAGAGGAAAAGACACCAGAAGACTAAACAATGATATCTCAAGAAGAAGTTGCAGAAGTTAACTTAAGGAGCGGAAAAGTGTTACCACCAAGAACAGCTCCAACAGACAAAGGAAAACAGATAATGACTTGAGAAGAGATACCCCCACCTCCACCAGTGGAAGAACCACATAATCAAGATAAAATAGGAGGATCGTGCAAATAGACTACTACGTGCTAGCTCATCTTAGGAAGTTTTCGGTCCGATTAAGCATCTACGATGCTCTGATCCTGTCAAAGGAAATGAGAGAGTCTTTGGTTACAACTTTGCTTGACCTAAAAATTTGCTTAGCTCAGTTAACCAGCACATCCTCAGATGAAGTTTGCTCGTTGAAAGAACAGTCAAGGGTAACCTTCATAGATGAAGACTTGTTGCTCGGTACCATCGACCACAGCCGTCCACTCTACATCTTCGTCAATGTCGGTAGATTTGTGTTGTCCAGAATTTTAGTGGATCCTGGAGCATCTCTTAAATTGACGAGCCTATGGACATTGGCCTATTTGGATATTGGAGCTCAAGAGATTACAGCCGATAAGATGATGTTAAGAGGATTCAACTAAAAGGGAGAAAGAGCCCTCAGATCAATTACATTACTTATGAAGGTTGGAGAACTCGTGACAACCGCTAAATTTCATATCATCATCGAGACCTCTTTTAACGCTCCATTGGGTCGACCATGGATTCATGAGCACAATATGGTTCCATCATCTCTACACTAGTACATCAAATACCGCAAAGATGGTCAAGAGATTTGCATCAAGGGAGACCTACAACCATTTTCAGTGCATGAAGTTGGTATCCATGAAGATGCCGCCTACTATGCGCCTCCAAAGAAAACTATCTTCTCTTATGAAGTTATCACAAATAAAGATGAAGATTAAGAAGAATCACAAAAAGGAGGCCATTCAACTCCGCTTCAATAATCTTCCACCACTCCTTTACAAAGAGATGGTGAAAGGCCTTTTAGTTTGCGCACCCGAGGTCGAGGTCGGGGACGTAGACGAGAAAGGATCAATTTAATTGTTGAATGGACTAGGCCAACTATCAACATTGGTGATGAAGACAGTTTTGAAGATGAAATAATGATGACAAGATGGAAAAGACCTCAGTACGAGATATCCCTAGAAGATACAGAAAAGAACTAATATGAAACAATGTATGATCGGATAAACCACTATGTGAATGCTATGACCCTCACTTTGATTCTTCCTCAAAAGGTTGAGATTTTAGAGGTCAAGGAAGTCTGTAGTATTGGTTTCAAGCCGATCAAATTTTACCATGCTTCTACCTCTACTGAGCTTGAAAAACATGTAAATCTGGATGATGATTCTAATGATTAATGGAATTGTCTTTTGGTTACTTCTCGCCTTGTGTTCAAAAGTTAATTCAATAGGGACACTTACCAAAATAAATGCCAAAAGATAAATTTCAACTTTTTGAAAAATTATGGAATGCTTAAAAGTCAAACTCCCAATTCAAAAGAGGGTTTCGGATTTGGTACAGTCGGACTAGTCGATGATTCTGAATTTTGCATGGTTGTTACTAGTGAGTCAGAAGAGGATTGTCTAGATATAGAGAATGACTCTACTGATCAACCAATAGAAGATGCTTCCCTAAAATTTAAGGAAGAAATTAAATCTATTGTGGATGAATTGAAAGAGATTAACCTCAGGACTGAAGAACGACCCCGGGCTACATTTATAAGTTCTCTACTTAATGACGAAGAACCTGCAGAATTGATCAAACTATTAAGAAAATTTAAAGATTGCTTCGCATGGAGCTACGATGAAATGCCAGGACTGTCAGTAGAGGTTGCAGTTCATAAACTTGGGGTGGACATGGGTATAACCTCAGTAAAACAAGCTCCCAGGAGAATGCGCCTCAAAATAGAACACAAGTCATCGCCGAGGTGAAGAAATTAATAGACGCCAACTTCATTAAAGAAGAACAATACCCCACGTGGTTAGCCAACATCGTACCTGTTAAGAAGAAAAATGGACAGATCTGCGTTTGTGTCGATTTCATATATTTGAACAAGGCATGTCCAAAGGACGAGTTTCCACTACCCATACCGGAGATGATGGTGGATATCGCTTCAACACATGAAATTTTCTCCTTCATGGACTGATCGTCGGGATACAACCAAATTAAGATGGCTCCCGAGGATGCAATGCTTACAGCCTTTAGAACACCGATTGGAATTTTTTTCTACATAGTGATGTCGTTCGGGATGTTAATAGTATAATTATGGAGGTCTACATTGGAGTCTAAAGGCCTTCGTTTAAGTAGAACTAAAACTGAATACATGGAATGTNTGTCGTTCGGCCTAAAGAATGCTGGAACAACATATCAGCGTGCAATGATGAAGATTTTTTACGACCTCATTCATAACAAAGTAGAATGTTACGTGGATGATTTGGTCATCAAAAGTAAATAGAAAATAGACCATTTGTATGATTTGAGGATCGTGTTTGAACGATTATGACAATACAATCTCAAGATGAATCCCTTAAAGTGCACCTTTAGTGTTACATCTGGGAAGTTTCTAGGATTCATTGTTCGTCATCTGGGAATCGAGATCGACCCGGAGAAGATTAAAGCTATCTTGGAAATGCCTCCTCTTAAAACCTTGAAACTACTACGTTGCTTCCAGGGAAATTTGGCATATCTTAGATGCTTTATTTCTAATCTCTCAGGTAGGTGTCAGCCTTTCTCGGCATCAATCAAAAAGGACAAAAAATTTATTTGGACAAAGAAATTCCAGCGAGCCTTCGAGGACATTAAGCAATATTTAATAACATCTCATGTCTTGGCAGCCCCTATCCCAGGGAAGCCATTAATACTTTACACCGCAGCTTTAGATGACTCTCTTGGAGCACTCTTAGCCCAAGTCAATGATGAGGGTAAAGAGAATGCACTCTACTACTTGAGTCGTCACCTAATACCGACAGAGATAAGGTATCCACCTATTGAGAAGCATTGTCTGGCAATAATTTTTGCCGCCCAAAAGCTTAGACATTACGTACTTTCTCATAAAATTACCCTAATTTTGAAAGTTAATCCATTGCAATATTTGATGACCCGACCACACTCTCCGGACGCTTAGCAAGATGGTCGATGATCTTACTACAATTTGATATAACTTTTGTGCCCCTCCGTGCTATCAAGGGGCAGATACTAACAGACTTTCTCGTTGCACACCCACTTTCAGCTGGGTCCTCTCTCAACGACAAATTACCAGATGAGCAGATATTACAAATAGAATTATCCAGTGCGCAACGCTGAGAGATGTACTTAGACGACGCTTCATCAACTAAAAAAGACAAAGGATCAGGCACAATTATACCTGGCAAAGCAGGGATTGGTTTGATCTTTATCACGTCAGATAAGGATATGATGAGGTTCTCATACCACCTGACAGAGCCATGCACCAACAATGAAGCTGAGTATGAAGCCTTAATCACTAGGTTGGAAATGGCAATCTTGATGGATATAACAAACATTGTCATCTATAGTGACTCCCAACTCGTCATCCAGCAAGTCGCCAGACAATACAAAATTCTGAAATGAAGATTAGCAGAATATCATCAGTACACGATTAAGCTCCTGGAGCAGATCCTGATGTAACTTTCTACCGGATTCCTAGGGGGGATAATGTAGCAAAACTTGCTAAGAAAATGACGTGTCCCTAGGAGGATTCCATTGAAGTCACAGTGCAAGGAAGACGAGTCTTATCTCAAATCGACTTCAAAACTCTACACAAGCTTGGAAAAGAAGAAACAATAAATACAGTTGCAAACATCAACAAAGATTGGCGCAAGCCATTAATAGAATATTTGCATACTGGAAAGCTGTCAGAAGACAAGTCTGAGGCGCACCACATCACAAGAAGGGCCATGTCTTATGCCCTGATTGGAAATGTTCTCTACAGAAGATCTTTTGACCATATGTGGCAATGAAGTTTGAGCAGAGCTGAAGCACAAAATATTGTCAAAGAGGTACATGCCAGATTGTGTGGCGCTCACCAGTCAGGGCTAAAAATGAAAATGAAGATTAAAAGACTCGGATATTATTGGCCAGCAATGATGTCTTATTGCATGGATACAACAAAAAGATGTCACCAATGCCAAGTGCATGGGGTGGTCTTACACCAGCCTCCGAATGTGCTACACCCAGCTGTTGCCTCGTAGCCATTCAAGTGTTGGGGCACAAACATAATAGGTCTGATAGACCCTCCGTCTTCCAAAGGACATATGTTTATACTTGCCACTAAAATTTACTTATCCAAATGGGTAGAGGCAGTACCGTTGCATGAGGTTACGACACAGCATGTCCTTCAAATTTTCAAAAGCCAAATCATCTACCATTTCGGAGTACTGTAAAGAATAATTTCTGATAATGTGACAGCTTTCAGAAGTACAAAGATCAACAATTTTGTCAAAATACATGGGATAGATTGGAGATACTCTATAATTTACTATCCTAGAGCAAATGGTATGGCTGAAGCTTTCAACAAAATATTGGTACATATTTTAAAGAAAACACTGGATGAAAACAAAAGGGATTGGCACAACAAACTATTATTGACCTTGTGGGCCTACCATATGACTTTCAGGACTCCCACTCAGTGTACACCTTATATGCTCGTGTATGGGTCCGAGGTCGTCCTACCGCTAGAAATCTAGACGTCATCTCTCAGAGTCGATGTTTCCAACCAACTCACAATAAAAGAAAGCGCAAAACTCAGACTTGAAGAATTGGAGAGTCTTGAGGGAAAATGACTAGAAGCACAACAACATTTGGAGCTTTGTCAAGCAAAGATGGTACAAGCCCATGACAAATTGGTCCACCCAAGGACATTCAAAGTTGGTGACCTCGTACTTGTGCTCAAAAGGCCTATTCCTACACACCGCAAGATAGGTGGGAAATTCAAGCCAACTTGGGAGGGACCATTTGTCGTTGAAAAGGTATATACAAGATAAGTCTATCAGTTAGTGGACTTCTGGGGCGAAATACCCATGTTACCAATAAACGGACGATATCTTAAATATTATTACGCAACGTAACGTTGCTTGCCTCTGCTTTCTTTGAAACTTTGAAACTTTGATTGTTTTGGGGTTATCTATGTGGTCAAATGTCTATGACTGGGTCAAAATTTTGTAATTAACCTCCATATAATGAAAATTTTTTAGAAAAATATTTTGAACTTCAAATTTTCTTCTTTCCACTTTTGAGTATAATTTTCCACTAAATTAAACATAACTCATACAAAAAATAAACAATTCATTGCACCAAAAAAAACTAAAATTTACTTTAATAAATACTTTATTTTGTTCTTGTTCATGCCAAGTTTCGGCCCACTGACGTTTTTCCTGTCGTTTGCAGAAAAATGTCGGGACAGAGGCTGATCTTTGGTTTCCAGGATGGCTGGAACCTCGCATTAAATGAGGAGATGACACCGTGGGGCGGTACCATAGACTTCAACGTGGATTTCAACCAGGTTGACCTAGACTACAAAGGTCCTCTAATGGATGTAGTTAGCTGCAAAGAGAAAGAAGGATTGCCTTCACTACTGAGAGTGACCGCTAAAGATAATGTATCACGTAAAGGAAAGAACGTGATAGCAGAGCAAGATCCGATGGAGGGCCCCAACCGTCTGCCCTCCATGGCAGTCACACCTGTTGGAGGCTTAATAGCTGCCAATAACGAATGACTACCAAGCACTCCGCTTCGCAAGACGCAACGCAGGAACGCCAGCCGGAAGAAGCAGAGAGCTTTTCTACGACAAGAACGCAGACGTCAAAGAGAGGCAAACAACTTGCTCACCCCTATTCTTGAGGGACATATTTATGATCCATACCTGAAAGAAACTTCTGCTAACTGGGGTTTGTGATAGATTCACCACAATTTCAGTTTCAGATGTTTTGTGCAAGGGTTTCCCGACGTGCAATGTTGAAATACCGGCCGGGACATCAGCCACGAGCATGTTTGTAGAATGCCTGGATTGCAATGTTCTGTATTTATAGTGTTTTAGTACATTGTAAGAGTACACCTCAAGCGCCAAAGAATCTCAGACTTCAGATTTTATGATGGATGAACCATAAGTCCCACTGGGGACGGATCAGTATGTACCATGGAGCTCAGGGTTGTACATCCCGCTAGAGGCCGAGTCTCATGCTCCAGATCAACCAGCGATAGTTTAGGTTTGTGCCAATGCTCGAAGAAAGGAACATATGCGACAACTGCCGACTCCTTCTATGATAGAATACTACAAGATAAGTAAAGTAAATAAAAGAGAATTTGAGTTTTATGAAGAAATTCAGGGAAAGTTCATCAATATACTGGAAGGCCTGGTGCTGTATACCAGGGTCTTTTCCGAAACTGATGAAAGAAGCATTCTGGATTGTATCTTTAATTTAACAGATAGAGGCCAAGCAGGCCTTCTGATGGAAAGAACATATTCGAGCCAAATAAATGGATGAGAGGGAAGGGAAGAGTCACCATCCAATGTGGCTATTGTTATAACTTCACAAATGACAGACAGGGGAATCCGCCTGGGATCCTCAGACATGATCAAGTGGATCCACAGCCACCAACGATAAAATGGATGATCAAAAGAATGGTCAAATGAAATATTCTACCTGCTACCTGCATTCCCAACAGTTGCATTATCAATATTTATGAAGAGGGTGATTGCATTCCTTCACACATTGATCATCATGATTTTGTGAGACCTTTTTGCACGGTCTCATTTATGAGCAAAAGTAATATTTTATTTGGGAAAGAAATCGATATCGTCGGCCCTGGTGAATTTAGAGGTTTTGTGGAGATTCCTCTACCAGTCGGTACAATACTTGTTCTTAAAGGCAATGGTGCAGACGTTGCCAAACATTGCATTCCAGGGGTACGACACTGTAGGGTGTCTGTGACTTTCCAAAGGATGGATGACAGTAAAATGCCATATGGATTCCAGCAGGACCCATAATTGGAGGAGTTACTTCCATACGAGCTGTGAGAAGGTTGTACCTCTAAGTACATGTGAAGGGAACTCTTGTCCTGGAGCATTACTTAGAAGGTCTGCTTGATCAGGAGCTCAACATACCTGGTACAGAGGGTTCACTTTATTTCTTTTAATAGCATGACATGTATCTGCTGTATTCAGTCTACAATGTATTCATAGCATGAGTTGTTTTGAATGTATTTCGACATGGACTATATATTATACCGTTTGAGGCGTTAGCCTATGTTCGATCTGTGACATGTTTTTATTGAAGCAGATTAAGGAAAATTTTTCTCAGAAAGGTGCCTTCTTGTCAGTTGCATTTTTGTGCGATGGATGAAAGCCATGAACCATGTGTTGGTTCAGAATTTCAATGAACAAAGAAGAAAACAACAAACCTTTAACAATAAATAAAATTTAAATAAAAATAATCACCAATAAATAAACAACAAAATAAATTTCTTTTGAAAATCAACCAACTAAAATTAAAACTTTAAAGAAATATTTTGAAAAAATTAAATGTGATAAAAATCTGTTGAGGGGATTCTCTCAATTTCAGAGTTTCTTACTCTTTGTGGGCGTAGCACAACCATCTTTATCTGCATTAACTCTCTTCACATCCCAGCAAAATTTTGCATTCTACACATAACCCCACAAAGTTCTACAAATCTTCTTCAACAAAGTCAACCTTTTCATATGACACATTTCTATTAATTTAACATCACAAACTCTCTACACTATTTTCATATGACTCTTGGAGTCATTACCCAAATTTCCCAATATTTGAGATTGGTATAAGACGTCCTTTAATGGAACATGACATCCTATCCTTAATCTTCGAGGTTGATCCCTGACTTCTGAATCTCTTTTCAAAAATGATAACTAAAATTCAATTCTCATTTCCGAATCAGTACCTAAATTCTGATTCCTTTACATATTTTTATGTTCGATTCACATATTCCCCACAAATTCACATGTGTGAATATGCATATTTTCTGCATAAGGACACATATTTTCTTGTTACCTCTTGAGTTGGATGTGAGACCTAGTGCTTTCCTTCTCAATGTAGAACAAATATTCTTTTGTCACCTCTTGAGTTGGATGTGAGTCATAGTGCTTTCCTTCCTAACGTGACGCACATATTTTCTTGTTACCTCTTGAGTTGGATGTGAGTCCTAGTGCTTTCGTTCTCAATGTAACACATATATTCTCTTGTCACCGCTTGGGTTGGATGTGAGTCCTAGCGCTTTCCTTCCTAACGTGGCGCACATATTTTCTTGTTACCTCTTGAGTTGGATGTAAGTCCTAGTGCTTTCCTTCTCAATGTAACACATATATTCTTTTGTCACCGCTTGGGTTGGATGTGAGTCCTAGCGCTTTCCTCCTAACGTGACGCACATATTTTCTTCTTACCTCTTGAGTTAGATGTGAGTCCTAGTTCTTTCCTTCTAAATGTAACACATATATTCACTTATCACCGCTTGGGTTGGATGTGAGTCCTAGCACTTTCCTTACTAACGTGACTAACATGTTTTCTTGTTACCTCTTGAGTTGAAAATGAGTCCTAGTGCTTTCCTTCTCAATGTAACACATATATTCTCTTGTCACTACTTGGGTTGGATGTGAGTCCTAGCACTTTCCTTCCTAACGTGACGCACATATTTTCTTGTTCCTCTTGAGTTGGATATGAGTCCTAGTGGATTCCTTCTCAATGTAGCACATATATTCTCTTGTCACCTCTTGAGTTGGATATGAGTCCTAGTGCTTTCATTCCCAATGTAACACATATATTCTCTTATCATTGTTTGGGTTGGATGTGAGTCCTAGCGCTTTCCTTCCTAACGTGACACACATATTTTCTTGTTACCTCTTGAGTTGGATATGAGTCCTAGTGCTTTCGTTCCTAACGTGACACACATACTTTATTGTTACCTCTTGAGTTGGATGTAAGTCCTAGTGCTTTCCTTCTCAATGTAACACATATTATCTTGTCACCGCTTGGGTTTGATGTGAGTCCTAGTGCTTTCCTTCCTAACGTGACGCACATATTTTCTTGTTACCTCATGAGTTGGATGTGAGTCCTAGTGCTTTCCTTTTTAATGTACACATATATTCTCTTGTCACCTCTTGGGTTGGATGTGATTCTTAGTGCTTTCCTTCCTAACATGATACATATACTTTCTTGTTACCTATTGAGTTGAATGTGAGTCCCAGTGCTTCCCTCCTCAATGTAGTTGATATTTTCTTTGGAGTCGGATGTGAGCCTCTGTGTTTTCCATCTCGATTTGGTCCTCCCAAACAATCCTATTCTCATATTTTGAAATAAGTTTCAAGACCACCTTAAATGGGTTATGGCATCTGATTCTTATTTCGGGATTGATACCCAAATTTCAATTCCCACCTCGGGGTCAGCACTTACATACTGATTCCCACCCTTTATAAATACCTGAAATTTCATAACTCAAAATTCACTCTTCGATCCCCAGAGAGAGTCCCTACTCCTTAATTTCAATCGTGTGATCATCCGCTAGTATCCCCAGCAAAAATAAAACAAATCACATACACAACTCTACACATACTTCTGGGTCTGTTGACTTAGGAGTTTGTATTGGTTTTTGTTGATCTCGTTGGTCAATGCCAATACGTGTGGTGTGCTTGCCCAGCACACCACACCTATTGGAGGTCCATTTGTTGACCTCACTTTTGGTTGAGGTTTATTTTTTCCTCTTTTGTAGCCTAAGGTCTAGCCATAGGAATTTTCTACTGACTATTCTTAGAAAACTAGACATGGAACCCTCACCATTAGAAATTTTACACTCTTCTTTACTCAACTTAAAGTCTCACATATTGGTCCTAACCTCTAGCACTTAGTAGGTTGGGTCACTATGGGGGAACTCAAGATGAGTCACCCTTAGGACTGCTGGACCTTAGGGTTGACCTTGGGCATTGGTCTAGGGCTAAAGCACTCACTTGGAATCACTTACACTCACAATCACTCACTATCCCAAACTCAGAATTTCTTGACTTTGGTCCATTGATACTTTTGGGAGACTCGTGTGGGTGGTTCCCTAAGCTCATTAACCCTAGGCTAGGGACCACTACATAGAGGACCCAAAATGGAGTTTCCATTGGTACATGGCTTATTAATTGTGGTTGGTACTCCAACTCTATCAAGACACCCAACCTAGCCTTTTGCCCCTAAATTCCCCAAACTACTTAGATACCTTTAGGACCCCAAATTTGGCCAAAATTTCCAACTCTACCCAAAATACCCATATTTATTAAAAAAAATCATTTCAGACACCTTGAAAACACCCAAAGTACCCAAAATCACCAAGATTGGCCAAATTACCAAGAAACCCCTCAATAGCCCAAAATTATAAAAATTCCAAAAATTCACAGAAAATCTCAATAAATCCTAAATATTCCCAATTTTATTTTTCTCAACTACCACATGACCTAATTTGGCCAATTTGATCATTTTAAACAAAACTCCCAAATTTACCTTTAAGGGCCCAAATTTCCCCAAATTCAACTCAAATGTCCATAAATTTGATCTCAATTGACCCCAATTCCAATCCTAAACTCAAATTAACTTTTGATATGGCCAAAACTAAACAAAATCCAAGCTTAATTGGCCCATGATTTGAGCCCAATTTTGATTTAGGTCAAAACCCCAATTGACCATATGACCTAATCTCACCAAATTGAACCCATATCTTTGTCAATTTGCCCCAATTAATGTTGAAAAATCTTTATAACATTCTTATACATCAAAATCAACCATCAAATGGCATTTTTTAAGCCTCAAACCGATTTGATTTTGGCTTCAATCCAAAATTCCCAAATTTAGCCCCAAATTGGCTAAGTCCCCAAATTTCACCCAATTGATATCCTTAACCTCCAAATTGGCATCCAATTCATGTTTAAAACTCTTCATGGGGTCCCTATTGACCATTTACAATAATCAATTTAGACATAGCCCAAATCTAACCCAAGCTAGACCCAAGCCTAGCCCAAGATGACCAAATGGACAAAAATTCAAAATTCCCTCAAATTGACCCTTCAATTGAGCTCAAAACCACTTACATCCTTCACTAAAGTTATTCCTTATGATCATCTCCACCAAATGCAACATTTATTTTGTCCAATTGACATGGCTAGATGACAGCGACTTTTTGTATACCTAAAAATACACGAATCTGACACCACAACTAGAAGATTTAAATCCCCGGCAATGACGCCAAAAACTTGATGCAACTTTTAATATGCAAGAACTTATGAACCCAGATTTATCTATTTATAATGATTTTGTAAATTCACAATTTCAAATGCAAGTATATGTATCGCTCAAGTAATATAGGGCTCTAGTGGAGTCCCGTTTATCGATCTCACAGGGAAGCGAGGTAAGAGGTCCTTAGTCAACTTCTAGTCTACTAAAATTAGTCCTTAGTTTGGATTGTCGATTAAAATGATATTTTATCTAGCAACTGCTCCTAAATGCAAGTGCTAAATGTAAGGATAGTAACAATAACTAAATGCAAATATCAATTCTAAAGAGACACCTTTCTGGAGGAATTGGTTTGGAGAATTTTGAGATAATAAAAACTAGTATTCTTATGCAATGAATCAGATAACATAAAGGAATGAGATGCATTAAATATTGTATGTGTCAAATAGGATCAATCCTATTCTTTACCCTTTTGTCCAAGCATAAAGAACATTGACTAATCCTATGCTTGTTTCCTGAATCTGTGGCTAGGCTGGGAGGATAACGGCTCTCAATTCGGAGCTCCCACTTTCCCCTCACCGGAGGGCTAACATCTCCACTTCAGTACTCAAACAAAAGGACCAAATTGGGGATTTTAGTTTGTCACTCTAAAATCTGCAATTCTACGCCCATTAAAGTATATGTTCCTATTTATTTGCATTCAACTCCCATGAACTTAACCATATATGGAATCTGAATGTGGTTCTAATTTGTTGAGAATTACACAGCCCTCTCGAGTCTTAATGTAATTACAATGAATTTTAACACTACAATAGGCCTTTATTGTAATATAAATAAAGTGCAAGTAAAAACCATCACATTTATAATTAAATTTGCTTCTAACATTCATCACAAAATCCTAAACATGAATTCTACTCATTACAAAAGAAAAGTAAAATGAACACAAAGGCATAATCTTCTCATACCATTATTTCGAAACAAGAAAAGAGAGTAAGAGAAACACATCACAAAGCATGAAGAAAACACAACGGAAAACTTCATTTTATCAAAGCAAATCTACTAGAAAAGTGTTTACAAAACCATAAGTTAATGAAGAACACAATACTTAGCTTTTTTCCCTTTGAAAGAAAGACAAATATCTCTCCCACAAAGTCTCCCACCAATCCATACAATGTTAGAATATTTCCTTATAAATTCTCTTAAAATCTTCTCTCCAATCTCTCCAAAAAGGTTGAAATCTACATTTCTACTCCTATTCTAAAAACCCTAAACTTTCTCCACACTTTTCCTAACATTCATCTCATCAAAATCCCTCTTTTTCTAACCTAAATTCGTTCTTTTAAAGGATAGGGATGAAGTTTGAAGAGTCAAAACCCTCTTTTTCTAACCTAATTTGGTTCTCTTAAAGTGTAGGGACAAATTTTGAAGAGTTGCCACAAGAATCCTTTCAGAAAGTGTCCCAATACGTTGAATTTTGGCCCATAACCACCAAAAGTCAGTCCATAGTCGTCCTGGGAGCCGTCGGCGTGCTCGAGGGCACCGTTGGTGAGCTTTTCTGTCATTTTTCGGTCTTCTTTGGTAAATCTCACCATCAGCACCATTTTGGGCGCCTTCGTCAAGCAGACTGCGTAGCTCCACCGTTTCGTTCTGTTTGACTCCATTTTAGCTCTGTTTCGCCCCATTTCAGTTGTGTTGTGTTCCTAACATATAGCCCTACAAAATAAGCATGAAAACAACCTTCCTTTAAATTGCATTCTCATTCAAAAATATTCAAGAAGTGTAAAAGAGATTAAGCATCGAAAGACTTATCGAAAGGTGACAGGGCAAAATTTCATTTCTTGCTCGTTTTTGCTCCAAATTACACTATTTTTGCATCTTTTTGCTCCAATGACCATAATTCATCATACCTGCAAAAAAACATGAAAAATACCCTTATTTAAAGTGTATTATCATTAAAAATAGTGTAAAATATGTATGAAAATCTCAACATATTTTCCTTTGGTCAAAATCTCCCAAACTTAACTATTACTTGTCCTCAAGTAATTTTAGTTCTACATAAAAGTTATGATCTATTGTAATAAAGTTTTAATTCAAAAATACTATAAGTTTGATTTAAGGGGTCAAAATCCCACAAACTTAACTATTACTTGTCCTCAAGTAATTTTAGTACTATATAAAAGTTATGATCTATTGTGTAAAGTTTTAATTCAGAAAATCTATAAGTTTGAATTAATTAAATATCATAGTAAGATTTTCAGAAAAAATTCAAGTAATTAAATTTACTCTGTAGATACAAGATTATCTAGTCTTCAAGTTTAAGAGTTCTAGTTTTCTATTCATTTCAAGAATGATTGTATGTTGTAATATCAGGTCACTTAGAATATTCAAATGATAGGAATTTCATGAGAACACTATTAGTAAAAGATGTTAATCCATAAATATAAGTTCAGGAATGTATTTAGATTTATTTTTAGGTAGGCCTAGTGAAGCCAATTTTTGATTAGGCATCTCCTCAAGCTTCTCCTCACTTATATATATATAT
>JXCR01117310.1:13835-38800 GCA_002079205.1 Phalaenopsis hybrid cultivar
TAGTTGGTAGAGCATCCGCTTCAGTGATGTAAGTGCCCTTTGGTTAGGTGTTCGAATCCTGCCTCCGGCGACTATTGCCTAAAAAGGTGGGAGTTTTCAAATAGGCTGGCTCGCTCTACCTAGTGATGACGAGGAAGCCCAAAGGGATTGGTTTGCGGTTCTGCTCATCAACCAATTATATATATATAGTGACGTGCAAAAGCCAGCTTTGACGCCTTATGTTGATTTGTTTTATTATTTTTAATTTTTTTAATTAGGCTGTTTTCTCTTCATGAAATAGGTAGTTGTAGAGTTTTTTGCTTTGAGCATGTATACATTTACATTGTTTCACAAATGTGGCATCATTATAGCCTATATCAAGTGCATTTTGCATCAAACCCTAACTTATAGGTGGTCCATAATCCAAACACATTTTTATTAATATATTGAGAATCTTAAGCTCTTTCATTTGGGAAAGCTTTATTTTTCTTTCTTGCGACTTTATTGTGCAGTTCTCCACTCCTGGTAAAACTCAGAGTTCTAATGAACTCATCCTTTTGGAGTTTCATAAGTTAAATTTCGAAAGTTTATTTTTACTTGAGAATATACATATGTGTGTGTGTGTGTTTCTATTTAACTTTAAGACAAGTTTTTTTATTAACAATCCAGTCATCCATGTAATATTCACTTCTTTTCTTAAGCTAGTTGCTCAATTTGTTCATCGAACACTTCTTCCTTATAAATTTCTGATAAAGGCTAATATTGATCTCATTCCATGTAAACTTGAGTCTTAAGGGTAGAATGCTATTCAACCTTTTAAGCTAATATTAATGAATTACATCTCAAGGTTGAGGTTAAGGTGTACAGGTAGTTTGTTTCTTGGTGGATTTAATTCTGTTATCATATATATGCAAGTTATTACAGCAGGTTGTGGTCTCAATGCTACCTACCATTGTTGTATTTCTTGTGAGTTTTTGGCTATTAGTGATGGGCTTGTAGTGCTGGTTCGGCTGTGTGGGAGATTTAAAATTAAACTAATTTAGTTTTATATATTTACACGATATAGTTGAATCTCTGTTTTTTTTTTTAGTAAAAGTTGAATTTCTGATTTAAATGCAAAATTTTAACTTATTTAATTATTTGATCTATGTGAATAGTTTGTAGACCTTATATTAGTGGAGATACCTCGAAGATATCATTTATTAACTTGGAAAGATCTTATAATATCTTGTGTGATCTTGTAATTAATTTTTTGTTCCCAAACCTGTTCTCTGTTACCAAATGGAGCCTTCAAAGATAGGCTTTAGTGTCTCACAACCACATGCCTATAAGGAGAAAAGGTACCAAAAGGGGCGAGGGGCTGCCAATCAAGACTAAAGGATTTTTTGAGTTCTTGTAAATGGAGTTCTTCTGCACCTTTTAAGAAAAATAAGGTGTTGATTTTATTTTCGTTAATAGGAGAAGCTTTTGTTAGTGCTTGTGGAACTTCATTTGGACTACTACAGTAGAGAGAAAAAAAGTGTCATCAACAACAATAACATCTCTAGGGCTGTCAAAACAGCCCGTTGTTCGCGAACAGCTCGTTCTGCTCGTTAATTAGCCAGTGTTCGGCTTCTTCGTTAAGTAAACAAGCCGAATAGGAACAAGTTTTTAAAGCTCGAATTATAAACGAGCCAAACATGAACAACTCTTTGTTCGCTCGTGTTCAGCTCGTTTTAGCTCGAAATAAAAAAAAATATATACATATAATTATTTATATAATAATGTATTACATATATTATTTATATAAAAATATATTATATATATTTATACTAAGTTTAAATCATAACTGTTCGTATGGTAATGTGGTTATGTCTTATTTTGCATACATTTGGTCCAAGTTCAAATCCAATAATTTACATATATTTTTTCAGTTTAATTTTAACGAGCCAATTTAGAGCCGAACACGAACACACTGTTCACGAGCCGGTTTCGAACACGAGCTGATTTCGAACACGAATAATTTCGAACGAGCCGAACACGAGCCAAGTCTAAGCTGTGATTGCATTTCTCTCATATATGTAAAGTGATATCTCTCACGTTTTGCATTGACTAGAGAAAGTTGAATAAGTTAATTTTGATGAATAAGATTCATTATCAGTTATAGATGAATTGTTTGACTAACAACATGTTACTTTTGTATTTTTAAAAACGTGTTCTTTGATTTAGTTATCATCAGTTAGAAGATCAAGAGTGATGACGAGCTTAAGACCATTTTTGAGAGTTTTAGCTTTGAGAGTTTGCTTTCTTCAGACATTTTTATTGAAGCTAGAATTTATTTGTGGTGGCACTTCATATTATGATTTAAGTTGTGCTGTAATGTTTCATAATAACAATGATTTCACAGTCTCTCGATTACTTTGAAATCAACATGTGCTTTCTATACATTTTCATTCATTTTATGACAAACACTCGTCATGTTCTTCTATTTTATTTGTATTGCTTGAATATAGTTTTCTTTTAAGCACGTTTAGTTTTAAACTAAACTTACAGTAAGGTTCAGAGCTGAGTAGATTTTCTGATTAATTGAGATCAGGATCTTAAACTACTCATTCAAAGTTCTCTTCAGCTCTCCTTTTTTTTCTGAAGCTATTCTTGTTAATATGATTCTAGCACCATGTTCTAATTTGAATCCAGTACCATCATCTTTATAAAATTCCTTATCATGAAGCTTCTTGTTTTGTCCTTCACCTAGAATTGAAGAAATCAGGTTTTTGTTCGATTAGAGGTGTACGGGATGTTCTTTTTTGGAGGTGAGTAATCAATCAATTCCTAACAGTTAGAATTTAAAAGGATGATAATGTTTTCCCTCTTTAAAGTTTTGATAAGGATTCCCGAGCCATATAATGTTGATGATAGGATGAAAGAGAAGCCTTTTTAGAAGAGTAATTTGTTTTACAAAAGTTCTTTTATGAAAATCTACGAAAAATAGTCATTTTTAACTGATATTGTCAGATTTTAATTTTATTTTTAACTAATGTGTTATATGTTTTGGGCCCTGTTTTTTCGAGTGGCGCTGCCCCAAACCGCGAAGCCTTTCATTTTTTTTTGCTTTCGCGCAGTGTTTGCGGCAGCCTAAAGTTTGCGGGCCACGAGATCGACCCCGCGGCCCGCGTTCGCGATTGTTAATATGCACCGCTCGAAGCTTGCCCTAACCTCTGGCGTCCCTGAAACTGTGCGGAGAAATTTTCTCCCTAGCATCGGAGAAATTATTGCATACGGACACGTCCGATCCTGACCGTAGATCACGGTGATCTACGGTCAGGATTATTCCAGTTTTTTTTTTTTTAATTTTTAGGTGAGACCCACTGAAATACATCCTGACCAGGATTGGACACAACACGTAAGATGCGTGCGGTGTCCGATCCGTATGGAATAATTTTTCCTAGCATCGAGAGTTACAAATGTTTCTGGCGCCAAAGTTGTTTGTTGCAGATCTTGAACTCGAAGAGCGATCAAAATTGCAACTCAAGAGTGATCAGATTTCTTTGTTGCAGATCTTGAACTTCTCCAAATTTGTTTATTTTTTGGGTCCACTTGAAGAGCTTTACAAATGTTTTCTGCGCCAAAGTTCTTTTTATGCTCGATTTCTGTTTCAGGATGACTACTTGTTAAATTCAATTGATCAGCCATCTCTCGCTGAGCTCCATGGGATGAATGATTAGACTTCTTATTTCTGGCTTGTGTTGTTTACAACTCAGATTTTGATGCTCTGGTTCTGAGCGTCTTCTTTTGAATCCGTTAGTTTATACTTTGCGCCATTTTGTAATAGCCAGAAAGCTTCTTCTGGCTTTATTCTCTCTGCTCCATGGTGGTTGTTCTTCAAAGTTGAGAGCTTTATTATCAGAGCACTAAAGCATTACAGCAGCTAGAAAACCGCAGAGATATATAAAATCAAATCAAGAAACAAACTCTTCTTTTGTATAAAGTTTAAGATCTTCATTTTGTAAGCTTCAAGCATAGGAATGAAGGAGCAATTGGTTCTGATTCACTTTTTAATGGAATGAAAGCCCTGCAAGGGTATGATGGTTGATGGAGAAGAAGTAGACTATTCAAGTTGCCATCTTTTAACAAATCCAGACTTATCAAACAGTGGGAACATCAATGTGCTGTTTAGAAATATATACCAGGACATGTACACTAACACCCAGATGCTTGCCGCCACTGAAGGAGATCTAGGAGATGGAAAGGAGCTGAAGAAGCCAGTCAGGAAGTCACTGAGGAACAAAGAGGCTGTTCGGAAATATCGAGAGAAGAAGAAGGCGCTTGCAGCTTACAGGAATAAGTGAAGAAGCTGCGTTTTCATACCTCCGCTTTTAGCCTTTTCACCTTGCAGAAATTTCCGCTTTTTCACCGTCTTATTTTTGGAAGGCTATTCTTCGAAATTTCTTGGTTCTTCTCCTTCCTGCCTGAGTCCTTGTTCTTTTGTTCAATAGTCATCACCAACATTTTGATCTGACAAAGATCTGTAATTAGAAAAAAAGACAGTTCATTTACAATTCGTAGTACACAAAGCTTAGAGGTGTACTTCATCACTGTAAATACCTAAGATTGTCTCCCAAAATTACAATTTGGGCCTGCACTCTCTTGTGTACTATTGTATGGAGTATCAATAGCATTACCTCAACTATCATTTCTATCACGGGAGCTACACCGTCAGAATTTTAAAAATAATATAATCATCTTATTAATTGTCATTTTAATAGTTTTATTATTATTTTTTGCACTTTTGATACTCACTGTAAATTGATGTGTGTATCTATAATTCTGTGTTGTTTTTAAGTGATTTTTTTTGTCATCAAAGTATTAAATTTATGACTATTACGTTTTTGTTACGTACAACATTACAAAACAGAGGCATAATGATCATTTTTTCTAGAAAAAGTTGCCTTATAACTGTTTTCACATAGTTGTCTCACAGTTGTTTTCACACAGCTGCCTCAAACATGCAGCCAGCTTCCCCACAGCAGTTTCTTCAGGCAGTGCAGCCATAACTGAAAAAGCTGAAAGTTGCTGTTGTGCCAAGCAGATCCTAAGTAACTTGGGATTGGTTGCTCTTATTTTTTTTCTCCTTATGTCTTATATTTGTATAGTTTGCAAGGGAGTCATGGTGATCTTTTTTTTGTGGATGCTGCAGCGTGTGTTACTCTTAGTGTTTAAATGGCTTTCTACTTGGCAAACTCATTTCATTACCTGAGAAAAAAATTATTTTGAAAGATAATGGATTTTCTAGGTTCTATTGTTTGGTTATGTCGTTAAAAATTAATATTAATCTTGAACTTGTAAACATTCTCACAAAATGCTTAAAAAAAGATTTTATTTTGGTGTGTGAAAACTTGATTATCATTTTAGGACTTTCTAGTTTATATTTTTTTCCGTGTAAAGTAAAATAAGGATTAGGGATTTTAAAATTTTTGTGTTTGGAATGGTTCAGTAATGAAGTGAAGTAAAAGTTACGTGGAATCAGGTTGTAATCCGTTAATTAAAAAATGCCGCAAAGTAAACTCCCCCAATTGTTGGCGTAAAATCACTTCAGCACGTGCAAACTTCTTGCATCTCATCGCATTATTTGCTATCTATCTTCTTTTTGGATCGTTGTCGAGACTCTCTCATTCGATTCTCCTTCCGTCCGTCGTCTATCTTTGCCTAGGCTGCCGGTCGATCTTTGCCAAGGTTGCCTGCATTGTATTCTCTTGGTTGCTCATTGTTGAAGCAACCGAAGGTACATTATGTTTACTCTTTTCAGCTTCTTCCTATTTCTCAACCTTTTAAGCTTCTGATTATTGTTTCAGTACATATATAGCGTCCGAAGTAAGGCTTCCAGGTTCTCGATTTGTCGGGTGTTCTTCGTCGTATCTATTGCCCGAATCTGTTGCTATTAGTGATTGATTGTTGATTTAAAACTATAATTAGTTTTCTAATTACTGGTTCTCCACATTTGCTTTTAAGAATTTTGTTAGATTCCATTGAATGGGAAATACTAACTCTTGTGAGATATGTATTTCTTGGCATAGAAATGAAGCGTAAAGAACAAAAGCAAACACAGATCGTTTACATGGTTCGATCCAACTGGATCTACGTCTACGGGAGGGAATTAATCAAATAGTTCACTAAAGCAAAAGAAATGGAGAATAAATAGCTTATATATAGAGATGAGTCGTCATCTTCATTCTATGGTCTCCCTCTCAAGCGATACCTTGATACAAGACCTCAAGATGCTCTTCTCCTCTCTAGCTCTCTAGCTATTCTCTTCTTTGTGGCAGCTTAAGATCTATTCCCTTGCTCACCTAAGCCTCACACCTTCTTTATTTATAGAAGCAAGAGAGTGGTAGGTGAGAGGTAGGTGAGCGGTAGATGAGATGTGGTAGGTGAGCGGTACCACATTACAAAAGTGTCTTTTTACCTTAGTTCAATAATTCTCCACCTTGACTCTCGATTGAGAAGCTTCCAAGTAAAGATTCCCTCCACCTGACCCCTTAGGGGCCCTCAACCCTTGCTTGAGTTTGCTAAGTCCAAACAGTACATGGACTTAGCAATCAAGGTTCTTCCGATAAGAGAGTACAACCCCTTTTTCCCGACTCCTTGTATAACGACACGAGGGCCTTTGGTTACTCTGATGCAGCCATTCTCTGCCTTGAACGAGCATCTGTTTGACTCCAGCGTAGTTTAATTAGATTTCTTTTGAGCTCTGGTACGTACCTGACATTTTTCAGTACTCGTTCAACTCCATCAAACATATTTATCCTGATTGATCCACTTCTAATAACCATATGAGTTTTATTGTCTCTCAGTAGAACAAACCCATCATTTTTCTGTTGCAGTGTCTGAAACCAGTCTTTGTAAGGACACATGTGGAAAGAACACCCTGAGTCAAGGATCCACTCCTTACTGGATTCAAATTTTGTGATCACCAGGGCCTCGACAGAATCGTAGTCATCAGAGGTTACGCTTGCTTCTCCTGATTCTTCTAGCTCTTTTTAGTACTTATTCTTCCTATCTGGGCAGTTCCTCTTGAAATGACCGTCCTTGTGACAATGATAGCACTTGAAAGATCTCCTTGATGACTGAATTCCTGCCATTCTTGCTTGATCTTGATTTGTACTGACCATTTCTTGAATCTTTCCTGTCTGATCTTCCTCTGACATTAAGACTGTCTTTGTTGACTTCCTTGTCCCTGTCATGCTTTCTCTGAAGTTCTTTGGCTCTAATCAGAGATTGAACCTTCTCCAGAGTAATAGTCTACACCCTTCCATAGAACATCGCATCTTTGAAGTGCTCGTAGCTCTTAGGAATAGAGTTTAGCAACAACAGTGCCTTGTCCTCATCGTCTATCTTGACGTCGATGTTCTCGAGGTCGTCAATGATCTTTTTGAACTCGTCGATCTGCTCTAAGACGGATTTGTTTTCATGCATTTTGAAGGAGTATAGACTCTGCTTCAAAAAGAGCCTATTAGCCAGAGACTTTGTCAGATAGAGTAGCTCGAGTTTGACCCAAAGTGCTTGAGCCGTTGTCTCCCTCGACACCTCCCTTAGAACTAGGATTATCAAACTGTGGGCCTTGTCCAGTATGTTGATGTTCTCCTTCTCGGTCATGCCGGCCGACAATGCTGCCGACCCTTACAAGGCTTCTGCAACACCATGCTGAACCAATAAAGCTCTCATCTTTACTCTCCATAGACCGAAGTCGTTCTTCTCGTTGAATTTCTCAATGTCGAATTCAACGGAACTCATTGTCGTGACTAGGATTTCTTCCAATGAATTCTACCTGCTGCCATTCAAAGAACTAGACTGGAATCACCAAAATGTTGTACTATTGTATAGCAACCAAAAGTTTTCAACCTAAACCTGTCTTTTAACTCCTTGCTGTCCAAGAAATTCTCACCAAATTTCTTACCTTCTCCCCGTGAACTCTACTGCCTTCGCTAACCGAACGGAGAGCTCTGATCCCTTCTGACAGAGATCACATCTGTTCATCGGAGAAAACTTCCTGTTCTGTGCTGGCGCTTCCTTCCCGCAGGCACTCTTCTGCGTCCAGCAGAACAAATCAGGAATTTGTCCTCTGCCTCTCGCATGAGAATAACTGCCTCTCCATAGCCGTCGCGCCTCGCCAAACTGCTTGGGTCCTCCTGCTTCGCGAACTCCCGAACAGGGAACTCCTCGAACCCTTCTCTGCGCGATCTTCGTCTCTTCCCTCTGGCCGAGCTGCTCGCAAGACCGAACTCCTACTCCGAAATCCTTTGCTGGCAGCATTGTCGCAAATTTTCGGCCCTCACCGCAGACTGTTCCTCCTCCGTCTTGCTGAACCGCACAACCTGTGGTGCGAATCCAGTCGATCAAAGCTTCCACTGCTCACTGAATCTGTCGCGATTCGGCTGCCTGTGACACGATCCGTTTGCTCCTCTGTTCGTGAATGTCGAACACATCTTCTTCATCGTTGGCCCCAAACACCTTTACGAGGAATCAATTAAATAGTTCACTAAGGCATAAAATTGAAATGCAAAGAACACAAGCAAACACAGATCATTTACATGGTTCGATCCCACTGGATCTACGTCCATGGGAGGGAATCAATTAAATAGTTCACTAAGGCAAAAGAAATGAAGAATACATAGCTTATACGTAGAGATGTGTCTTCATCTTCCTTCTATGATCTTTCTCTCAAGCGCACATTGATACAAGGTCTCAAGATGCACTTCTCCTCTCTAGCTCTCTAGCTATTTTCTCTTCCTTTGTGGTAACTTAAGATCTCTTCCCTTGCTCTCCTAAGCCTCACACCCTCTCTATTTATAAAAGCAAGAGAGTGTTAGGTGGGAGGTAGGTGAGCGGTAGGTGAGTTGTGGTAAGTGAGCGATACCACATTATAAAAGTGTCTTTTTAACTTAATTTAATAATTGAGGGTCAAAATAACACTAACTAATAGAAAGTGCAAGGCACTGTTTCATGCGATCTTGATGGTCTAGAAAGAGTGTTCTGATTGAGTTCTTAGGCAACTAGAATCTACATGCTTCGGGAATTCTGTCATTCAGTTGATGATTGATGTTAATACTGGAAATCACGATTAGATTGGGAGAGCTCCATGGTTTTATATTAAGATATGGTAGAATCCGCAGAAGAAATTAATCATGCGGCCTTGAATGGAATGTCTAGAGAGAGTTTGTGATTTTTATATCTTGTTTTGATTCACAATACACTTTTTGCTTCTTATGATGTTTTGTTTGCTGAAATTTTCTACACAATGTTATTCTGTGAGCAAATGTTAATTATTTTTTTAGTTTTGCTGTGTATTGCTATGTTATTAGTACACATTTGATTTGGCTGCGTTTTTTAGTAACAAATTTTGCTGAAAAAAAGTTATTGAGCAGTATNTAGTTAATTATTTTTTAGTTTTGCTGTGTATTGCTATGTTATTATTACACATTTGATTTGGCTGCGTTTTTGAGTAACAAATTTTGCTGAAAAAAGTTATTGAGCAGTTTACATGCAAAAAGATAATTTTAGGTGTTGGATATGTAAATACATAGAAATTGGGTGGTATGCATGTAAATCTTTCCATGCTCTTTCTTTCAAATTAAGAATTTACTGTTGCTATTGTTTTTAGTTTAATGTCAAGATTAACGAGCTCATTATGGCTAGTTATTTAATTCTTTAAAGTTTTTGCTGCTTTTGAACGTTTTTGACATCCTTGTTGTAGACAAGACTAGAGAAATAGTTTAAGATAAACTTGGAGTCTAAAGACTTTCATTTGATTAGATATAAAATTGAATATATTGTAATTTTAGTTGTAGTAGACCTATAGGCAGTGACAATTGGTAATCAAATTTCTAAAAGGAGTGAATGTTTTTGACATCTCGAGTCTATTGTTTAAAGTGATGGTGATGTAGATGGGGATGTTATTAGTATAATTNAGATCTAGTGGCAGTGACAATTGGTGATCAAATTCCTAAAAAGAGAATGTTTTTGACATCTCGAGTCTATTGTTTAAAGTGATGGTGATGTAGATGGGGATGTTATTAGTATAATTCAGGTTGGATGCATGAAGTGGAAGAATGCATCGGGCCTACTTGTGATAGAAAAATACCGCTTAGACTTAAAAAGAAAAAAAATTATAAGATGGTGATTGTGGTGAGACCTGCAATGCTTTATGACACAGAATGTTGGGCAATAAGAGAAACATGAAATTAATTTAAATGTTGCTGAGATGAGATAGCTTAGGTGGATGAGTGGCTTGACACTTAAGAGACAAAATGCCAAAATAAATATATCTATGAAAGGCTTGGTGTAGCTCTAGTGCATACAAGATTGGAGTCTTAGATGGGTTGGTAACATTAAACATCGACCATCTAATAATCCGGTAAGAATGGAAGATGTTTTAGATTCTATTTATATTAAGAAAGGTAGATGTAGAACTAAAAAGACTTGAGCATATTGTATAAAAACAATCATCATTTATTAGACTTAAATGAAAATACGACTCTCAGTAGAACTGAAAAAAAAAAAGGATTTAGGTAGCCAACTCGACTCAGTGGGATGAATGCTTGTTTTTGTTGCGGTTGGTTGTGAATTTGAGTTGCTGATTAAAATTCATTTGAGTGACTCGAGTCAGTCAAACAAGATTCACCATATGAATGAATATTCAATCAAACAATAACATGATTAATAAAAACACAAGAAATAAATCTAATTATAGAGCTAAGAGACATAAGATATTTCGCAAATCAACTTAACTTCTGGCAACTCTATTTAATGTACATTCAAAGCGGATGGGAGTCTATTTAGGACAGGATATTAATATTACCGTTGGCGAGAGAGCAACTTGCAAGTGTTGGCAAAAAATAATTTCCATAAATACCCCTAAATGGGTACAATCGCAAAATTGAGGAAGCATCAGATAAATCATAACCGTTCCTTTTTTTTTTCTTTTTTCTTTTATAAATAGCAAAAGAATAAATGACCATTTATATGTCTCAAAACTTCTTGATTTTGAGTGAAGGTAGAACTCTACGCAGGCTCTTCAGCACGACTTTGTTCCTTCATGTACCACTTGTTTATACGTTCCTTGGAGAGCAGAACCTGTAAGAAATAAATCAAGCATATGAGACTGAACATTACTCACAAATTTATGGAAGATTTACATGCATACAACTCACTTCTTATGTATTTACATATCTAATGTCCCTCATCTTTTATTTTTTTTCATACATGCCATCTAACCCATGCATGAAGGTTTATTTCACTTTTTATGGGATATGAAGATTTGGAAGGTATAAATGTAAAAATCAAAGTTTAGGTGTTAGATATGTAAACATATAAGAATTGGGTGGTTTGTATGTAAATGCTTGATCCTTCAATTATAATTTTCTTTCGGGACGAAATTGAATTGTGATGATATTTTCTGGTTCAGACTAACAAGTTTTGCAATATAGATATGTTTTGAATATCACTCAAACATGGATCAGTTCATATGTTTTTTTTCTAAAAATGACCATGCACATACATACCACACCTTTCCTATGCATTTGCATATCTAACTCCGAAAATTTTATTTTTTTACATTTATACCACCAAAGTCTTTCATATCACACAAAATTATCACTATTTTACGGTTTTAAAAGTGAAATATACCTTTCCATGCATAAATAAAGTGGCATATATATATAAATGTTGAAGCTTTTAAGAGTCAGATAAAAACATAAGAATTGAGTGATATTTAAGTAAATCTTGAAATAAAAAGTGAATTACTTAACAAGAGGTAAACAACTGAAATAGATGACATTATTAGCTCTTCACCTGCTTTTCCCAATCAGTTCTTGTTGTCATGAAGAGGAGCACACTTGTTTGAACCAACACTCCAAGCATCATCCCCATCCATATTCCCTGAGGGTTTAAAACATAAAAACAAAATTAATAAGCTCACAAAGATTATCAAATATATATAAATATTAAACAACAGATATATAATGCCTAAGGGTTTTATTTTATTCTACCTTAACATGGAAGCCTAGTCCATAACCAAGCAGAACACCGAGAGGAATGCCTACCAAGTAGTAGCATGTTATGTTTACATATGCAACCACTCCCTGCAGGCCAGCACCAATAGCAACCCCTGCGTATGATCCGGAGGAAAATATTATGTTCTTGTGTGTAAGAATTTTAAATTATAGTCAGATAAATTACTAAATATCAATTAGTACTCATGCTTGTTCAAAATTGTGAGTATAATATTCTATTAACACATTTTTTAACAAATTGCTAAAAATGTGAATAAGGAGTAATTTTTAGCAACATTTTTCTTTAAATTTATTTCTGCAGCTCAAATTTCTGTTAGCCAAGTCTTATGAACATGCCCGTATGAGTTATATTCATCATTGTTTTTTTCTTTTGCATCAAACAACTCTAGCAATTACATTTATATCATCTGAAACATGCTATTTACAAATCAAGCAACCTCTTTCATCAATTTTTCAAAATTCTCACTCAAACATCAATATTCATGGTAAAATACCAACCCAAATTTTTTATTTTTATCAAATGCTCAATAATTTAATTGTGGCACGCATAAATACATCGATTCGGTAGTTAGAAAAAAAGCACCGAGCTGGTTAATTTGTAAATATCAATGTTTCGGGTGGTCTCTATGTAATTATCCCTATTATAATAATAATAAATGTTTGCATACTATTTTGAAGGTGTTAGATATCTAAATACATAAGAGTTGTGTGGTATGCATGTAAATTTCCCAAAAAAAGAAAACGTCGAAGCAAAACTGTTGGCTCACCTGAAAGAACTGGTTGAACACTATTGAGAAGTATAGAGCAGGCTAATAAAGGGGAGAGATCTGCGACAGCTCTGGCAACTTCTGGGTCATTAGTAAATACATAAGCCAGCTTTCCTCGAAGAATTATAAAGAACGTGAACAATATTAATCCAATGGACAGGGAAGTCACGACAACATTAACAATTGCAAATTTTGCACGCTTTGCACTTCCAGCTCCAAGCTCATTTGCCACTCTCACACTGTAATAAATAAAATATTTTAATACATTTCAGCTGTCAAAAAGTATAAATTACATCAGATGTTGAGAGATTACCCAGCAGCTCCCAGAAAACCAATAGCTATCATCATCTCCCACCCATTAATATTAAGGCTGATGAAAAATATTACAAAGAAAGTCAGATCAAACCAGCATAATTGGTAACAAAAGTTAACATAATAAAAATATAAAATTTTTAAAACAAAGATGAGTACCATATTGACAGAGCATCAAGTGCAACCTCAGCATTCTTCATATATCCAGTTAAAAGAACCAAAATGGTATTATACCAAAGCTCTAAGCTGCACCATATCCATTTTTATTGACTAAATAAATTCATTGAATAACAACTAATATTTAATATATACTCCACTTTTTAAAAGTTCACCATAAGAGAAAAAGAGAAAAACATACCATAGCATGACACCAGATGACAAAGAAACCTTCATAGTGGACCAAAGATCCTTAAAAGCACTAAAAGAGAAACCTTTCCAGGTCTCAGGACATCCCCCAAAGAAGATGAAGCCGAGCTGTCCGATCACCGGAATCCACATAACGACGATCGTCGAAGACATAACTCCGACGAATCCAAGACCGAGTATCTTAGTCATGAACCACGAGAGACTAAGATGAAGAGCTAATGTCAATACAGCCAAATATGTGATGATGATATTCTTGCTCTGTGACTGAAGGTACATTTGAAGAGTGAAAGCCCAGATGTAGGAGAACATTACTGGAATGAACCATTTGGAAATAGTGCCTGCCATTTCTGCAATCGAGTCATCTTGTCTGAGCAGCTTTAAGAGAGGGGTGGTAAAGATGAAGATGGGGAGGATGAAGAGGCTGCAAATGAAGAGAATAATCCATGATCTTTGTAGATAAATTCCTAGCATGCGGTATTGTTTTGCGCCATAGGATTGGCCGCAGAGAGTTTCAAGTGCACTTGCCATGCCCAACTGCAATATTTTTTAGATGGAGTAAAGATATTTAAGATTTGGTTTTTAAGATAAAAATTGACAAAATATTCTTTGTTTACATGTCTCCACTGTGAACACTGGCACATGAATATGTAAAAATGAGGGTGAGATTAGTACCTATCATATACTACTTGCTTACTACCTGCAATATGTTAAAGTAATTAGTGTGAATTGTCTGTCACATGTTATTTGATGGATTATTATGAAATGGTTTTACTATACAATTGCTATTTTTTATTAATTTTACCTATGATAAGTTGTTTGTTAGAAAGTTTTGTAGAGTTACAAACTTAGCATAACACCTTTTAATGCTCAAAATGACTGACGGATTATTGACAAAAGTTCTATTATAATGTCAATGCCGCGCAGTGGTATGAAGGAATATCTATTCATAAATTCTGAAAAACATTGATGAACTTTCAATGGAATTTCTATCAAAGTGTTGATATCTTGGTTTCATCGATAGATTTTTAGTCCATAGATATCAGTGGAATACTTGTCAATATGATAATAACGAATTTTTATTGGTATTTTGACAAAATATTTATCAATAATTTTAANTGTATGATCCGGAGGTAAATATCATGTTCTTGTGTGTAAAAATTTTAAATTATAGTCAGCCGTGTTACTAAATATCAAGTATTAGTCATGCTGGTTCAAATTGTGAGTATAATCTTTAAATCTGTCTGCAGCTCAAATTCTATTAGTTAAGTCTTATGAACATGCTTGTATGAGTTTTTTATCCATCAATCTTTTTATTTTTTTTTGTTGGGCATCAAACAACTCTAGATTACATGCTATTTACAAATCAACCATCCTCTTTCATCAATTTTTCAAAATTCTCACTCAAATATCAATATTCATGGTAAAACACCAACCAATGTTTTTCATTTTTATCAAATTCTCAATAGTTTGATCATGACACACATAAATACATCGGTTCTGTAGTTGGAAAAAAAAAACACCTAAATGGTTAATTTGTAAATATCAATGTTTCACGTGGTCTCTATGTAATTATCCCTATTATAATAATAATAAATGTTCACATTTTATTATTTTGAAGGAATTTTCCCATAGGAAACCTTAAAAAAAAAATACCCTTACGTTTTTTGTTGCTGTAATATGAGACATCAAATCAAAGATCATAAATCCTGAAAATTTTCTTTATATCAAGGTTTAATTGAAAGAAAGTGCAAAATCTTTACAGTCAGAACCCCCCCCACCCTTTCTCTCTCTCATTTTTTTTCCGTTTTACCTAAAAAAAGTATTTACATACATACCACACAATTAATATGTATTTACATATCTAACACCCAAACTTTCATATTTACATGTTAAGCGCTCAAATCTTTAATACCACATCAAAAATAACACTATCACCTACTTATTAAAAGTGGAACACACATTTTCATGCATAGGGTTTTCACCCCAAGATGTTGCGCCTATAAATATGACAAGTTTAGGAGTTAGATATCTAAATACCTAAGAATTGTGTTGGCATGTATGTAAATTTCTCAAAAAAAGAGAAGGTAGAAGCAAAACTGTTGGCTCACCTGAAAGAACTGGTTGAACACTATTGAGAAGTATAGAGCAAGCTAATAAAGGGGAGAGATCTGCGACAGCTCTGGCAACTTCTGGGTCATTAGTAAATACATAAGCCAGCTTTCCTCGAAGAATTATAAAGAACGTGAACAATATTAATCCAATGGACAGGGAAGTCACGACAACATTAACAATTGCAAATTTTGCACGCTTAGCACTTCCAGCTCCAAGCTCATTTGCCACTCTCACACTGTAATAGATAAAATATTTTATTACATTTCAGCTGTCAAAAGGTATAAATTACATCAGATGTTGAGAGATTACCCAGCAGCTCCCAGAAAACCAACAGCTATCATCATCTCCCACCCATTAATATTAAGGCTGATGAAAAACATTACAAAGAAAGTCAGATCAAAGCAGCATAATTGCTAACAAAAGTTAACATAATAAAAACATAATTTTTTTAAAACAAAGATGAGTACCATATTGACAGAGCATCAAGTGCAACCTCAGCATTCTTCATATATCCAGTTAAAAGAACCAAAATGGTATTATACCAAAGCTCTAAGCTGCACCATATCCATTTTTATTGACTAAATAAATTCATTGAATAACAACTAATATTTAATAGATACCCCACTTTTTAAAATTTCACCATAAGAGCAAAAGAGAAAAACATACCATAGCATGACACCAGATGACAAAGAAACCTTCATAGTGGACCAAAGATCACTAAAAGCACTAAAAGAGAAACCTTTCCAGGTCTCAGGACATCCCCCGAAAAAGATGAAGCCGAGTTGTCCGATCACCGGAATCCACATAACGATGATCGTCGAAGACATAACTCCGACGAGTCCAAGACCGAGTATCGATGTCATGAACCATGACAGGCTAAGATGAAGAGCTAATGTCAATACAGCCAAATATGTGATGATGATATTCTTGCTCTGTGACTGAAGGTACATTTGAAGAGTGAAAGCCCAGATGTAGGAGAACATTACTGGAATGAACCATTTGGAAATAGTGCCTGCCATTTCTGCAATCGAGTCATCTTGTCTGAGCAGCTTTAAGAGAGGGGTGGTAAAGATGAAGATGGGGAGGATGAAGAGGCTGCAAATGAAGAGAATAATCCATGATCTTTGTAGATAAATTCCTAGCATGCGGTATTGTTTTGCTCCATAGGATTGGCCACAGAGTGTTTCCAGTGCACTAGCCATGCCCAACTGCAATATTTTTGAGGTGGAGTAAAGATATTTAAGATTTGGGTTTTAAGATAAAAATAGACAAAATATTCTTTGTTTACATGCCTCCACTGTGAACACTGGCACATGAATATGTAAAAATGAGGGTGACATTAGTACCTATCATATAGTTCTTGCTTACTGCCTGCAATATGTTAAAGTAATTAGTGTCAATTGTCTGTCACATGTTATTCGATGGATTATTATGAAATGGTTTTAATATACAATTGCTATTTTTTATTCATTTTACATATGATAAGTTGTTTCTTAGAAAGTTTTGTAGAGTTACAAACTTAGCATAACACCTTTTAATGCTCAAAATGACTAACGGATTATTGACAAAAGTTATATTATAATGTCAATGTCGCGCAGTGGTATGAAGGAAGATCTATTTATAAATTCTGAAAAACATTGATGAACTTTCAATGGAATTTCTATCAAAGTGTTGATATATTGGTTTCATCGATAGATTTTTAGTCCATAGATATCAATGGAATACTTGTCAATATGATAATAACGAATTTATATTGGTATTTTGACAAAATATTTATCAATAATTTTAACAAATTAATGATGAAAAAATAATTGTTAATAAGGTCATTATTAGACAATTTCATTGCTCAAGTAAATTTGATGAATTTTTGTTTTTATCTATTATCGATGGATATTGTTGATAATCGGCTTTTTTTTGCATTGACAGATCAGCGCTGGGTGAGGATTAACTAGAAATAATGAGTAGTGATGTATGATGTATGGTTAACTCGGTCATGTTTCTTGGAAGATAGGACCAATAGGCAGATTGTGGGCGTGGGCGTCAGATGTCGGTGGCCAACAAACATGAAACATTAGTAAACATCAAATGAAGATCAATTGGGAATACTGGATGTTGGGCAACAGTCGGTGGTTTGCTTGGTCCTTTCCCTATAGAAGAAGTGGAAAATTAGAAAGATGGGTGTTAAACGTCAATTGCTAATAAATGTTGAATATCATAAGGCATCTAATAATTGTTTGAATAGAACATTAGATGTTGAGCTACGATCAGCGGCAGCTTAGTTCTCATTATATGAGGAGAGACTGATGACCAAAAAGTGTACATCAGACATCAATGACTAATAAACCTCATACATTGGCAAATATTGGACAATAACATATTGAAAATTTTGAACATCGACAGATGGCCAAGGATCGTAGGCACAGGAAAGGTTAATTGAGAATGTTTAAAATCAAGAGATGATTGGTGGTTTACTTGGCAGTTCTTATTATAGGAGAGAGATTGGTGCTTATTGAATGTTGGTGGTGACTAACATAGATCAAATATTAGCAAGCTTTAGATGAAAGTAAAGTGAGATCATCAAACATCAAGAAGAAATTTGTGGTATACTAATCCTTCTCCTTGAAAAAGGGGTGATCGATAACCAAAAGTGTAGATTTTGAGCATTCGCGATCAGGAAACGTTTGATGAATAGGAAAGTTGGACTTTATTCCACATTTAATGGTCCACTAAATCGTTCTTCTCATATAGTATATATTGATGATCAAGGAGGTAGGCATCTGATGTTGATGCTTAGTATGAATCGAGTGAAGATTGACGCAGAATCAAAGGTTAGCCAATGTGAGGAGGTCCTCAATCCTTCTTGTTGAGAAAATAGGGCGAAGAAAAATAGGAGATCGACACAAATCCAGAAGAACACCACCAGATTTAACAAGGTTCGATAAAGATGCCTACGTTCTTAGGAGCAGAACATCGACTTTTCCACTAATCTAGAAAAAGAATACAAGATACAAAATAGAATAACCTAGGGTTACAAACAGACTTATTTTATAACCCTAGAAAGAGCAGAAAAAGGAAACCTTGAGTACAATGTGTAATTACCAAATTAACTCTGTACCTCACCCCCAACCCACATAAAGAAACTCCCCTGATTTGGACAGAATCATTCGCTCTGCTCCACTCCGCTCCATAATCTGTCCCTTTATGATATAAGAGTCATATCTAACAAATCTCCACCTAGGCGAATATTTGGCCCCTTAGGAGAAATACGTCATGGAGTTTCTTACATACCAGAAGTGGGTTGGGCCACCATGCTTCTCTAGCAACTGCAAACATTCAACAAGTCTAAGCAATGCAAGAACTTGTTGATAGTAACTGACTTGGTCAACATATCAGCTGCATTTTCATCAGTATGAACTTTCTGCAACAGTATCTCACCAGAAGCAATCAAGTTTCTAATCTTGTGATACCTGACATCCATGTGCTTGGTTCTCGCATGACACACATGGTTCTTAGCTAGATAAATAACACTCTGACTGTCACAATGCAACTGAACTCCACATTGCTCAACGTCTTCCGCCCGGATCAACCTTCCAGATTGCGACCGAATCTGTCACGAATTCGTCGAATCCGTCGTGCAGTCCAACCCTTTTCCGGAAGCGACGCTCCAGCCCTTTTAGGTCGAAGTTGCCTGCTCGCCTAATCTGTCACGAGCTCTTTCTATCAGGAACGGTGCTCTGCCTGTGGACGTCGAACAGAGTTCTCACGAACAATCTGTTTCGAACAATCTGCTTCTCCGACGAGTTTCTTCCCTGAACCTTATGTCGCCGAAACTTTCTCGCAAGGCGCTGAATTTGCAAAACTTTGTGTGTCGATCTCCTCTGAAACCCTAGTCGTCAATCTCCTCTACCAAAATCTTCTTTATTCCTACGTTGCCGAAATTTTTCTTCCATGCTCTACAACCTCGCTCTGATACCACTTGTTGAGAAATTAGGGTGAAGAAAAATATGAGATCGACACAATTCTCCAGAAGAACACTAAGAAATTTAACAAGGTTCGACAAAGATGCCCACGTCCTCGGGAACAAAGCGACGACTTTTCCACTAATCCAGAAAAAGAGTACATGATACATAATAGAATAACCTAGGGTTACAAACATGCATATTTTATAACCCAAGAAAGAGCAGAAAAAGACAACCTTAAGTACAATATGTAATTACCAAATTACCCCTGTACCTCAGCCCCAGCTAACATAAGAAACTCTCCTGATTTTGACAGAATCTTCTGCTCTGCTCTGCTTCGCTCCAGAATATGTCCCTTTATAGTATAGGAGTCATATCTAACACTTTTCCTTATAAAAGTGGATATCAAACAACTAAGAAGGTTTATGTCCAACATATGTAGTCAATTGCCTTCAGGCAACGATGGCAACAAGAGTAGAGTTAGTTGACTGGCCAACACAGACATCAATGTCAAAGTTACAGGGCAAAATTCTATATTTCTTAAAACTTAAAAATTTTCTTCACTATAGTCCTCTTAGAGTCCCCATGAATATTTAGAATATGATTTATTTATATATTTTTAAAGGGAAAATTTTGGTCAGTTTAACCTAAAATTAGATTACTACATTAAATAATTGGAGTTGATCTTATTAATTAGTTATCATTTATTATTCTAAAATTTTGGTGATTTAAAATATCAAAATTGAGTGATATTAAGATTATCGTATTATTGTTTTTGAAGAACTGATTTTTATTATAAGCATTTGTAATTTGGAGGTTATTTGATCCCTCAAATGATCACATGAATTTTTTAATTATACTAATAAGGCTTAATTAGATTTATGTAGATTCATATCAATGTGTTCTTGGTATTGTTGGGTTCTTCTTAGTTATTGAGACACTCATTTCGACTATAGCTTTATTGAAAATGAAGTTTGGACGATTTCATAGTCTCTTTTACAATTTTTGTTCGGAGATTTGGGCCCCCAATATTAGAAATTTATGCCAATATTCATATTTTAATAAATGAATTCTCAAGCAGTACATCAAAAAATTCCTCAATTCTCGCAAAGTACATCCATTAATGGCCTAAAAAAATTGCATGTCAAGAAAATTATATGGTGGGCTCTCTTTTTCTTTAGTTTTCACTCAATATGTAGGGCCAAATATATTTAGTTGATACAAATCTTAAAATTTGTGGAAAATGTTTTCTATTTAAATTTCACCAATAGCATTTTCACTAAAATCATCTATGGAATCCCCTTGAATAGTTAGAACCATGACATATTTATGAAAGTTTGGAGAAGACATTTTGCTCATGTCAACTTCAAATTAGGACACCCCATCAAATAGTTGCAGTTAAATCNGGAGATCGACACAAATCTCCAAAAGAACACCAAGAAATTTAAGGAGGTTCGGCAAAGATGCCTACGTCATCGGGAGCAAAGCGGTGACTTTTTCACTAATCCAGAAAAGGAGTACNTTGAATTACTACAATTTCAATATTTAAATATTATTAAAAATACAGTATTTATAATAATTTTATCATCAAAGTAAAAATAAATTCACTTTATTTTTAAAAATAAAATAAATAATAACTACATTCAATGTATATCCTAACACACATCCTTTCTGGACTGCTTTAAGTAGACATAAATTCAAGAGTTAGAAAAAACCTATAGGTATCATTAAAATTAGCAAAAAAAATTAAAAAAAAAAAATTTAAAAATATTTATTAAATGGAAGATTTACATAAATAACACTTAATTTCTCTGTATCTACACATCCAACATGTAAACTTCAATTTTACCACCTTCGCTAATCATACAAATTAAGTATTTCATCTNTTAAAAAAAAAATTTAAAAATATTTATTAAATGAAAGATTTACATAAATAACACTTAATTTCTCCGTATCTACACATCCAACATGTAAACTTCAATTTTACCACCTTCGCTAATCATACAAATTAAGTATTTCATCTATTAAAAGCTAAAAATAGATATTTCTGGTGTGATGTGAAAGATTTGGGCGGTAAAATTAATTATAAAAGTTTAAATGTAAATTATGTGAACATAAATATAATAAGATTATCATGATAAGCCATTTTTTTTCCCCTTTCCCTAAATATTTAAATGTCCTCCAGCCAGTTCGTGACTAATAAATACATCCACGTAGCTGGAAAGCAAGCCTTACAGAAACGGAAATAAAAAATCATATAATTTGACCAGACGTGGCTAATCCTGAAGCCGTTCAAATGGATAGCCCTACCTTTTATTAAAAATTAATATAAGAAGCATCCTACTCCTTTGTATTCATTAGACTAGAATCCAGCTAAATTGTTTTAGTTGGGCCGTCAAATCTTTGCAAATACATGTTGTATTTTTATATTATTGTAGAAATCAGGTTTATAATTCCATTATGAATGGTGCAATAAAGTGCTTTTAAAGAAGAAAAGATAATGTGTGACAGTAGTCCGAATGCGACGATCATATTGCCGTGTGTCACTCGGTGTCTCATTGAGATCGCTCAATGTATGCCATGCAAAAAATATTGTCCATCATATATTAAATTATGATTATTTTTTTGGTGGCAAACAATCATGAATTACTTATTATTTATGAGGCAGCCTCCCTCTGACCATTCGTATATTTTTATTATATTTTTAGAAATACGTGTGCGCGTCTTGATTAATAGATCACACTACACGGACCCAACCGCCACGCAGACGCAATAAGTGTCTCTTTCTCATTATCGTTTGTGGAATATAAAAAAAAGTGGGAGCTATTATTACTTATTTCATTTCATTTCATTTT
The DNA here is from genome assembly GCA_002079205.1 of Phalaenopsis hybrid cultivar. Taxonomy (NCBI): domain Eukaryota; kingdom Viridiplantae; phylum Streptophyta; class Magnoliopsida; order Asparagales; family Orchidaceae; genus Phalaenopsis; species Phalaenopsis hybrid cultivar. The sequence continues at coordinate 36,233 of JXCR01117310.1, forward strand.
TTCAAAACCATTATTTAAGATTTTAAATTTCTCTACATATATTCCAATATTAATTATTTTTACTATTCAATATAACAATTAATCCTTTAAACTTTTGTTTTTATTATCTTTTTCAAGATTATATAAAAAATAGAGGATGTGACTTAAAATAATTAAGGAATTAAAATTAATGTTATTTTTAATTGAACCGTATCCATTATGACCTTAAAGTGTTGCTATAATTTATAATTTTTTTAGCTTTTGAAATTGTATAAATTCGAAGCAAATTTATACGAGAAAATTTAACAAGTATGCAGGATTGTTTACATTTAGGGGTTACAGAGAGGTTATGGGGAGGTTATAGGGGGTTACATTTCTATTATACTTATGTAATATTCATATAACCTCTATATAACCTTCCTATAAGCGTGCTTGTTACGTACGCAAATTTTTCTCAAATTTATATTACAAATAAATTTCAATCTGACCAGATTCATTGTTTATAGCGCTTGATTAAAAAAATAGTAGAAATATATATCTCGATGCCACCGCGAGAAATATAATTAAAAGACAATGTTATTTAAATCAAACTTAAAAATGAGTTCCCATTAAAAAACTCAAATTTAAAATAAAAAAGCTTAATGAGCTGGAGGAACTTCAAGCATTGGCAAGCAAATCAAAAGAGTAGAGAGAGAGAGAGAGAGAGGGAATAATTACAAGGATGCCGTTGGAGAAGCGAACGAGGACGGTGGAAACGAGGGCATAAGCGGCGAGCTCGGTGGCGCCGACGTGGCCGATGAAGGCTTGGCTGATGACGGTGACGCCGAAGGTGGAGAATCGGGTGCAGATAGAAGGTCCGGCAACCTTCCATAGCTTCTTGTTCTCTTCCCACAAACGTCTGCTCAGCTTGATTTCTTCATCCCCTGCTTCTTCTCTACTGGCCCGCTTATCCGCTATTAACTTCTCCTGCAATCCGCTTTCCTCCATCTCTCTCTCTCTCTCTCTCTCTCTCTCTCGGGCGCGGGCGCGGGCGCTTGTTAGCTTTTTCTTGTGCAGTGGTTTATCAGATCACGTGACCAGGAAAACAATTGTTAAATAGGGATGAGGAGAAGAAATGACTGGAATACCCCCTAAAATTTGCAATAATATATACTGAATTTAATTGAAAAAAAAAAAAGACAGGGGATAGATTTTGTCAAATTAAATATTACGTAAACGACGTTTGGACCATGCTATTTATACAGTTGTGTGGGATCGTCAGAAAATCTGATCTTTGATCGAAATATTTTCTCTCAAGTTAAGTATGAATAATGTATTAATAGACCGTATAATGACTTGGTGTATTTGATGATTAATTTAAACTCAACTTGATCGATACTTGATAAAATTTTGTTCAATCAATGAATAAATAAAATTGAACATTTTTTTTTAAATGGAAGGTTAAATGAATATTATTAGAATTTTCTTATATATGTGTACAAAAAAAAATGTGTTTGGATTAATTTTGAGAAGAACCAACGGTCCGAAAGAAAAGAGTGTGACAAAGGAGAGTTTGCTGATGGATGACTGTGAGATCTACTTATTCGATCAGGTGAAGCTGTCTTAGTCAAGCCAATAAGGCCAAAGCTGACTGAATCATGGGACGAACGAAAGAGGACTAGAGGACACCAGAACAAGTCACTTAGTCAGAAATGATACAAAAGAGTATTCGAGCCAACTGTCACAAGAAAGTTGATCCAAGGGAAGATCTAGTTCGTAAGTATCTCCAACTATTACAAGGATACCCAGAGGCTCCGATCAAAAGTCAATGATCAACAAGCAGGCTATACATTTCAATTGGTGATACTTATGAAATACTAAGCATAGCCGACCGAGCAACTCTCAGCTAACCAAACTGATCTTGCAACCTGAAGCCAATTAAGCTTAGTCGATCGAGCTAGAGAACAACTGAGAGATAGGCTCATACATGTGAAATATCTGAAATACTATGTACATCCCCCTTTAAAATAACAACAAAAATATAAAGTTATCATATTGTACATTCTCCCATATAAATATAGAGATTATTTCATGAATAAAACACGATATATTACTATTCATTATTGTTCACCCCTTTTTCTTTATAATTCTTTNTTTCTAAGAATTGTCTTCTCAAGATACTCATTTCTATTATAAGCATATGAAATGGGTTGGTTATTTGATTGCTCAAATGGTTTGATTAGTGGACGAATAGGCTTATTTGAACTTAGATCAATGTGCTCTTAGTACTATTAATTCGTCTTTTTGAGACACCGTTTTGATCATAAATTTAATGAAAATGAAGTTTGGATGATCTCAAAGTCTACTTTGAAAGTGTTTGTTTGAACACTTTGGGGCCTAAGTTTAAAAAATGACTTGAATATTCATGTTTGAATGAAGGATTTTTCAATTTGGCATATCAAAACATCTCTCAATTCCTGCAATTTGCATTCATAAATGACCAAAAAAAAAAAAGAAGATAATATAAGTAAATTAATTTTAAAAAATATGACTACAAGATCGAATTATATATATATATATATATATATATATATATATATATATATATAT
>JXCR01117310.1:44777-84768 GCA_002079205.1 Phalaenopsis hybrid cultivar
TATATATATATATATATATATACATATTGTTAATTGCATAATGAATCTTGAACCAGATTTCTCATCCTCAAATCTCCAACCAAAAATTTGTCAAAAGCCATCATCACCAATGGGTGAAACATATATTTTTAGTTGCTCAAACCCTGAATAACTTCTGCAGTATAACTCACACAACAAAAACATTAGTGATTAAACTTATTATCCGTTTGGTACAATGTCGAGACAGCGGTGCGGCTCACAAACCACATCTCTGTCATTTGTTTAATGCAACGCCTCAAGATACAAATTCTCTCGTCTTAGCACGGAGGCTGTGTTCCGCATTTTGGTTCATTATTTTACCCTTCGTCTCTCTGGCTCTCATTTTCGGCTTTCGTATCAAAGTCCTATTTCTCGAGCTCTTCTCTGACCATGAAGGTTAGGGATCCAACGTGAGGTTTTCTTTTTTCTTCATCTTCCCTTATTTTGTTGTGTCTGCTCTAATCTCTTTATGTTATCTCTTTATGCAATGATATTTATGTAAAATACCGCATAATTTATTGCAGCATTTTTTTTTTTTTGGTTATCATGTATTTTATCCTATTTGGATGGCCTCCTGGGCAATCTTTAGTGTAATATAATTTTTTTGTATGTTCTTTTCTATTTGGAGGTCTATGATGGTAAATATGTCCTTAGAGGTTCTTCTCGTTGACATTATTTTGCTATAGTTGTTAAATATATCAATATGGTAACCAAGATCACTTTTTGTTTCAATCATATGTCTTTTGGGAAGGGCCTTTGGGCTAATATGTTTCTGTGATATATACCCAGTTGAAAGCAAACAAGACAATTTTTTACAATCATACGAATGTATGTGTTCTTCTAGAGGGCCCTTGTTCTGATATGTTTGTAATATATACAAGCTCGATATTACGAGATTTAAAAACAACCAAGATATCCTTTTTTTTAAGGCCTTATATCTTCTTATAATGATAATCATTCGTTAGTTTATATTTACTCCAAGACATCACATTTTTATAAATTTTTATCTATATATTTATTTTATTCTTATTAGTTATATTTTCCTATAACTATATCATTAGACTTTAAATGTAAGCTAATTTTATGTTAGTAATTTTTAATATTTAGTAAATATGAACTCAAGGACATCTGATGCTTCTAGAATCTTATGCTGTGGTTGTTAATTTAGTGTTGTCTACTTACATCAAAAAGAGAAACAGTTTTAGTAGAATTTTACAGATGTCTAAAAAATAGACTAGGAGAAGACCGACTCATCTATGCCAATTGATCAACTCGATAATTCTACCTAAAATAGTGACCACATTTGTAAAATACCTTTAGAGAAAAAATTATCCCTAATAATTGATCTCTCTGGATTTTAAAAATAAAATTGTGATAATATTACTTACTATTTTTTTATTTTTATTTTTTATTTTGATTATTGTGTTACTACTAAGTGAAATGTATGTGATTTTTTTGGATTCTAAATATAATTCCTATTTGATTTTATAAGTTATTAAGCCTCAAAATTGCTATCTTACAAACAACACAACAATAAATAGATAAAATTAATTTTTTTTCAAAAACTGATCAAACACCTAAGCTGAATATCATGCCTTCTGAATTTTGTTTTTTGTTTCAAAGCCTACTTGCTATTATTGGTATTTTTTTTTCAAAGCCAAAAATAAAAGTGAAGGATCAAACCAAGAGTAACTAAATATATTAAAATCTAAGGCAGCTTTACACAACATATCAATCTTGGAACTTCTTCATCATACATGATCATCAAAACGAACCATATATGCATTCATCAAACCCTATACCTTACTTTCAAAAATTCAACATGATGCTTGTCCAAGTCATTTTAAAATGTTTTAAATATGGAGTTATTAAAATAATAAAATAAAAGACAAAAAAAATCATGCTTCCGAATATTGAATTGAGTTATCAGTTAAGGAAGCATGAAGATTGTCAATTTGTCGGCAAGTTAAAAAAAATGATATAAAACAAAAAGTTCTAATACACCTTCACCAACTTGAATGCATTCTTTTGGCATGCTCATTGGTCACCAGGGATGCTCTTGATGATGTCAGAATCACCTGAAAAGCACAAGGCAATTTAAAATCCAAAAATAAAATCCACAAAATACAATTAATCTGATAAAATAAAAATCATAAATTGTTTTATGCCACAGAGGTACTAACCTGGATCAATGATGCTGAGGCAGCACACCCGGAAATATTTGCCGCAAGCAGTACCCAGATCAACATTATCTGTTTTTGATTAATCTAATTTTACATGATGGAAGGAGCTGAAAGCATATAGTTTTCTATAAAATAACAAGAAACAGTTCGCTGTCTTAAAACATGCCTTCCAACTAATTAATCCTCATTAATTCATACTGAATGTAATGTGAGATGTTAAATCCACTGCATAAAACTTTCTGCATATTTTAAAGCTGTGCTTCTTCTGTCCACCCCTATTCCTTGATGGTAATCAATAATACCCACTTATTTAAAGGAAACTTTACATACCTAGCACAGAATTCATAGTTATTTACATATCTCACTTCTAAACACCCATATTTACATATATAGCATTTTGGTGCTTTAAAACTACACATGAAAAGGTGTATTTCACTTTTAAAAAGTGGTAATTGTGCTATTTATTATATGATATTAAAGATTTGAGTGCTACATGTTAATATGAAAGTTTAGGTGTAAGATATGTAAACACAATAGAATTGTGTGCTATGTATGCGAATGCTCCTTATTTTAAACTGTGTAATTAAGATGCAAGAATTCAGAATAAAAAGAGTTCAGTAAAGCTCACTTCCGTTAAAATGGTGGACTCCAACCTTGCCCAACATTGCATAGTACTCAATTTCAGATTTACGAAGAGGGGGGCAGTTGTTTGCTATGATCACCAACTTACCTAGAGAATAAACACATGCGAAAGAGCTTTGCCAATTTATTCATATATTGTTGAAAAAGACATTAATATCAAGCATTGATAAAGAAAAAATAAATAAATAATCTCAATGAAGGCAGCATTGATTGATCTGGCTCAAAACACCCTAATATGGGTAACCATCAGGTTCAGAAAGTTTAAAAAAAAAATTTATGGGCCCATTTGGCATCAGTTTTATTTATTAATTTTTTGATGTTTTTTTTTTATTTTCTATTTTTAAAAATAAATCTTATTTTTAAAAACAGCCATTGCAACCAAATATATTTTATNATTATGGGCCCATTTGGCATCAGTTTTATTTATTAATTTTTTGATGTTTTTTTTATTTTCTATTTTTAAAAATAAATCTTATTTTTAAAAACAGCCATTGCAACCAAATATATTTTATTCCAAATAAATACATAAACAAAATGATAATAATAATAATAATAAACAAAAAAAAAGTGATCTCAAACATTGTAAATAAGAGAACGACCAAAAGGCCTAAAATAAATATTTGAAAGGAAGCGACATTCATGTATTATAACACCAATCACTCTCTATTNTAAACAAAAAAAAAAGTGATCTCAAACATTGTAAATAAGACGAGGACCAAAAGGCCTAAAATAAATATTTGAAAGGAAGCGACATTCATGTATTATAACACCAATCACTCTCTATTTTGTACCATTAAAATACACAAATATCATTTCTCAATGCATAAATAAAAAATCTTCCATGGGAGAGATTCAAAGATTATACATACCATGCAATTGAAAAAAAATGAAAAAATGCAGTTCCCACAAAGCACATGTAAAAAGACTTTCCTTGAAAAGGAAAAAAAAAACCAAGACCTCAAGAAATTACTCAGACTTACATCCATCTGACAATTATATATGAATAGAAAAGCATGAAAAAGCAATTTTGGAAAATATTTAATTATCATTAATTTGGTTATCGATGATACACACACTATCAATAATTAAATTTATAATTGAATGGATAAGGTTTTATCTCGTTGAAGGCACAATTGGCTTTTTTAACGGAAGTATCCTTCAACTCTTAAAGTTCAAATAAGTCTTTAAAATCATATTTCAAGAGAAGCGAAACCTCTGATTCAAAGATTCAAAATTCAAATCTAATCATCCAAAACAATTAGACATAATCGTAAGGATATCAAGCAAGAAGCATGGAACTTGAAAAAAGTAGAAAATATAAGTCATGCTGCATTCTTAATTTTTCATGTTCTTTTCAATAATGGTATTTCTTTTATGCATCTATGTTCTTCATTGTCCATCTGCTCTCTATAGAAACGTTTTTCTGTTCATATTCTAGAATCCTTAGTTATTCTTTCTAATACGTTTATTCATAATTCTGGATTTTTGTTTTCAAAAGATGAATGATTGTAGAAATATATTCCCCCTAAAAATATGAAATCTTCTCATATGCACTTCAGTTTGTAGGTATCATTTCAATTTGCAACCTTATAAGATGATATGCTAATCCATTACACAGGAATTGCAAGGCCATTTGTATAAAAATATACATAATTTCTCACCAACAGTTAAACCAATGTCAATGCATCTCAACTCTCAAGCACAAAAATAGCTTAGTAAAAAAAAATGGGGATAGCTTAATAAAAAGTTGATTAAAAAAAAAGCAAGAAATACCACTATCCATGTACCCCATACTGCCCTTAACAATAAATGAAAAATGAGCAACCATGGACAGTAACCATTCAAAATATTTTAACGCCTCAAGATATTATAAAATGCTTGATATTAAGTATAAACAAGTAATATAAATAAGAGTTGCGTTTATAATATTTTTNAACAAGAAATACCATTGTCCATGTACCCCATATTGCCCTTAACAAGAAATGAAAAATGAGCAACCATGGACAGTAACCATTCAAAATATTTTAAAGCCTTAAGATATTATAAAATGCTTGATATTAAGTATAAACAAGTAATATAAATAAGAGTTGCGTTTATAATATTTTTATAACAAATAAACAATAATTAGAAAAATAAAGATGTTAAATAAAAAAGCATGAAAGCAAATGAATGATTGTAATCAAAAGGTACACAAATACATTTTTAAAAAAATATTTTTGCCCTTTAAATTTTATTTTGAATTATTTGTAGTAGAAACTTTTTCGTCATATTAATGAAATTCAAACATGCAAAAAATATATATCTAAGTACTTGCCATTTGTGTTTGTGGAACATATATTTTTATTAGTAATAATACAATGACACTACCATCCAGTTAGAATTAAAATTTATATACATCTTTCACCAAGCATCATAAATTTTGAATAAATAATAAAAGGCAACTCACTCTCTCTCTCTCTTCAAGATTATTTATGGGTGGGTAAGAAATGTCAATGAATGGTGTTGTAACACAAAATAATAGTAAAAGTGCAAAAGCTTATCAAGCAGAATAGCACAAGAAGTTTGACTCCTGCTGTCTTCCAAAATATGCAAGTATTGTGAATTCTCTTACATTTATAAAATAACGAAGTCAATATGTATAAGACTTGAAGATAATAATTTCTTAATTAGATATGAATATATCAAGAAAAGATGGCAATGCTTGTTCGGACACGATCTCTATAGAGTAGAGAAGATGTCAAAAGAGAGACTTACAACTTAGTCCAATGTGACTAAGAATGCCCAAAACTATCTTTTCTATCAGGTAGAGAAGGAAAGAGTGTGGACTTATATTCTGCCAGAGTAAAAAAAAGCAAGCTAATCACCTAAATGCTCATGCAAAAAGTGTCAGTAGTATGTGAAATGTGGCAAAAGTAGACACCCTAAAAGAGGCTAAATGACACTAGTCTATGTTAGACATGAGTGTTTCTAAGTTATCTACCCTAAAAGGATCCTAGGCTAGGAAAATTGGTTTTGTTCTCTAATGTGTCCNTAATGCATAAATAAAAAATCTTCCATGGGAGAGATTCAAAGATTATGCATACCATGCAATTGAAAAAAAATGAAAAAATGCAGTTCCCACAAAGCACATGTAAAAAGACTTTCCTTAAAAAGGCGGAAAAAAAAAACAAGACCTCAAGAAATTACTCAGACTTACATCCATTTGACAATTATATATGAATAGAAAAGCATGAAAAAGCAATTTAGGAAAATATTTAATTATCATTAATTTGGTTATCGATGATACACACACTATCAATAATTAATTTTATAATTGAATGGATAAGGTTTTATCTCGTTGAAGGCACAATTGGCTTTTTTAACGGAAGTATCCTTCAACTCTTAAAGTTCAAATAAGTCTTTAAAATCATATTTCAAGAGAAGCGAAACCTCTGATTCAAAGATTCAAAGATTCAAAGATTCAAAGATTCAAAATTCAAATCTAATCATCCAAAACAATTAGACATAATCGCAAGGATATCAAGCAAGAAGCATGGAACTTGAAAAAAAATTGAAAATATAAGTCATGCTGTATTCTTAATTTTTCATGTTCTTTTCAATAATGGTATTTCTTTTATGCATCTATTTTCTTCATTGTCCATCTGCTCTCTATAGAAATGTTTTTCTGTTCATATTCTAGAATCCTTAGTTATTCTTTCTAATACTTTTATTCATAATTCTGGATTTTTGTTTTCAAAAGATGAATGCTTGTAGAAATATATTCCCCCTAAAAATATGAAATCTTCTCATATGCACTTCAGTTTGTAGGTATCATTTCAACTTTGCAACCTTATAAGATGATATGCTAATCCATTACACGGGAATTGCAAGGTCATTTGTATAAAAATATACATAATTTCTCACCAACAGTTAAACCAATGTCAATGCATCTCAACTCTCAAGCACAAAAATAGCTTAGTAAAAAAAAATGGGGATAGCTTAATAAAAAGTTGATTAAAAAAAAAGCAAGAAATACCACTATCCATGTACCCCATACTGCCCTTAACAATAAATGAAAAATGAGCAACCATGGACAGTAACCATTCAAAATATTTTAACGCCTCAAGATATTATAAAATGCTTGATATTAAGTATAAACAAGTAATATAAATAAGAGTTGCGTTTATAATATTTTTATAACAAATAAACAATAATTAGAAAAATAAAGATGTTAAATAAAAAAGCATGAAAGCAAATGAATGATTGTAATCAAAAGGTACACAAATACATTTTTAAAAAAATATTTTTGCCCTTTAAATTTTATTTTGAATTATTTGTAGTAGAAACTTTTTCGTCATATTAATGAAATTCAAATATGCAAAAAATATATATCTAAGTACTAGCCATTTGTATTTGTGGAACATATATTTTTATTAGTAATAATACAATGACACTACCATCCAGTTAGAATTAAAATTTATATACATCTTTCACCAAGCATCATAAATTTTGAATAAATAATAAAAGGCAACTCTCTCTCTCTCTTCAAGATTATTTATGGGTGGGTAAGAAATGTCAATGAATGGTGTTGTAACACAAAATAATAGTAAAAGTGCAAAAGCTTATCAAGCAGAATAGCACAAGAAGTTTGACTCCTGCTGTCTTCCAAAATATGCAAGTATTGTGAATTCTCTTACATTTATAAAATAACGAAGTCAAGAAATTGATCAGATTAGATGTATTAGACTTGAAGATAATAAGTTCTTAATTAGATATGAATATGTCAAGAAAAGATGGCAATGTTTGTTCGGACACGATCTCTATAGAGTAGAAAAGATGTCAAAAGAGAGACTTACAACTTAGTCCAATGTGACTAAGAATGCCCAAAACTATCTTCTCTATCAGGTAGAGAAGGAAAGAGTGTGGACTTATATTCTGTCAGAGTAAAAAAAAGCAAGCTAATCACCTAAATGCGCATGCAAAAAGTGACAGTAGTATGTGAAATGTGGCAAAAGTAGACATCCTAAAAGAGGCTAAATGACACTAGTCTATGTTAGACGTGAGTGTTTCTAAGTTATCTACCCTAAAAGGATCCTAGGCTAGGAAAATTGGTTTTGTTCTCTAATGTGTCCAAGTCAAACAGATAATCAAAAAGATTCTCCTAAGTGTCCTACTTGCTTGTGTGTTTGGTGTGAACCTAGAGCTAATCGCCTGTACACTACATTTCCTGTCATTCGCTCCCTCTGCAAACAGCACAAAACACAAAGCATGATTTTATAATTTTAGGTCAACCTTTAAATGGGTTCACCAAATCTAAAATCATAAACTTATGACCAAGAGGGTAATGTGCATAGTAAAAAAAGTAATGGATTCATATAACCTACATTTATATAATAAAACATAAAGTTTAAGTTTATGATTTCAAACTAACCCTTAAATGAATTTACCAAATCTTAAATCATAAACTTATAAATATAAAAAATAGGCACAATAAAAAAGAGCAAACACATTAACATATATATCAGTGTCAAATAATAGTAATGAATGCAAATGCACATATAAACAACTCCTTGTTATCAACCCTAAAAGGATCCTAGGCTAGAAGCCTGGTTTTGTTCTCCAATGCGTCCAAGTCAAACAGATAATCAATTAAGGGTCTATTTGGGGCAGTTGCAGCTTATCCAACTTATCCAGATAAACAATTTATCCTAATAATCTGCTGATAAGCAGCTTATCCTGAAAAGATAAGCTGACAGACTGTTTGGTTTGTGCGTTTGTAAAACAATTGATTATGGATAAATGATCATTCTGCCCCTGTTCTGGATAAATATTTTCCTATAATTTTGACTGAACTACATATGTCGCACTATAAACTTTTCAATCCAAACTCAACAAAATTTTGTTCACAAATTTTAACAACACCACCCAAATGATCATGCCATTTGTATGGCTACTTTCTAAAAACTAAAAGGAATAAAAAAAAATCACAATAGATAACGAAAATAGCACGACGAATAAGAAGAAAAAGAAGCAAATTCTCACCTGAATAAAGCTTTCCAGAGCCCTATAAACTCCATCATAGCAATACCACGCTGAATCTGGCAAGCTCTCAACCTCCCAAATACTTGTCAATCAACCTCCCAACCTTCTTCATCTTCATCAAAGGATCCCCCTCCTCCTCGTTTACAAAAAATCTCACCAATCTCATAACAAATTTCACATCATAAACCCCATCATCATGCCCTGAAACTAACAAATCAGCCAATTCTGCCATATCAAACATTGATACTATCAATCTATCAAGTTTCTCCCGGCATTCTTTGCTCTGCCCTAGCCTTGAAACTAATCTCAGAATCCATAACAAAACCCTATAACTGAAAACCTTCCTCCCGATCTTCAAAACACCATAAACCGCTGTCTGCAAGCCCATCATAATCCTGATTGTTTCCATAACCTCTGTGATCCGCTGATTTTAAATAATACTGAGGCTTCCGTTTTCACATTCATAAGCTCCGAGCTCTTTCACCGTCTTCTCAATCATGTTCGGTGCAAAAATTAGAAAGTCTGAGAACCGCCATTCTCTAATCGAGCTAGTTTCATTGTTCCTAGTTAGATCTGAATTCGTTAGGCTTTAAGTTGTGAGATTTTCTACCCAATTTCAATCATAACTTAATTTTTCGAAAAACAACTCATAACCAGAATTAAAATAATAAAATCCATACCTTAATAAAGTATTTGCATTTAATATCGGGTGGTTATAGCATCAACAAGTATTTAATATTAACCAACTCAAATAAAATCAATTTGAAAACTTAACAATTAAGGTGAACTTTTTGCATATGAAAACCATCATATTACACTTTATCTTGTTCTCTTTGGACATTCACTCATTGCATAGAAGGGGGAATCCAGCCTGTGAAGATCATTGTCGATAAAGAGTGAATCTGTATTTCGTATTGATTAGCCTTAACGAATATTTTAACATGCATCATATAAGGACTTGTATAACCATCTTCACATCTCACATTTCACAGTTAGTGACTCACTTATAACAATACTTAAATGAATTTTCCCTGTCGAACACAAGTCCTAACTTTTTAAAATTTGTTCAACTAAAAAATAATCATTATGTCACTTTCAAGATATAAAGTTCAACTATAAGATGAGTAATCAATGGGTCGTAGTGTTAGTGCTTCTTCTTTTTTTTTTTTATTTGTTGGCTTTTGTTAATAAATATTTTAAATTTAAGCTATCTCATTCAAAATTCCACATAACAGTCTTGATATCTACTATTGTATTACATAGAAATAAATAACCATTGTTTTAATCCAGAGTTGTTATTTCTAAGATGTGATTAACTAAAAATGCTTGCCTCTTTAGAGATAATAGATCTCAAGGTTAAAATAAACCATCTTTGTTTAAGGCAGGGGAAAAACTAGTTTACGCTCCCACGGAGTAGTGAAACAATTTCGATATTATGGGATTGAATCCATTGTGTGGTATCTTCATCTCTTGGGACAATATACTATTCCTTGATATCGCATTCGATCATAAGTGAGAAACTTCAAAATTCATGTAGTGTGTTCACTCCCCCTCTTCAACACACAAACACTGTCATTGCTAGGTTCTAAGCCTCGGGTGTGAAAATGGGAGAGTTACATTAGTATTCGACTATCAGCATAAAAATTTTGTTAAAAAAACCAAGACAAATCATTTTAAATCAGTGTAAATGCTAGGGCGTCTACCAGGCACGTCGTGTTATACGACTTTAATACAATGAAAATTATGCATGTACCGCTACACTGGCGCCCTGGTCTAACTTTAAATAATATTTCTCATATTATGGATGAATGTGGACAAAGAAGTTAGTCCATAAAACTAATAATATGATAGAATTTTAGAATATAAGTACTCTCACATGTAATTAATGAAACTAGTAGATATTCTCATTCATAATAATATAAATATCTTATGCATTTAAGAAATTAAATGGGTAGCAGAAAAAACTAAGAGATTAATAAATCAAATTTTAAACATTTGTATTCATTTAAGAGTGGTACTAGAAATAATGTATGTGTAATTATAGATAAGAGTTTGAAAGATAATATTATAAAAATTAATAGAATTGCATATACAATTATAGCCCTAAAAATTTTTATTATTATTAAAAATTTTTATGTTATAAATGTTTATGCTACTCAAGTAGATTTAGATATATGTTTAAAAGAAAATTATTGAAATAACTTGGAAGAATTTACAAATAGTATCTCTTGAAAAAGAATTTTTATTGGAGTAGATTTTAAAAATATTCATGATGGTTACAGTTTTTGAGTGATTAATAGAATGATATTAGATTTTATTTTAATTTATGATTTTATCATTGTTAATATTTTATTTAAGAAAAAAAATAAGCATACTATTATTTATAAAAATGGATCTAATAAACACAAACTAATTATTTTCTTATAGAAAAAAGATATCATCATGAATGTAAAGATTATAAAATCATTCTAAGTGAAAATTTAAGTACTTCACATTTATTATTAGTTTTAAAATTTAAGATGAAGAGTTACAAAATAAAAAATACAATGAAACATTGTCGTAAAATTATATAGGGGCACTTAAACAAATAAAAACATTTTTAAGAGTAAATTTCTAAATTTTGAAATTTGAGAACTTCATAAAGAGGTTAATTTTATGTAGAACAAGATAACAAACACTATTAAATAAATTGCAAAAGAAATACTTGGAGAATCAATAGAAATAGTTTTATAAATAAAAATAGTTAGTGATGGAATATTGGTGTCCAAAAAAAGATAAAATGTAAAGGTTTAATTTAAGTAAAGTGAAATAAATATGAAAATAAAAAACTACTTTTCTTAGATGAAAATATTCAACATAGATGGGTGAGATAATTTGATAAATTTTTCAATGAAGTTTTTGCAAAAACAATTGAATTTAGTGACCTTAATATCATTAATAATAATAAAATATTTTATTTTTACCGTCACATTAGTAAAAAAGAAGTTGAAAAAACTTTTAAAAAAATCAAGGATGAAAAATCAGTAGGATCTGATGGAACTCCACTAGAAGTGTGAAAAAATTTGGGAGAATTGGGACTTTCTTAACTTACTAAACTCTTTAATATTATTTTAAAAAATAAAAAGATGTTCGATAAGTGATGGAAGAGAATTTGGTCTCATTTCTAAGAATAAACGAGACGCACAAGAGAGTGCAAATCATAGAGGAATTAAGTTAATGTGTCATACATTAAACTTGTGGGAGAGTAATTGAAAATTTTATAAAATTATGGTGAGACTTGCAATACTTTATGGTGCATGATGTTGGCATATAAAAGAGAATCATAAAACAAAGTTAAGTGTTGTTGAGACGAGAATGCTTAGGTCGATAAGTGGTTTTATAATAAGAGACAAAATGTGAAATGAATATATCAGTGAAAGGTTGGTGTAGCTACAGTGACGAACAATATTAAAAAGAAACGTCTTAGATGGTTTGGTCACGTTAAACGTCGATCATCTGATAATCTGGTTGGGAGAGTGGATGCTTTAGATTTAACTGATGTTAAGAAAAGTAGAGATAAATCTAAAAAGACTAGAGCATATTGTATAAAAATTATCTTAATTTATTAAAATTAAATAAAAATATGACATTCAATAGGACACTGCAGAAAAAAGATTCATGCTGCCACCTGACTTAGTGGGATAAAGGCTTGTTGTTGTTGTTGTATATTTAATTGGAAGAGGTCCACACATGCCGCGTGATGAGCCTATCGAGGAGGTCATTTGGATCATAATAGACAGACATGATTCTCAAGAGGCTATCAATAAGTAGATGAGAACCACATTAGGTTTTAGTACTCAATTAATCTCAAGGGATTATTTGACAAGTTTCAATCGGTGTGTAAAATGAAAAAGATAGCTATCAAGAATAGGTTATGACAAGGTAATAGAGAGTGTTTTCCTTACAAGGGATTATTTGGATAGCTCTCTATTACTAAAAAAAATGTTTAAATCTTACCAAAAAAAATTGAGCCAAAACAGCGCCTAAGCGGTACAAATTGACCCAAATCGGAGCCCAAAATGACCCAAAAACAACACCTGGCCAGCACCCAAACAATGCACAAAATGACCAGAAAATAGCACCCGAACATCGCCTCGAACAACACCCAAACAGTGCCCCAACAGTGAAAAAGTTGAGCAAGAGCAGCCCCCAAATCCCTCTCCAAAACAGTAATTTATAGTGCCCAAAACAATGAAAGTATTGAGCANTAGTGAACTTTTTGAATATGAAAACCATCATATTACACTTTATCTTCTTCTCTTTGGACATTCACTCATTGCACAGAAGGGGGGATCCAGCCTGTGAAGATCATTGTCGATAAAGAGTGAATCTGTATTTCGTATTGATTAGCCTTAATGAATCTTTTAACATGCATCATATAAGGACTTGTATGACCATCTTCACATCTCACATTTCACAGTAAGTGTCTCACTTATAACAATACTTAAATGAATTTTCCCCGTCGAACATAAGTCCTAACTTTTAAAAATTTGTTCAACTCAAAAATAATCATTATGTCACTTTCAAGATATAAAGTACAACTATAAGATAAGTAATCAATGGGTCGCAGTGTTAGTGCTTCCTCTTTTTTTTTTTTTGTTGGGTTTTGTTAATAAATATTTTAAATTTAAGCTATCTCATTCAAAATTCCACATAACAGTTTTGATATCTACTATTGTATTACATAGAAAAAAATAACCATTGTTTTAATCAAGAATTTTTATTTCTAAGATGTAATTAACTAAAAATGTTTGCCTCTTTAGAGATAATAGATCTCAAGGCTAAAATAAACCATCTTTGTTTAAGGCAGGGAAAAACTAGTTTACGCTCCCACGGAGTAGTGAAACAATTTCGATATTAGGGGATTGAATCCATTGTGTGGTATCTTCATCTCTTGGGGAAATATACTATTCGTTGATATCGTATTCGATCATAAGTGAGAAACTTCAAAACTCATGTGTTCATTCCCCCTCTTCAACACACACAAACACTATCATTGCTAGGTTCTAAGCCTCGGGTGTGAAAATGGGAGAGTTACATTAAATATTCGACAATCAGCATAAAAATTTTGTTAAAAAAATCAAGACAAATCATTTTAAATCAGTGTAAATGCTAGGGCGTCTACCAGGCACGACGTGTTATACGACTTTAATACAATGAAAATTATGCATGTACCGCTACACTGGCGCCCTGGTCTAACTTTAAATAATATTTCTCATATTATGGATGAATGTGGACAAAAAAGTTAGTCCATAAAACTAATAATATGATAGAAGTTTAGAATATAAGTACTCTCACATGTAATTAATGAAACTAGTAGATATTCCCATTCATAAGAATATAAATATCTTATGCATTCAAAAAATTAAATGGGTAGCAGAAAAAACTAAAGAGATTAATAAATCAAGTTTTAAACATTTGTATTCATTTAAGAGTCTTACTAGAAATAATGTATGTGTAATTATAGATAAGACTTTGAAAGATAATATTGTAAAAATTAATAAAATTGCATATACAATTATAGCCCTAAAAATTTTTATTATTATCAAAATTTTTTATGTTATAAATGTTTATGCTACTCAAGTAGATTCAGATATATGTTTAAAAGAAAATTTTTGAAATAACTTGGAAGAATTTACAAATAGTATCTCTTGAAAAAAGAATTTTTATTGGAGTAGATTTTAAAAATATTCATGGTGGTTACAGTTTTTGAGTGATTAATAGAATGATAATAGATTTTATTTTAATTTATGATTTTATCATTGTTAATATTTTTATTTAAGAAAAGAAATAAGCATACTATTATTTATACAAATGGATCTAATAAACACAAACTAATTATTTTCTTATAAAAAAAGATATCATCATGAATATGAATGTAAAGATTATAAAATCATTCTAAGTAAAAATTTAAGTACTTCACATTTATTATTAGTTTTGAAATTTAAGATGAAGAGTTACAAAATAAAAAATACAATGAAACATTGTCATAAAATTATATAAGGGGACTTAAACAAATAAAAATATTTTTAAGAGTAAATTTCTAAATTTTGAAATTTGAGATCTTCATAAAGAGGTTAATTCTATGTAGAACAAGATAACAAACACTATTAAATAAATTGCATAAGAAATACTTGGAGAATCAATAGAAATAGTTTTATAAATAAAAATAGTTAGTGATGGAATATTGGTGTCCAATAAAAGATAAAATGTAAGAAATTTCATTATAAAAATTACTTTAAATGGAAGAACTTAGTGAATTGGAAAAAATATAAGTCCCATAGGAAGTCTAAAAGAACTATTTGTGAAACTAGGAATTTTATTTTTAATGATATTTATGATATATTAGATACTAAAAAGAGTGAATGATATTTGCATAAACTAACCAAACAGTGAGAAAAGAAAAATAAAGGTTTAATTTAAGTAAAGTGAAATAAATATGAAAATAAAAAAAACTACTTTTCTTAGATGAAAATGTTCAATATAGATGGGTGAGATAATTTGATAAATTTTTCAATGAAGTTTTGCAAAAACAATTGAATTTAGTGACCTTAATATCATTCATAATAATAAAATATTTTATTTTTACCGTCACATTAGTAAAAAGGAAGTTGAAGATACTTTAGAAAAAATCAAGGATGGAAAATCAGTAGGATCTGATGAAACTCCACTAGAAGTGTGAAAAAATTTGGGAAATTTGGGACTTTCTTAACTTACTAAACTCTTTAATATTATTTAAAAAAATAAAAAAATGTTCCATAAGTGATGGAAGAAAATTTGGTCCCATTTCTAAGAATAAAGGAGACACACAAGAGAGTGCAAATTATAGAGGAATTAAGTTAATGTGTCATACATTAAACTTGTGGGAGAGTAATTGAAAATTTTATAAAATTATGGTGAGACTTGCAATACTTTATGGTGCATGATGTTGGCATATAAAAGAGAATCATAAAACAAAGTTAAGTGTTGTTGAGACGAGAATGCTTAGGAAGATAAGTGGTTTTATAATAAGAGACAAAATGTGAAATGAATATATCCGTGAAATGTTGGTGTAACTACAGTGACGAACAATATTAAAAAGAAACGTCTTAGATGGTTTGGTCACGTTAAACGTCGATCATCTGATAATTTTGTTGGGAGAGTGGATGTTTTAGATTTAACTGATGTTAAGAAAGGTAGAGATAGACCTAAAAAGACTAGAGCATATTGTATAAAAATTATCTTAATTTATTAAAATTAAATAAAAATATGACATTCAATAGGACACTGCAGAAAAAAGATTCATGCAGCCACCTGACTTAGTGGGATAAAGGCTTGTTGTTGTTGTTGTTGTATATTTAATTGGAAGAGGCCCACACATGCCGCGTGATGAGCCTATCGAGGAGGTCATTTGGGTCATAATAGACAGACATGATTCTCAAGAGGCTATCAATAAGTAGATGAGAACCACATTAGGTTTTAGTACTCAATTAATCTCAAAGGATTATTTGACAAGTTTCAATCGGTGTGTAAAATGAAAAAGATAGCTATCAAAAATAGGTTATGACAAGGTAATAGAGAGTGTTTTCCTTACAAGGGATTATTTGGATAACTCTCTATTACTAAAAAAATGTTTAAATCTTACCAAAAAAAATTGAGCCAAAACAGCGCCTAAGCGGTACAAATTGACCCGAATCGGAGCCCAAAATGACCCAAAAACAACGCCTGGTCAGCACCCAAACAGTGCGCAAAATGACCAAAAAATAGCACCCGAACATCCCCTCAAACAACACCCAAACAGTGCCCCAACAGTGAAAAAGTTAAGCAAGAGCAGCCCCCAAATCCCTCTCCAAAACAGTAATTTATAGTGCCCAAAACAATGAAAGTATTGAGCAAAAACAACATCAAAAAACATTTAACCAGCCCAAAAATGGCATTTAAAGGCTCCAAAACCATGTGTAAGTCAGCCCTTAAACCTCCTCCAAAACAACACTTAACTAGTTCAAAACAGCAGTTGAATAGAAGCAAAAACATCATTTAGATCAGTTCCAAAAGAGGTGTTTAAGCCCGCCCAAACAATAAGTAAAACAGCCCCAAAATGTGATGTTTAAACTTCTAAACAACAAGTAACATAACCTCCAAATCAGTATTTAACCAGCTCCCAAATCAGTATTTAACCGGCTCCAAAATCAGCATTTAATTCTCACGGATTATGAATTGTCATTGCTAAAAGAAACTAGAAATCTAATGCTCAATATTTTGAAACACTAACAAAAAAAAAGCTAAACGTGTAGCAAACCAGTAAGATAATGTGATCTTTATATTTTGAAATAAAAGATCATCTAGGAAGTGTAAATTAAAAAAGCAAATCCTATCTCAAAGCAATTCAAGCCTTAACTAACTGAAGCAAAAGAAATTAGAAGTAATCACATGAGGTTCACGTAAGAGAGATGAATTTGGATTTCTAATCGAATATCCCTAAATATTCATTTCATCCGCAAAGGATGTAGATCATGAACAACTAAAAAACAAACCAAGATTTAATTGTAACCATCGTACGTTAATTCATCTTCCCTTTGCTTAAAAAAAGTAAGATCATATTCAGTGTTCAAGAAATTAAAAAAAGTGTAAGATAAAACACTAAATCTTACGGTAAAAATAAGAGTCAATGTAAAAATAAGCAAATTTAATAAATTCATCGGCTAACAATCGAAACAACCATTCATAAACCGCAATGATTGAAGCGAATAAGAAGACATTACCATTAAATCAATAGAGAGAAAGAGAGTGTGTTTATAATTTGAATATCTGAAAAAAGAGGAAAAGAGATCTCTTAAGCTTGAGATAACCAAAGATAATTTGAGCAATGAACTTTCTCTCTAAGAATATTCAGTTTATGCATTGAAGAAGCAAAACCATAATCAAATCAGATTGTTATCAATTGGAATGAATCAAACCCAAGTTTAGGAACCCGCCTCATTAATTAATTCTTTATACGCGTCGAATTTTGTGTTGTTTGCTCGTGCGCAGAACCATAGCAATATGGGTGTCATTCCCGTCTAAAATCGACGTTCCTGACTCACTTTCATGATATGTTTTGTCCGCCGAGTTCATCTAGATGAGTTCATCGACGGTTGGGGCAATTTAAGTTAATATTGTGTGCGGTGCAATGAATGTGTAAATTGCAGTGTTCGTGAGTGTTCGAATCACAAAAGGTTTCTCTATGACTGCTCCTATCCTTATAGAAACTCAACTTGAGTTTCATATGTCGATTTTAATCAACATAGCAAAATGCAGAAGATTCGGAAACAATAAAAACTGAGTGAGTCCTAGTAGTAGTCCTCTAGGAGGGAAACAATAAAAACTTAAGACTAGATCCAAGACTCTAAAAGTAGAAAAGGAAAAACCTCACAAAAAATGAGTCAACAAATGGATCCCAATAGGTAAGGCGTACAATACATTGACATTGCGCTTATTGATGTTGACCAAAGCGATCAACACAACGAAAGAGCTTGCTTAAATAGACATGCTTAGAACAGGCCAAATGTCAAGCCAAATTTGACAATCAAACTCGAGTTGGAGTTCCTATTCAGAAAATTCCAGCTCAAGAAAGGCTGAGTAGAGAAGGAGACTTCCCGCTGAGAATTGGCAGGTGTGCTTTCAAATTGTTGTAGTGAATTTGAGTTCTCAAAATTTCGATTTGATTCGTTTTATTATGTTTTGAATTGATTGGATTTGAAAACCAGGTGAAGCAGGAAAGCACAAGTGCGCACATTCAACTCGAGAGCTCATAACGGAAATATTAATCACATTGAAAAGGAAGACACATATACTCACGTCCAACCCAAATGGTGAATAAGGAATGTCTGCTACAGTGGAATGTAAAGCACGTGGACTTGTCATTCAACTCAAGTGGTAGCGAAGGAATCATAAGAAGTTCTGTTGTAATTTGTGAAGTACTCCTGAAAGATATTCGTAGAAAGGAATCAAGTTGAGAAAGAATGACAGAAGACTCAAAAGCTGATCGAGAAATGTCTACTACATTGGGAAGGAAATCACTAGTGCCTCACATTCAAACCAAAAGACAACAAAAATGTTTGTAACATTAGGAAGGAATGCATTGGGACTTGCATCCAACCCAAGAGGTAGTAAAAAAGTTTGTCACATTATGAAAGAATGCACTGAGACTTACATCCAACCTAAGTGATGATGAAAATATCAGGTTAAGAGGGAAAGCGTTGAGACTGAATTTCGACTTCATAACTAATCAGAAAAATGTGTCTGCTACTTTGGGAAGGAAAGTGTTGGGATTGATTTCCAACCATAGATGTCGCGAAGATGTCTATCACGTTAGAAAGAGACAAGTTAGGACTAACATCTAACCTAAACGATGACAAAATGATCAGATTGAGAAAGAAAACACTGAGATTGAATTCTGACTCGAGAACTGATCAGGAAGAGGTGTCTTCTATATTGAGAAGGAAAACACTGAAATTGATTTCTAACCCTAGAGGTAGCGAAGATGTCTATCACATTAAGAAGTAACGTGCTAGAACTAAAATCCAACCTAAAAGGTAAAAAAAATGATCAAGTTGAGAAAGAAAACACTAGGACTGAATTCTGACTTGAGAATTGATCAAAAAAATGTTTTTGCTACATTGGGAAAGAAAGCACTGAGACTGATTTCCGACCCTAGAGGTGACGAAGATGTCCATCACATTAGGAAGGAATGCACTTAAACTAATATCCAACATAAGCGTGACAAAATGATCATGTTGAGAGGGAAAGTATTGTGACTGAATTTCGACTTGAGAACTGATCAGAAAAAATTTGCTACATTGGGAAGGATAAGCTGAGATTGATTTTCAAACCTAGAGGTAGAGAATATGTCTATCACATTAGGAATGAATTCATTAGAACTAACATCCAACCTAAGCACTAACCAAATAATCAGATTGAGAGGAAAAACACTAAAAATTTAAACATTCGAGCCGCTTCTTTACTCTGAGTCTCATATGGGCGGTTCTGAATCTTTGACATTTTGCTAAGTTGATTAGAACTGACATATGAAACTCAAGCTGAGTTCCTATAAGAATAGGAGCAGCCATAGGAAAACCCTTTGTGATTTGAACGCTCACGAACACTGCAATTTATACATTCAGTACACCGCGCACGATGTTAACTTAAATTGGCCCGACCGTCGACAAACTCGTCTAGATGACTCTAGATGACAAAACAGACCACGCGATCACATACAGAATGTTGATTTTAGCCGAAAAGATACTCATATTGTTATGGTTCCACACACAAGCAAACAACACAAAAATCGACAGGTATAAAGAATTAATTAAAGGAGGCAGGTTCAGGCTCAGCCGAGGTTCAATTTGGGCTGAACACAGTCCAATTGTACCAGGTCGAGCCAATAACGCAATTCATAATTTGAAATTTCAAATTTCAAATTAAATTTCCAAACTCTCTTTAATTGAATTTAATTAAGCATTATGACATTTCAATCATGCCCGAAGCATTAATGTAAACCAATTAATCGCCCGCCTAATTTAGCACAACATTCCTTTGGAATTCCCGACATACAAAATCCCCTCAGCATAACGACTGATTTGGTTCCCTCTTCCTCTCTCAATCGAAGCCCTGGCAGCTCGCCTCCCCTCTCTCGACTCCATCTCCCTCTGCCCCGAGACCGAAGCACTTGACTCCCTCTCCCTCTCCCTTTCCCCAGTAACCCTTACTCGCTCGGCTCCATTAGCGAAACTCTCGCTCGTTCGGGTCTCCTCTCTCATCCACTTTTGTCACGAGATCATTTCGGTTCTTGGAATTGCACGTGAAGAATTTCTTACTTCTTTGATCGCAAGTTGTAAGTTCTTTTCCATCCACTCGTGAACCGCAAGGAATTTTTCCTCCTCCCTTTTCCTGTCTTAAGGGCTAAATTTATGTACATACTTTGTTCATATATGGATCTTATTTTGTGCTCAACATTAATTTTTTGAAAATATTGTTTGAAAAGATCAATGCATATCTCAGTTTGATTATTCCCATGATATGAAAATATTAATGTGATATGCAATTGGTAAGTATAATGACCTGGTTTAGAGTAATTTCTTTTGAGTACAAATGATTTGTATGTTCTTAAAAATGAATATGAGTTATTAATTATTACACCATTGTTGGTCATATCAAGTTTGAATTGCTGCATGTAAAAATTATTCATTTTCCTTTATTTGGTTATAAAGCTTTTTTTACGGATGGATTTTCTTCACCTGATAGATTTGCAATACGTTTGCAATTGATAGAAATCTGATTTGATTATGATTTTGTCTCTTCTATGTATAAACTGAATATTATTGGAGAGAGATCATTAATCAAATTATCTTTGGTTATCTCAAGCTTATGAGATCTCTTTCCTCTTATTTTGGATATTCAAAATATAAACACACTCTCTTTCTCTTTATTGATTTAATGGTAATGTCTTCTTATTCGCTTCAATCATTACGGATTATGAATGATTGTTTCAATCGTTAGCGATGGATTTATGGGATTTGCTTATTTTTACATTGACTTTTATTTTTACCGTGAGATTTAGTGTTTCATCTTGCACTAGTAATTTCTTGAACATTAAATATAATCTTACTTTTTTTAAGAAAATGGAAGATGAATTAATGTGTGATGGTTTTAATAAAATCTTGACTTGTTGTTGAGTCATTCATGATTTACATCCTTTGCGAATGAAATGAATACTTAGGGAAATTCGATTAGAGATCGAAATTCATCTCTCTTATATGAATCTCATGTGATTACTTTAAATCTCGTTTGCTTCAGTTAATGTTTGAATTGCTTTGAGATAGGATTTGCTAACTTCTATTGTTTGCTTATTTAATTTACACTTCCTAAATGATTTTTTTATTTCAAAATATCAATATCGCATTATATTACCGGTTTGCAAGAATTTTAGCCTTTCCTTTGGGTTACTGTTTCAAACTATCGAACATTAGATTTTCAGTTTCATTTAACAATGACAAATCATAATCCATGGGAATTAAATGCAGTGTTTGGAGCCGGTTAAATGCTGATTTGGGGGTTATTTTACTTCTTCTTTAAAAGTTTTAAGCATCATGTTTTGGGGGTTGTTTTACTTATTGTTTCGGCGAGCTTAAACTTCTCTTTTGAAACTGATCTAAATGTTGTTTTTGCCCTTATTCAAGGGCTTTTTTGAACTAGCTAGGTGTTGTTTTGGAGAAGGTTAAATGGCTGATTTACACATGGTTTTGGAGCCTTTAAATGTCATTTTTTGGATGGTTAAATGTTGTTTTTTGAGGCTGCTTTCGCTCAATACNATTTGGGTGTTGTCAGGGGTCTATCTCGGTGCTGTTTTTGTGTTATTTTGGATGTCAGTTTGGGTCAATTTATTCAATGTTTTGGAAGACGACTTGGACACTGTTTCAGCATTGTTTGGGTGTTGTTCGGAGGCTGTCTGGGTGCTGTTTTTGAGTCATTTAGGGTGTCAGTTTGGGTTGATTTATTCATTGTTTTGGAAAACGACTTGGGCACTGTTTGGGTGCTGTTCGAGGGCTGTCTGGCAGGTTTTTTTAGTCATTTTGGGTGCCAATTTGGGTCAATTTATTCACTGTTTTGGAAGACGACTTTGGCACTGTTTTGTTCGTGGGCTGTCCGGGTATAGTCATTTTGGGTGCCGGTTTGGATCAATTTATTCACTATTTTGAAAGACTGTTTGGGCACTGCTTGGGTGTTGTTCAGGGGCTGTCTAGGTGCTGTTCTTGAGTCATTTTGGTTGCCGGTGTCGGTCAATTTATTCATTGTTTTGGAAGACGACTTGGTCCTTGTTTAAGTGTTGTCCGGGTGTTGTTTTTGGGTCATTTTGGGTGTCGATTTGGGCTAATTTGTTCACTGTTTTCAGGTACTACTTAGGCGTTGTTTTGGCTCAGTTTTCTTTGCTATTTAGAGCCGGTACACTACGATAGGTCATTGACTCATCATAATGCATGTATACATACAAACCCCAAACCCGAAACTCAAAGCCGTCACGACAATGAGCTTAGAGCAAGATTCGTGGGCAGCACGACGACAATACACACGAACCACGAGCAAGACGAAGCGCAAAGCGGATCTACACTAGCTAAATCATTCCTTAGTTTTAAACAACAATTCATAAAAATTTGAGGTCGCTCGCCTAGCTCAACGTAAATCCTTACATCCTCTTTAGGCCCCTGCACAATCATGTTCTGTAGCATAAGTTCTAAATTTGTAGGTTCTGAGATTATCATTCGGTACGGCATAAACTATCATATCTTCGCGCGCTATGCAAATGTAAGTCCTAAACAATAAAATGACACAATTAAATACTTAAATAATATCGTCTCCAAAATGCAGTCACACAATAGGATAGTTTGGGAAGTCAATGATAATTCTCCTCAGGATCTGTGACGTCGTTTACCTCTTTCCTTCCTTTGAACTCATAAAATGATTGCTCCCATTTGGCCTTTTCTCACTTGATTTTCCGCGTCCTACCGTGAAAACTTAAACCTTGAATTCTTGAATATTAGTACTTCTGATCATTATCAAGAGCTTCCTCAAGTGACATCAGTCATTTGGGATGTAATTAACTATAGGAGTTTTCTCTTATAAAGAAATTGAAACTCAAGTAAAAATAAACTCTATCTAATCTATGCATTATGTAGAAGAACTTGTCGGTCATACATAAAAGACCAAACGTATGTCATGGATTTCATTGTTATTTAATCAAGCCCCACTGTGAAACAATGTGTTTATCTATCAGTATAAGTGTATTGCTTGCAGTGTTGTGTTCGATTACTTAAGCTATCAAATACATGAGATCTTTTAAGTCTCATCATTTTTTCAAAATTAAATATTATTTTCAAAATTAAAATTAAATATATATATATTAAATCAAAATCATTTTCAACGAAGACAATTTTTCATAGCCTACAACCAACACCAAAATGGAAGTCAGTGCAAGCTCACAGGGAACAAATGTTATTGGCAATGTGTAACATATCTCACTTATGATATAATAAATCAAGTCAACAAGTATTTTTAACATACTTGAGAAGCATCAACTTCATTGATTTTACTACATCAATTGGTGATACCTTGAAATTGTAAATGCAAAGCTTATTAAACAACGTTNGTTTGGGCACTGTTTGGGTGTTGTCAGGGGTCTATCTGGGTGCTGTTTTTGAGTTATTTTGGATGTCAGTTTGGGTCAATTTGTTCAATGTTTTGGAAGACGACTTGGGCACTGTTTCAGCATTGTTTGGGTGTTGTTCGGAGGCTGTCTGGGTGCTGTTTTTTAGTCATTTAGGGTGTCAGTTTGGGTCGATTTATTCATTGTTTTGGAAAACGACTTGGGCACTGTTTGGGTGCTGTTTGAGGGCTGTCTGGCTGGTTTTTTTTAGTCATTTTGGGTGCCAATTTGGGTCAATTTATTCACTGTGTTGGAAGACGACCTTGGCACTGTTTTGTTCGTGGGCTGTCCGGGTATTGTTTTTTAGTCATTTTGGGTGCCGGTTTGGGTCAATTTATTCACTATTTTGAAAGACTGTTTGGGCACTGCTTGGGTGTTGTTCGGGGGCTGTCTAAGTGCTGTTCTTGAGTCATTTTGGTTGCCGGTTTCGATCAATTTATTCATTGTTTTGGAAGACGACTTGGTCATTGTTTAAGTGTAGTCCGCGTGTTGTTTTTAGGTCATTTTGGGTGTCAATTTGGGCTAATTTGTTCATTATTTTCAGGTACTACTTAGGCGTTGTTTTGGCTCAATTTTCTTTGCTATTTCGAGCCGGTACACTATGATAGGTCATTGACTCATCATAATGCATGTATGCATACAAACCCCAAACCCGAAACTCAAAGCCGTCATGACGATGAGCTTAGATCAAGATTCGTGGGCAGCACGACGACAATACACAAGAACCACGAGCAAGACGAAACGTAAAGCGGGATCTACACTAGCTAAATCATTCATTAGTTTTAAACAACAATTCATAAAACTTTGAGGTCGCTCGCCTAGCTCAACGTAAATCCTTACATCCTCTTTAGGCCCCTGCACAATCATGTTGTGTAGCATAAGTTCTAAATCTGTAGGTTCTCAGATTGTCATTCGGTACAGCGTAAACTATCATATCTTCGCGCGCTATGCAAATGTAAGTCCTAAACAATAAAATTGGCACGATTAAACACTTAAATAATATCATCTCCAAAACGCAGTCACACAGTAGGATAGTTTGGGAAGTCAATGATGATTCTCCTCAGGATCTGTGACTTCGTTTACCTCTTTCCTTCCTTTGAACTCCTAAAATGATTGCTCCCATTTGGTCTTTTCTCACTTGATTTTTCGCGTCCTACCGTGAAAACTTAAACCTTGAATTCTTAAATACTAGTACTTCTGATCATTATCAAGAGCTTTCTCAAGTGACATCGGTCATTTGGGATGTAATTAACTATAGGAGTTTTCTCTTATAAGAAAATTGAAACTCAGGTAAAAATAAACTCTATCTAATCTATGCATTATATAGAAGAACTTGTCGGTCATACATAAAAGATTCGCAGACCAAACGTATGTCATGGATTTCATTGTTATTTAATCAAGCCCCCCTCTGAAACAATGTGTTTATCCATCAGTATAAGTGTATTGCTTGCAGTGTTGTATTCGATTACTTAAGCTATCAAATACATGAAATCTTTTCAGTCTCATCATTTTTTTCAAAATTAAATATTATTTTCAAAATTAAAATTAAATATATATATTAAATCAAAATCATTTTCAACGAAGACAATTTTTCATAGCCTACAACCAACACCAAAATGGAAGTCAGTGCAAGCTCACAGAGAACAAATGTTATTGGCAATGTGTAACATATCTCACTTATCATATAATAAGTCAAGTCATCAAGTATTTTTAACATACTTGAGAAGCATGAACTTCATTGATTTTACTACATCAATTGGTGATACCTTGAAATTGTAAATGCAAAGCTTATTAAACAACGTTTGACTAATAAAATAATGAAAATAAATGGAACTCCAACAATATGGAATTCAATTTCAAGGCATTTGTTGCAAGACAGCTGCCCTTTCAAGCTACAAGTTCCTGAACCATGTACTTGATTTCTATTTAATCTTGAAGTTAAGCTCTACATATTCATGATATATACTTTTTTAATAAAATTTTGGGATAATTAAATATATAGTACAAGAAACATTGCAATTTACAAAATGACCACCCAGGTCATTGCCCATGTATTTACATGTGCTATGATCAAACCATTAGGAACTTGATAAAAATAAGAAAAAATGGGTGGGTAATTCTGAATTTTGATATGTAAGTGAGGATTTTAAAAAAGGATGCAAGAGAGTGGTTGTTTTGTAAATAGTGATGTTACGGGTGCATTGTATGTAAATGCCACCAAATTTTTTAGCGAAACCAAGTTAAAAAAAAAGTAGCAGGAAAATATCAATAATGAAAATATTGGAGTGTCAAAAGAAATGAGGATAAAAACAACCAAAAGCTCGATCAAGTCAGCTCTCCAAACATCAGGAAGCAACATTCCAAATTAGGCAATTAAGAAAAAACCTTGCTAAACTAACTTTATAATACCTTACAAGTTTCCTTAAAGAATGTTTGCAGATTATAGTGCACTACTAGTAGTTACCTACAATGTCATCTCTAAAAATGAGATTTTTCATATAAATTTCTATCAAGAAAATAGCTTCTTTTAAACAATTAAATTATAAGAAATAACTTTAAAAGAAACCAAAATACTTAACATGGCATTCATTTATTTATAAGATATTTAGTTTATTGATTTGAAAATGCAATCCAAAATTAAACGCAATACATGTTTAGGAGTAAATTATAACTACCTCAGTTCTCACTGTGAAATGCATAAAGATATTTGATTTCAGCGAGACGTGCAGCATAACAGATCAAATCAAACAGAACAAATAACTAATGTTACATTCATCTCTGAGGCATGCCTCAAAACTCCCAGAGCTAATCTCTCAGTCCCAACCGACTATTGAAAGCTCAAGCACGTCATCTAAGATTTCAAAAAAAAAAAACAGGACTAACTCTGCCACAGAACGCCTCGTTGTCAAATGCAATTCCATTTCAGTCTTAATTTATGGTTTATAATACAACGATAAATACATCAATCTCAAAAGAACAATTAATCGAATAACAGACACCAGAAAACAAAAAAAATGCACAAAAAGGATAACGCACCAACCTTTATTGTTCCTGAGGGATCTAAGAACAGTTTTGTAGCCGAGAGTGTACTTTCCGCTCTTCATCACAAGAGCAAGCCGGTTGTTGATGCTCTCGGTGCTCTTCTTCTGCAACCAACAGAAGAACAGAGAGTGATCGGGATCTAATGATAGAAGAATGACCAAAGAGAACTACGATCAGATGAATTCATGAGTTCATACCGTCTTCTTAGTGGGCGGCATGGCTGCTGTTCCAAGTAACGGGGAAGGAGATTCAGAAAACCTGGATCCCTTTGCTGGCGGCGAAAAACCCTAACGAGATGGGACGCCGATAAATAAGTTGGGTCTAGGGTTTGGTTGTAATAAGATTGAATCCGTCTCCTAAATATTTATGAAACCTGAATTACATAAAAGATTTCCATACATAGCACTCCATTTCTATGCAGTTATATAACTAACATAAAATTTTTAATTTTCACATACATATCATCTTATTTAGGCATGCTAAGATATATTTCACTCGTTAAAAAATAAAATGCTGATATTTTTTATGTGATATGAAAATTTTAGTGATGAAGCATGAACTAGTAATTCTAGATTGTTTTTATTTAAATTTTTTTTCTTAAAAGTATCAAATTTATGACTTATGGGATTAACTAAATATTGTAGAAGTCAATTTTTTACATTTTTAATTTGTTAAGTGAATTTTTACTTCTGTTGTATCATATATAAGACTGTCATTATTCTGCTCCAAACAATTTAACTAAATATAGATAGAATCATCATTTTCCTAGAAACAGCTGTTTCACAGTTGTTTTCACAGAACTATAACGAACAACTAATCAGCTTCCCCGCAACAGCTTCCCCACAACAAATTCTTGGGACAACATAGTTATAGTTGAAAAGCTGGAGAGTTGCAGTTGCGTCAAACAGAGCCTCAAAATTTAGGTGTTAGATATGTCGATACATAGGAATTGGGTGTTATATGTGTAAATTCCNCGCGAAAAACCCTAACGAGATGGGACGCCGATAAATAAGTTGGGTTTAGGGTTTGGTTGTAATAAGATTGAATCCGTCTCCTAAATATTTATGAAACCTGAATTACATAAAAGATTTGCATACATAGCACTCCATTTCTATGCATTTATATAACTAACATAAAATTTTTAATTTTCACGTACATATCATCTTATTTAGGCATGCTAAGATGTATTTCACTCTTTAAAAAATAAAATGTTGATATTTTTTATGTGATATGAAAATTTTAGTGGTGAAGCATGAACTAGTAATTCTAGATTGTTTTTATTTAAATTTTTTTTCTTAAAAGTATCAAATTTATGACTTATGAGATTAACTAAATATTGTAGAAGTTGATTTTTTACATTTTTACTTTGTTAAGTGAATTTTTACTTTTGTTGTATCATATATAAGACTGTCATTGTTCTGCTCCAAACAATTTAACTAAATATAGATAAAATCGTCATTTTTCTAAAAACAGCTGTTTCACAGTTGTTTTCACAGAACTATAACAAACAACTAGTCAGCTTCCCCGCAACAGCTTCCCCACAGCAAATTCTTGGGACAACACAGTTATAGCTGAAAAGCTGGAGAGTTGCAGTTGCGCCAAACAGAGCCTCAAAATTTAGGTGTTAGATATGTCGATACATAGGAATTGGGTGTTATATGTGTAAATTCCCAATTTTTCTTTCAAATACAAATATTGTTGCTAATCCATTCCAAGCATCTCTTGCAAAAAATAATGAGCAATGCTATCCTTTTCAGGCATGTCTTTTCTCTATTACCAATTTCATCATCCTTTAATTGTGATTTCTTCATTTAGTAAGATAAGCAGGTCACAACCACATGTTGGATTGGAATGTTGTTTAATGCGGGCTTCAACAACTTTGGGTATGACTNATTTTCTTTCAAATACAAATATTATTGCTAATCCAATCCAAGCATCTCTTGCAAAAAATAATGAGCAATGCTATCCTTTTTCAGGCATGTCTTTTTTCTACTACCGATTTCATCATCCTTTAATTGTGATTTCTTCATTTAGTAACATAAGCAGGTCACAACCACATGTTGGATTGGAATGTTGTTTAATGCGGGCTTCAACAACTTTGGGTATGACTTTTAATCATGTAATGATTTATATAGTTGATATTAAATTGAAAAAAAAAATTAATGCATACATAATGCAATGCTAGATAGAGGATAAACATTTGTTCAAACATTACCTAAAGTAGGTTTGAATCTTGTTCAAACTAGAAACATATTTGAACACATGTTCAAGTCTAATTTGAACTATGTACAGAATGCTTTGGAGTGTGTTCGAATAAATCCCAACATGATTTTCGCGTAAGAATTTCTAGTGTCTCTATTGACTGTATTTTTTTTATCCAAGTGTGTATTGAATCTTGGTGCAACACTAAAACGATAATATATTACGTTGCCGTTGTGAATCATCTAGCATGCATCAACACTTATGANCTCAAGTCTAATTTGAACTATGTACAGAATGCTTTGGAGTGTGTTCGAATAAATCCCAACAGGATTTTCACGTAAGAATTTCTAATGTCTCTACTGATTGTATTCTTTTATCCAAGTGTGTATTGAATTTTGGTGCAACACTAAAACGATAATATATTACGTTGCCGTTGTGAATCATCTAGCATGCATCAACACTTATGAAAATGTTAAATTGATTAATGACAATATCAAAATCTTTTTTATGAGACACCTGAGATCTTAATATAGACTTCAGTAGAAAAAAAAATGTCTCGAGATTTACGGCGTATCAATTTATAAAGATTTTTACTGTACTATTAAAATTTTCTGCATAAAAATAATTTCTTAGGCTCAAATAAAAAAAAAATCATAGGAGGCAAAAATCAGTCAAACAAGCAAACTTTTATTTTTGAACCCACATTGTTAAAAATAAATCGTGATAACTAACAAATACATATTCAATTCAATGTATGAAACCAAACTAATAAATATTCATTAAAAATGGTACCTGCAAACTTTTATTTGGACAGCAACAAACTTAAATGGAATTATATGCCGCCTATTCTAAATAATTGGAATCATATACCGAAAAATTATGATGATTAGTTTACCCCTAAAAATGTGGTTTTCATGGAATCGTGACGTAGAAGTCACGTAATATGGTTTAGTTATTGTTGTTAATTTTCTTACTTGCAAATGTTAAAGCTGGTTCTAATTGATCTGTTAAACATGGGCGGGACGCATCCAAATTAATGTAATTTTCATTATAAGAAAGCGTCTTATGCACGTAGTATTACTCCATATCTAGAAATTATTTGCTTTGTTCGTTAATCCGGATGACCAATCTAGTATACAGGATGTGTGTGTGTGTATATATGTATATATAACACTCAATTGTTATCTATTTACATATCTAATTTCAATTTTTACATACATATAATTTTATCTATGTATGATATTTATGTATGAAAAAATATATTTCACTTTCTTACAAATTTAAAATGGTGATATTTTTGTTGGATGTGAGAGATTTGGGTGTTATAAATGCAAAACAAAAAAAGTTTAAAGTGTTAGATATGTTGCTTGTTGATCCTTCATTGTTCGTGTGACTTCATCCTGAGGAACCAACTATGTCTGAGTCTATTAGGGTCATGGGTACATTTTGTGCTCTTGGTCAGAATATTATTTAACTATTTGAGCTCTGATGTTTTTATCATTATTGTTGTGTATGTCATTGTCATATGACGAGACTCGGCTTGGTTTAGATGGTGTTCCTGCTGTGTTGATCGAGTTTGGAAAGCATGTGGTATGGGGGTGGTTGGCCTGCCGAAGAGGGTGGTTTAGTTAATCGACTCGAAGAACACTCATTCCTTATTGATACACTAGAGGGAGAGGCGCAATTGACTCAGACGGATCATGAGGAGTTGACTCATCTCCTAGCTGAGATTGAAAGGATGTCCGCTTGCCGGCCTTTTGCATAGCTCAGAGGCACGCACCATATCTACCTACATGACACAACTAGAAAAAGAGATTTCAATGGTGAAGCAGATGACTTCTATTCTTCAACAAGAGCTTGAAAGAGCTACTTCAGACCTTCCAAGCCCAAACTAAGTTCAATGTTTAGCCAGTTTAGGTTTGGTGGTGAATTTTTATTTTGGATGTTGGTTTAGTTGGGGTATATCTAACTGAGGGGTTTTCAATTCTATGTATAAGCATCTTTCTCCCTCCACGCTGAGTCAGAGGAATGTAATAATGTGTAAGAGATGTTATTAAGTGAAATGATATTTTTCTTGGTCTTCAAAATAGTCTTTTCTATTTGAGTTTCTATTAGGTGGCCACTTATAATTTTTCCCTGTGACAGTTGAGATTCTCTTTGAGTCTATTAAAATTGTTGTAATGGCTGTGGAGATACTTCCTTTTCCCTTGTAACCTTTTCTCTCAAGCTTTCTCCCCATCTTTAGATTGAGAAATGGCTCCCCATCACAAGNGCGGATCATGAGGAGTTGACTCGTCTCCTAGCTGAGACTGAAAGCATGTCCGCTTGCCGGCCTTCTGCATAGCTCAGAGGCACGCACCATATCTACCTACATGACACAACTAGAAAAAGAGATTTCAATGGTGAAGCAGATGACTACTATTCTTCAACAGGAGCTTGAAAGAGCTGTTCCAGACCTTCCAAGCCCAAACTAAGTTCAATGTTCAGTCAGTTTAGGTTTGGTGGTGAATTTTTATTTTGGATGCTGGTTTAGTTGGGGTATATCTAACTGAGGCGGTTTTAATTCTATGTATAAGCATCTTTCTTCCTCCACGCTGAGTCAAAGGAATGTAATAATGTGTAAGAGATGTTATTAAGTGAAATGATATTTTTCTTGGTCTTCAGAATAGTCTTTTCTATTTGAGTTTTTATTAGGTGGCCACTTACAATTTTTCCCTGTGACAGTTCAGATTCTCTTTTATTAAAATTGTTGTAATGGCTGTGGAAATACTTTCTTTTCCCTTGTAACCTTTTCTCTCAAGCTTTCTCCCCATCTTTAGATTGAGAAATGGCTCCCCATCACGAGGAAGCGCCTCCTCGTATTCTTCATCATTATTCTTCTCTTGATTTCACAACAACTTCTCACTCCATTTTGCTTAAAATGTCTCAAGCTGAGGTGTTGGGATATTATTCTTGCCACTTCAAAGAACATACCATATGCCTCAAGGTCATTGATCCGCAATAGAGGGCGAACATTGTGAACAAGAATAAGTTGACAATTTATCGTCATCGGCATCAACTTGGCCTTTGGTTCCCGTTGTGTGAGGAGTTGCATGACATTTTTCAATTATTATGGTGCACTTAGGTGATGTCGAATTCAATAGCTACCATGATGGCATTCATAGTATTTGCATATTGGATGGGGTTTGTTTGTTCGGTTGAACTCTTTGAATATCTATTCTCCTTTCGGTTGGGTGGATATGCCCAACTTTTATTTGTGGGTTAATTTCATCTTTGTCACCTCAAAAATAAGTTAAAATAATGGAAGCTAAAGTATTGTCTTGCTATCTCGGAGAACGACCGACTAATCCTAATAACTTCCAAGCCAAGGTGAAGGTTTTGTCCGTGGTGCAACTGGAGGCTAATAAGATTACGAAGGAAGCTTTAGATATTCATAAATATCTAGAGGCTTCGATGATCAACAAGAATTTAGCTCTTGATAAGTTTGGTAGGATGACAAAGACGAAGTGGCAAGTCTCTGTTGTCAGGCGGGCTAGCCGGGCTAGCCGAGAGGCAGAAGATACAACTTTGATCGCAATGAGGTTGNAAGAAAGCACCTCCTCGTATTCTTCATCATTACTCTTCTCTTGATTTCACAACAACTTCTCACTCCATTTTGCTTAAAATGTCTCAACATGAGGTGTTGGGATATTATTCTTGCCACGTCAATGAACATATCATCTGCCTCAAGGTCATTGATCCGCAATGGAGGGCGAACATTGTGAACAAGAATAAGTTGACAATTTATAGTCATCGGCTTCAACTTGGCCTCTGGTTCCTGTTGTGTGAGGAGTTGCATGACATTTTTTCAGTTATTATGGTGCACTTAGGTGATGTCGAATTCAATAGCTACAATGATGGCATTCATAGTTTGTTTGTTCGGTTGAACTCTTTGAATATCTATTCTCCTTTCGGTCGGGTGGATATGTCCAACTTTTGTTTGTGGGTTAATTTCATCTTTGTCACCTCAAAAATAAGTTAAAATAATGGAAGCTAAGTATTGTTTTGCTATCTCGGAGAACGATTGACTGATCCTAATAACTTCCAGGCCAAGGTGAAGGTTTTGCCCGTGGTGCAACTAGAGGCTAATAAGATCACGAAGGAAGCTTTAGATATTCAAAAATATCTAGAGCCTTAGACGATCAACAATACTTTGGCTCTTGATAAGTATGGTAGGATGACAAAGACGAAGTGGCAAGTCTCTGATGTCAGGCGGGCTAAGCGAGAGACGAAAGATACAGCTTTGATCGCAATGAGGTTGGAGGAACAAGCAGTTGGGAACCTTCCATGTATTGATCTTTTCTTTTCTATCTCTTGTTTGACCATCATTTTCTTGAAAAGGGGAGGACAAGCTAATCATCATTGAGCGAAACACTTATCATAAAGAAATGTCATATGTACATATTGCAGATATTCCAAGTGAAGGTGAGGCAACTGACAACACAATTTAGTAGGAGTAGAGTTGCGATCGAGGTGAGGCTTCCCGAGGATGTGTTAGGTAGCCCCCTAGAAGCAGTAACACCAAGCGTCGCCATTCAGGTTTCCTTGAAGACATCACCGGTAGGGATAAGAGATCATGAGCCAAGGGAGGAGGGATCTTATGAGCAAGGAAATGTTAACACTTAGACCCCATTCAAAGAAGTACCATTGATGGAGCCGAGATAGAATGTATCGAGGGAGGGGGTTCCTTTTGAGTATATTTGTTTTAAGATCGAGCGTCATTGTAAGGGAAAGCCTCTATTTAGGAGCCTTCCCAAAAATACAAATGCTCGTCCCTTTTTGGGATGTCTAAGTTGAGGTGGATCTCTTTGCAAGCACAACAATCGAACGTGATGATAGTTCAAGGGAGTTGGTTTGCTCAAGTTAACATGAAGAAGAACTATAACTCTCGAAACCGTTTTGTTCTGTGATACATTTCTACTTTTGATCCCATATTTAAATCTTTATTTATGGTTAAGAGTTTCACTAGACTTAACCCAAATGAACTGTCGTTGGAAGCTGCTTGCTTACATGCATTGGTTTGGCATGCTTCAAGTACCCGGGTGAGC
This sequence comes from Phalaenopsis hybrid cultivar, assembly GCA_002079205.1. Classification (NCBI taxonomy): domain Eukaryota; kingdom Viridiplantae; phylum Streptophyta; class Magnoliopsida; order Asparagales; family Orchidaceae; genus Phalaenopsis; species Phalaenopsis hybrid cultivar. Next base: position 79,229 of record JXCR01117310.1, read on the forward strand.
TCTCTTCACCATGAACATCATGTACACAAGAACTTACAGAGGAGGTGAGGGGGATAGAGGTAGAGTTTGACCATCAATTGGATGCCTAATATGAAGACGATTGAGAAGCTCATACCTAGGGGTGTAAACGATTCAAGTTGAGCTTGAGCCATGCCAAGCTCAAGCTTGACTCATCTGTAAAATTGTGTGTTCGAGCTCGAGCTCAAATGACAAACTCGAGCTTGACTCATAATGATAGCAACTAACTTGTGAGCTAACTGGCGAGCTTAAATTAAAAACTCAATTTTTAAGAGAGCTCATTGGAGAAGGTATTGGTGGCCTGACAAGGAGGAGGAGGATGCATCAACAACTTACTAACAATGCATCCAAATGATTAGTGTTAGGTTAATCAAGTCGGCTTACAAGCCAATTAGCTGAGCCAGGACGAGCTCGGCTCGTTAGCTTTACGAACTGAGCTTGATCTAACTCAACTCATTTATAGTTCTAGTCATACATGAATATTAGAAGATGTTCCGTGTGGGAATCCATTATGTCCTTATTCAACTAGAGAAGGTTCATTTGATCTCCACTGATTGGAAAAATATGCAGAAGTTCTCTGTATTAGTGACAGATTGTTAATTGAAGGGGGGTAATGTTGTTTGGAGTGAGGATGATGGAAATGACAATGGATTGTTCAACGTTTTTGTTTTTTTGTTTTGTTTTGTTTTTTTTTTTTTTTTGGCAAAGCAAACAAAAAACGTGTAATCTATTTTATGAATGAAATGAGTTTTTTTGGATACAACTTAGTGCAAGTTTTGCCAAACTTTTTGTCTGTGGAGTATGATTAAGTGTTGATATGTCTTTTGATAATGTTGGTTGAAAAGAGTATGAGAGGTCTGACCCAATTCTTAAGCTGCCCATGCCTTTCTCTCAACCGTTTCTTGGTTATTTTGTTGTCTTGACAAGCCGTGTTTTAGGCTAGACTTATTTGGACCTAGTCGTTTTCTTCACAGAGGTACATCAAGTCTTGCAGTTGGGTTGATTCATTCATTTCATAATGCATGATGTTTTATTACCAAAAAGGAAGGGGGAATCTAGCCACTGGGGCTTGAATTGTATTATAAGGCATATGGTAGGCGTTCTTGCTATGATTGGCCATTGAATAACCAATGTTAGTCAAATCAAAAGATGAAGGAATTATGTGGGACCACTTTCTTAGCTGGATGACGGTGTTGTTAGTAGATTAAGTTCCCATAGTGTCTTATGAGGAGGCCCAATAGTCGACAAATCCTTTGAGCACCCAATGTAGTTTTTATAAGATGAACACTGAATATGTTATGCAGGGATGTTGGATTAGCATATGAGAATGAGTAATGTGTTGGGCGAATGAGTGGGTAATTGGACGTGCATAACATGAGCGGTGTTTGGTCGGTCATGTTCGAAGACATTGTTTGGATCGACCTATCTACTGACAGGAGGAGATTGACCCAACAGCTCTTTGCCTTTTCAACCTTTTCTCCAAGTAGGTTGAGAATGATTTCATTGACACATTCTGCTTGTCCATTAATTTGTGGGTGATGGACATAATCAAACATGAGGCCGATTCCTTGATTTTAGCAAAAATCTTTACTCTTTGATCATGAATCGCAGCCTGTCATCGGTGATGAAAGCGAGGGATATGTCATACCTGCAAATGAGGTTCGTTCAAAGCAAATTTTGGATTACATGGGATCTTATTTGAGCAAATACCATGCTTCGATCTATTTGAATAAGTAATCAACCGCCACTAATTTGTACATCTATTAACTCTTAGAAGCGGGGGGGTCATTTAAAAAAAAAAAAACTAGTCATTTCACCGTCCTGACTAATCGTCCTAAAAATTTATCCTCTAAGCATCACTCATACGTAAGAAACACTATCCATTAATCAATACTCGAGAAGAAGCCAGTAAAAAGCACAATCCATTAATCAATGCACTCCAATCGCGAATTGGTCTTAGCTGTGAATAACTCCAACACACAATCGACTCATGTACATAAAGCATTTAAGTCTCTTTTCTAGTCAAGAAATGCGAAGTTTATAAACAAAAAGAAAATAAAAAAACACAACCACAACAAAATCCAGACGTGCACCGCTCGCCACTCTATTCCAAAACCTACCTATAAAAGCAAAAGCATAGTCATTATACACTGTGTGTTACTTGCACCAAATATTTGTCCCATAACTAATGGGGCTTCTTCCTCTACTTCATCTCCCAAATCCATCCTTGAGCTCCCCTTCCACCCCCAAAACCACCTCCTTTATTCCCCATGACCACTCCAACTCGACGGCCACACGGCTCAATGACGCCGGCAGCCTCACATTCTTCCACGACGACGACAAAAACAAGCCTCCAACCGCCTTTGCCGACGATCTCTTCCACAATGGTGTGATAATGCCTCTTTGCCCACCTTCCCTCNCCTCCAACTCGCCGGCCACACGGCTCAATGACGCCGGCAGCCTCACATTCTTCCACGACGACGACGAAAATAAGCCTCCAACCGCCTTTGCCGACGATCTCTTCCACAATGGTGTGATAATGCCTCTTTGCCCACCTTCCCTCAAGCTCCCACCTCGCCTCCAAGAGGTTAGTAGTGGAGCGGCGAGCCCACGGAGTCCTCGCACTGCTTCGTCTCCGAAATCGCCACGCAAGATTAGGAGATTAAAGGGGTGGCAGGACTTCGATCCTTTCATGGCGGCCGTGGAGAGGATAAGGAAGGAAGATGAGTCAGTAAAGCCGTTTCATTGGAGACAACTTGAAACTTCATTTAAANGGTAGTGGAGCGGCGAGCCCACGGAGTCCTCGCACTGCTTCGTCGCCAAAATCGCCACGCAAGATTAGGAGATTAAAGGGGTGGCAGGACTTCGATCCGTTCATGGCAGCGGTGGAGAGGATAAGGAAGGAAGATGAGTCAGTAAAGCCGTTTCATTGGAGACAACTTGAAACTTCATTTAAAGAGAGCTTTGGTAGGGTTTTTGATGAAGCGTGGGGAGAGTTTGAATGGGATATAGTGGTTGAAGATGAGGTTGAAGTGAATATTGGAAGGAGAAGCAAGAACTTATATCGCAGGCTGAATGGGAAAGAAGGGAGGATTTGTTGCAAGAAAGGAAGACAGAACTGGAAGCTTTTGCCATGTTGTTTGAGGTACAATGGATGAATAGATTTTGAAAAAAGCACTTTAAAAGATTCATTGTGCATTTACTTAATATTATAATATATTAATTTTATATAAATTTGAGTAAAATATAGATCAAATGCACAATATATTCTTTGAATTATGCTTATGTAAAAATCTCATGTAATATATGGAGGTGTTTGAGATTTTCGAGGAAACAATTGGCTTGTATGTATTTACATGTATTAATATTTCTTTTATGAAATGACATGAGAACAAAGTTATCTAACGGTTGTTTCACAAATAAATGTAGTTATCTTAATGTTGTTTTATTTACATTTATAAAACTATAAGTCATAACAACACTCGCACAACTCACCAAGTTTTATGATTGAGAACTTCTCTAACCATAGTTAAAAAGCCAAGTACATGCAATTGCGCCTGAGCTAAAATGAGAAAAGAAAAACAAACAGACATAAGAACATTAGCAGGAAGGAAATAGGTGTTGTTGCGGGATCTATACCAACCAGTTGTGGTATATAGAATAAAAGTAGAAGAACGATCTTTGAAGCGATAAAATAGAACGAGAAAATTCACACCAGAAAACAACAACACACAGATTTATGTGGTTCGGCAAATTGCCTTCGTCCACGGAGTTGCAGAAGATTTTACTAATTGAGGAATTTACACCAGTCGATCACCTCGACTTACAAGAGGAATCTCTTACTCTTCGTTGCTCTCTCTATTCTTCTCTCTTTGTTCTTCTCTCTCTACACCGAGATGCACTGAGATACACTGAAGAAGAAACACATACAAGAGAAATAAACTCAATTTCTCTTTTGTCACAAACCACCAAGAAAAAGCCTAGGGAGAACAATCTTCTTTCTATACAACAAGAAACTACTCCTCCTTGCAATTCTCTTCCTCTGCCCCGAGGAAACCTTTCTCTGTCTCGAGGAAACTGAAGAAGAACTCAAAAACCGTGACTTCTCATCTGAAGGAGAGCCGTCTGAAGCTTTTCATCACGAACATGAAGGAACAAAGGGATGCTTTGTTTCGCGTCAGAGAAAGGCGGGAACAATTCGCGAAACCCTAAGGCTGCGGTCGCTAAGCAGGAGCGGGAGGAGTCGCGACCATTCGCGACAAAGGTGCGGGAGCGGTGTCATAATGTTTCACGAACAGGAGTGTAAAAGCGTCGTTCACGATCGGGAGTAGGGAAATCAAACTCCATTGCTAACAATCTCTCATTTGGAGACCGATACACATGCTACAATGTCTTATTCTTCAAACTGAATCCTCCACTGTGAATCCTCCACCTCTGAATCTTCTACCTTGAATCCTCCATCTCTGCAACTCAAAGCCTCTGTCTTCACTCCAGAAGACCGACTGAAGCTGTACACAATTTCAGTTTCCCAAGAGTAGCACCCTCAATCAACATATCAGCAGACTCCACATAACTTTGCACCTCCAAGTATTTCCTAAATCACTCATCTCTTCTTACAACTCCCAATGCATGGGCAACATCCTGCCTCTACTGAAAGCCTTTTTCAACAAGTCTAGCCTTAGACCTGTTACTGACATCACACTCAGTCTTCACCTGGTACACTCACTTGTTGTGCAGTGTCTTCTTCCTTGGTGGAAGTTCTGCCAGCTCCCACTTGCTCGAACTTTCATCTTGCAAGATTTCTTTATAGTGTTGTGGTTCTTCAATATATGTCTGTGGAACAATAGAAATGAGTGTCTCATACCCAGTTTCCTCCTCACTTCTATCACTACCCTGCACTGTGTGCGTCTGGTAGATTTCCTACCATATTTAAAGCCTTTGAATCCAATATCAAGTCTTTAACAGAACTATGAACTGCCAACAATAGTGCATCTTGTGATTTTTCACATACCACATTTGCGCTATCATTCTCCATATTCATAGGATTCATGTAGTTTTTTTTTATGTGGTCAGCCTTGTCACAATTCCAACAGGTTGCATGGTTACTAAACTTTGATTTTGATCTTCCTATACTTGAGTTCATGTCATGTCATCTCCTTCTGAAATCAACATTCAGTGCCGAACTCGAACCTGAAATCTCGCCAGAATCTTTCCTACGAACTTTCTCAGTCAAAATCAAATCACAAATATCATCGTATTTCAGTTTAGATTTACCTGCAGAACTGTTAACTGCTATTCTCATGACTTCCCAACTATCTGGTGGTTGGTTGCTGAATTGCTATTTGGATGATCAATAAGCATCCGAACGGTGAATGCATGATTCAAATGATTCATTCCTTCTGAATTGGGTAGTGAGCTTGAAGCGCGAGAGATAGATCCATCTAAAAAACTAAAGAACTCTCATTACGCTTTATGATTTTCATAATCCATGATCTCCGCTTTGGATAGTTTTTTAATTTGCA
>JXCR01117310.1:91257-139289 GCA_002079205.1 Phalaenopsis hybrid cultivar
CCCCATACATCAAACGACCATTTACAAAAAAAAAATTCATAATTTCAATATTAATTTTCTTTTAGAATTAACATTTTTTAAAATATTATTTAAAAAATTTAAAATTAAATAAATTACAATGGAGAATACAGGAAAAAGAGAAAATAAATGAGGGATATTTTCTTGAATGAGATTTTCATAATTTATTGAGGGTATAAACTATCAAAATGACATGCAGGGGTTATTGATGGATATTTAGGCTTTTCAAAATATTCTAAGAAATGTGGCTAGTAGATTTCAACCGATAGTTTAACATTTTAGAACTTTTTAAGCAAATTATTTTTATGTTGCACAATTTGGTGCCACATAAGCGAGCATATGGTCCTCTAGTGGCATTCATTTAAAAAAAAAAACTAGTCATCTCACCGTCCTGACTAATCGTCCTAAAAATTTATCCTCTAAGCATCACTCATACGTAAAAAACACTATCCATTAATCAATACTCGAGAAGAAGCCAGTAAAAAGCACAATACATTAATCAATGCACTCCAATCGCGAATTGGTCTTAGCTGTGAATAACTCCAACACACAATCGACTCATGTACATAAAGCATTTAAGTCTCTTTTCTAGTCAAGAAATGCGAAGTTTATAAACAAAAAGAAAATAAAAAAACACAACCACAACAAAATCCAGACGTGCACCGCTCGCCACTCTATTCCAAAACCTACCTATAAAAGCAAAAGCATAGTCATTATACACTGTGTGTTACTTGCACCAAATATTTGTCCCATAACTAATGGGGCTTCTTCCTCTCCTTCATCTCCCAAATCCATCCTTGAGCTCCCCTTCCACCCCCAAAACCACCTCCTTTATTCCCCATGACCCCTCCAACTCGCCGGCCACACGGCTCAATGACGCCGGCAGCCTCACATTCTTCCACGACGACGACGAAAATAAGCCTCCAACCGCCTTTGCCGACGATCTCTTCCACAATGGTGTGATAATGCCTCTTTGCCCACCTTCCCTCAAGCTCCCACCTCGCCTCCAAGAGGTTAGTAGTGGAGCGGCGAGCCCACGGAGTCCTCGCACTGCTTCGTCGCCAAAATCGCCACGCAAGATTAGGAGATTAAAGGGGTGGCAGGACTTCGATCCGTTCATGGCAGCGGTGGAGAGGATAAGGAAGGAAGATGAGTCAGTAAAGCCGTTTCATTGGAGACAACTTGAAACTTCATTTAAAGAGAGCTTTGGTAGGGTTTTTGATGAAGCGTGGGGAGAGTTTGAATGGGATATAGTGGTTGAAGATGAGGTTGAAGTGAATATTGGAAGGAGAAGCAAGAACTTATATCGCAGGCTGAATGGGAAAGAAGGGAGGATTTGTTGCAAGAAAGGAAGACAGAACTGGAAGCTTTTGCCATGTTGTTTGAGGTACAATGGATGAATAGATTTTGAAAAAAGCACTTTAAAAGATTCATTGTGCATTTACTTAATATTATAATATATTAATTTTATATAAATTTGAGTAAAATATAGATCAAATGCACAATATATTCTTTGAATTATGCTTATGTAAAAATCTCATGTAATATATGGAGGTGTTTGAGATTTTCGAGTAAACAATATGGCTTGTATGTATTTATATGTATTAATATTTCTTTTATGAAATGACATGAGAACAAAGTTATCTAACGGTTGTTTCACAAATAAATGTAGTTATTTTAATGTTGTTTTGTTTACATTTATAAGAATATAAGTCATAACAACACTCGCACAACTCACCAAGTTTTATGGTTGAGAACTTTATCCCTAACCATAGTTAAAAAGCCAAGTACATGCAATTGCGCCTGAGCTAAAATGAGAAAAGAAAAACAAACAGACATAAGAACATTAGCAGGAAGGAAATAGGTGCTGTTGCGGGATCTATACCAACCAGTTGTGGTATATAGAATAAAAGTAGATGAACGATCTTTGAAGCGAAAAAATAGAACGAGAAAATTCACACCAGAAAACAGTAACACACAAATTTACGTGGTTCGGCAAATTGCCTACGTCCACGGAGTTGCAGAGGATTTTACTAATTGAGGAATTTACACCAGTCGATCACCTCGACTTACAAGAGGAATCTCTCACTTTTCGTTGCTCTCTCTATTCTTCTCTCTCGGTTCTTCTCTCTCTACACCGAGATGCACTGAGATACACCGAAGAAGAAACACATACAAGAGAAATAAACTCAATTTCTTTTTTGCCACAAACCACCAAGAAGAAGTCTAGGGAGAACAATCTTTTTTCTATACAGCAAGAAACTACTCCTCCTTGCACTTCTCTTCCTCTGCCCCGAGGAAACCTTTCTCTGTCTCGAGGAAACTGAAGAAGAACTAAAAAACCGTGACTTCTCATCTGAAGGAGAGTCGTCTGAAGCTTTTCATCACGAACATGAAAGAAAGAAGGGATGCTTCGTTTCGCGTCAGAGAAAGGCGGGAACGATTCACGAAACCCTAAGGCCACGGTCGTGAAGCGGGAGCGGGAGGAGTCGCGACCTTTCGCGACAAAGGTGCTGGAGCGGGGTCGCAATGTTTCACAGACGGGAGTGTAAAAGCGTCGTTCACGTTCGGGAGTAGGGAAATCAAACTCCATTGCTAACAATCTCCCACTTGGAGACCGATACACATGCTACAATGTCTTATTCTTCAAACTGAATTCTCCATTGTGAATCCTCCACCTCTGAATCTTCTACCTTGAATCCTCCACCTCTGCAACTCAAAACCTCTGTATTTACTCCAGAAGACCAACTGAAGTTGTACACAACTTCAGTTTTCCAAGAGTAACACCCTCAGTCAACATATCAGCAGGCTCCACATAGCTTTGCACCTTTAAGTATTTCCTAAGCCACTCTTGTCTCTTCTTACAACTCCCACTGCATGGGCAACATCCTGCCTCTACTGAAAACCTTTTTCAACAAGTCTAGCCTTAGACCTATTACTGACATCACGCTCAATCTTCACCTGGTACACCCACTTGTTGTGCAATGTCTTCTTCTTTGGTGTAAGTTCTGCCAGCTCCCACTTGCTCGAACTTTCATCTTGCAAGATTTCTTTATAGCTCTGTGGTTCTTCAACATCTGTTTGTGGAACAATAGAAATGGGTGCCCCAGACCCATTTTCCTCTTCACTTCTATCACTACCCTGCACTGTGTGCTTCTGGTAGATTTCCTACCATATTTAAAGCCCTTGAATCCAATATCAAGTCTTTAACAGAATTATGAACTGCCAACAATAGTGCATCTTGTGATTTTTCATATACCACATTTGCACTATCATTCTTCATATTCTTAGGATTCCTGCAGTTCTTTTTTATGTGGTCAGCCTTGTCACAATTCCAACAGGTTGCATGTTTACTAAACTTTGATTTTGATCTTCCTATACTTGAGTTTCTGTCATGTCATCTCCCTCTGAAATCAACATTCAACGCCGAACTCGAATCTGAAATCTCGCCAGAATCTTTCCTGCGAACTTCCTCAGTCAAAATCAAATCACAAATATCATCGTATTTCAGTTTAGATTTACCTGCAGAACTGCTAACTGCTATTCTCATGACTTCCCAACTATCTGGTGGTTGGTTGCTGAATTGCTATTTGGATGATCAATAAGCATCCGAACGGTGAATGCATGATTCAAATGATTCATTCCTTCTGAATTGGGTAGTGAGCTTGAAGCGCGAGAGATAGATCCATCTAAAAAACTAAAGAACTCTCATTACGCTTTATGATTTTCATAATCCATGATCTCCGCTTTGGATAGTTTTTTAATTTGCACATAGAGGGGTGTTGACGATTTCTCTAATTCAGAAATAAAAAAAATGATCGAGAAAGGAATGGGTTGATCTGTTATTCGATGTGGTGCCAGTTGTTCATTCAAAGCAGATGTGCTAAAAAAAACGTTCTTAAGATGATATGAAGCAAATTCTTAATCTTCCATGCCCACATAGCACCACAATATCTACACGCATTACTATATGTATATATATATATATANATATATATATATATATATATATATATAAGTTAAATTTATCGTACAAAAAATATTAATAATCTAATTTTATTTTAAAAAATAATAAAAAATATATTAGGGGAAAATATCAAAATAGAAAATAATTTGGTTATAGCCCTTTGTTACTTTGTGTTGGCTCTGTTTACTGCCATTTGTCTCAACCGCTATAACCATTTGTTGCTCCCCGTTGGCTCCGTTTACTGACTTTCTCTAATTTGACAAATTTATAAGGATAATAACCTTACAACCTTTGATATATAACAAAAAAATATAAAATAAGTTTACCTTATGAGAAAATTATTTTTCTAATTTCTAATGCCTGACATTATCCAAATTATCGTTGTACATCGAAAATATGTCAGCACAAGTCACAAAGACATCTCGTGGATGGCGGAGGAGATGACGTGGCCTCGCTGGATCTATTTAGAACGACCTAGGACTACATGTTTAGTCGGACAGTACCACTTACTAGTAAGACGGCGCATCTTAGACGGATGAGGGTAAATCGAGAAAGTGAAACAGATCTTCCAAACAACCACCCAACCACACCTATGAGTCACATAGGTAATATTCATATATGAACTATAATACCCCCACCGTACCTACATACTTTAGGGATACAAAGTGTAAATATACAAAAACTCATTCCTCCAAATAGAATGCCTATTTCAAGAATAAATGTTATGCAAATTTATCGTTCATTACTGTTGTAATTGCTCTCACCTCTCGCTCTATCATCCTTCCAGCGCTCTATTTCTTAGGTTGGATTCAACAATTGTTTAACTAAAAAGACAAGATGTGTTGCAAGTGCATACAAATATTTTATATATTAAAAAAATTATCATTACCAAATATTTCATAATATTATTTACATTTCTTTTGTTAATATATATTTTTTCCTAACTAGCAAATTAAGAGTTTTACCAATTTCATGTAGAGATACTTCAAAAAGAAAATTGAAGTTGAACTTCACATATTGAGTACATTAATGATAATTAGAATACAATTTTTTTTTTAATTCTATAGAAATTAATATTGAGGGCATTCCAACTAGGGGTGTAAATGTGTTGAGTAGAGCTTGAGCCTTGNCAGTTGAACTTCACATATTGAGTACATTAATGGTAATTATAATACAATTTTTTTTTTTAATTCTATAGAAATTAATATTGAGGGCATTCCAACTAGGGGTGTAAATGTGCTGAGTAGAGCTTGAGCCTTGCAACCTCAGCTTGAGTTTGAGTTTGATTAATTAATCGAGTTCAAGCTCGAGCTGGCTCACGAGCAGATTTGTTAACTTGGTATGAAATAGAAAAAAAAATTAATTTAAGCTAATATTATAAAGAAATAATAAATAAAATGATCATTTAGATGATAACTCATAAGAAATAACTCAACAGACAATACAATTTATCATTCATTTACATTTTTTATAATTTAAAGAAAAATTCTTTTATTTTAATATATTTTTATTAATTATTTTTAAACAAACTGGCTCACGAGCTAACGAGTCGAGTCAAGGCTGGCTAGAGTTTGGCTTAGCTCATCGGGCTTTATGCAGTCAAGCTCTAGCCAACTCACGAGGTGCCTTGACTGATTCCCCTAATTCCAACATATTGTAAATTAAGTATGAAGAGAAGATCAAGATTTTCATATCTCTTTTTTTTATTTTAAATAAAAAAATAGACATGACAACCACATGATTATAACTTATTTATCCAACACATCTTGGAAATAAAATATATATATTTAATCCAAAGTGATTTAATTATTACAAATATTAACTGGAATATAATTTTACAAAAGATACATTTTATTCTTTGCTTTGCTATTTCTATAGAGTTGATATAGAAGAATAAGTAGGTGTCATAGCTTTGACACTAAGGAATTAAGAAATTGGAAACAAAGAATTTTGAGTTCATGTGGAACATATTAACATTTCTCATCAAATTGAAAGAAGGCAATGGTTTAATAAATCATGTAAATATTTATCATAAGATTGCTTTTATTGAGAACTTATGATCAATTTTCTAAATATTTTCGATTGTAATGAATTATAAGCATTCATTGAGCATGAATTGCTTTGCTTCTAGGGTTACCATTTGTGATCATCATGAATTTGAACATGTTGGAAATAAAAATAATTTTTAGAACTAGTAACAAACTACCATGAAGGTATACAATTTATTGGTTGCTTATTAATTTAATTCTTTTATTTTAAATTGATTTTTTTATTCAAACTTAATGAATTTTTTATTGGAGGGATTATAAATCCACTAACTCAGCTTTAAAACATAAAAACTAAGACATAAAAAATGGCATGATTTGGGTAAATTTTCTTAAACAAAGGATTCCAAGTTTGAGAGATGATTGATGGAGTAATTTAGTTAAAAATTTAATATTTTTGTATAAGACAAAATATAATTGTTCCGAATATGATATATATTTATAATGCATGGAAGTTGAATTTATATCATTATTGTTGAATCAGATTTGTCTGGTAGATAAAACCTAAGAAATAGAACCTAAAGAGAGAGGAGAGAGAGGGGAAGTGCACAATAATGAACAGTAAATTACATAGAGGTGTGTAACTTTTATTCATGAAATGAACATCCTATTTATAGACAAGAGGAATACAAAATTACATCTTTGACCGCCAGTCATACGCTTTGTCAACAATAGTTGTACACTCGATCCTTGTGATAGATTCCGCTGAATTCGTCGGTCGTGTGGAGCCTTTTTCTGAATAGCCTTTAGACTGGTTGTCAGTTGCCACCAGATAAGAGGATTGGCTGGCTCTTAGACCGGCTAGCACGAGTCGTGTGGTCAAATATGGGCCCTTGGGCTTTCTCCTAATGGGTCCTCACTTTTCTTGTCCTCTCCCTCGTGGCTGTTGGATTGTTTTTAGGTTGGTGTCGACACATTTTCCTTGTACAATTTTCTAGTTAAGTTATAATACTTTGAGTTAGAAATGTTGCTTCATGAGTTCAATAATTGCTTTGATAAGACTAGCATTGAGTTGCTTCTATATAGAACATGCTTGAATCTATGCAATCATTTAGCTTTTAATAAGAAGTGATAGATATACCATATCAAAATTTTCTTAACTATCAATTATAAATCTTATTTAATTAGACAATCAATATGAAATTTTAATTTTGACATGTGATCTACGATGCATTTTTTAAGTTGAAAGGATTGGAGAGCGAGCACAAAAATGAGTGGAGATAAAAAAGTGTGAAAGTTAGCTTTTAATGTGGTCACTTGTGGCGCACTGTTGCTTCTTCAATAGTATGAAAGAAACTTGTTCAATTATGGGTGATAATTGAATCAANAGTCTCAACCGCTGTAACCATTTGTTGCTCCCCGTTGGCTCCGTTTACTTTCTCTAATTTGACAAATTTATAAGGATAATAACCTTACAACCTTTGATATATAACAAATAAAAATATAAAATAAGTTTACCTTATGAGAAAATTATTTTTCTAATTTCTAATGCCTGACATTATCCAAATTATCGTTGTACACCGAAAATATGCCAGTACAAGTCACAAAGACATCTCGTGGATGGTGGAGGAGATGACGTGGCCTTGCTGGATTTATCTGGGACGACCTAGGACTACATGTTCAGTCTGGCAGCCCCACTTACCAGTAAGACGACACATCTTAGACAGATGAGGGGTAAATCGAGAAAGTGAAACAAATCTTCCAAACAACCACCCAACCACACGCATGAATCACATAGGTAATATTCATGTACGAATTAGAATACCCCCACCGTACCTACATACTTTAGGGATACAACGTGTAAATATACAAAAACTCATTCCTATAAATAAAATGTCTATTTCATGAATAAATGTTATGCAAATTCATTGTTCATTACTGTTGTAATTGCTCTCACATCTCTCTCTATCATCCTTCCAGCGCTCTATTTCTTAGGTTGGATTCAACACTTGTTTAACTAAAAAAGACAAGATGTGTTGCAAGTGCATAAAAATATTTTATATATTAAAAAAATTATCATTACGAACTATTTCATAATATTATTTACATTTCTTTTGTTAATATATATTTTTTCCTAACTAGCAAATTAAGAGTTTTACCAATTTCATGTAGAGATACTTCAAAAAGAAAATTGCAGTTGAACTTCACATATTGAGTACATTAATGGTAATTATAATACAATTTTTTTTTTTAATTCTATAGAAATTAATATTGAGGGCATTCCAACTAGGGGTGTAAATGTGCTGAGTAGAGCTTGAGCCTTGCAACCTCAGCTTGAGTTTGAGTTTGATTAATTAATCGAGTTCAAGCTCGAGCTGGCTCACGAGCAGATTTGTTAACTTGGTATGAAATAGAAAAAAAAATTAATTTAAGCTAATATTATAAAGAAATAATAAATAAAATGATCATTTAGATGATAACTCATAAGAAATAACTCAACAGACAATACAATTTATCATTCATTTACATTTTTTATAATTTAAAGAAAAATTCTTTTATTTTAATATATTTTTATTAATTATTTTTAAACAAACTGGCTCACGAGCTAACGAGTCGAGTCAAGGCTGGCTAGAGTTTGGCTTAGCTCATCGGGCTTTATGCAGTCAAGCTCTAGCCAACTCACGAGGTGCCTTGACTGATTCCCCTAATTCCAACATATTGTAAATTAAGTATGAAGAGAAGATCAAGATTTTCATATCTCTTTTTTTTATTTTAAATAAAAAAATAGACATGACAACCACATGATTATAACTTATTTATCCAACACATCTTGGAAATAAAATATATATATTTAATCCAAAGTGATTTAATTATTACAAATATTAACTGGAATATAATTTTACAAAAGATACATTTTATTCTTTGCTTTGCTATTTCTATAGAGTTGATATAGAAGAATAAGTAGGTGTCATAGCTTTGACACTAAGGAATTAAGAAATTGGAAACAAAGAATTTTGAGTTCATGTGGAACATATTAACATTTCTCATCAAATTGAAAGAAGGCAATGGTTTAATAAATCATGTAAATATTTATCATAAGATTGCTTTTATTGAGAACTTATGATCAATTTTCTAAATATTTTCGATTGTAATGAATTATAAGCATTCATTGAGCATGAATTGCTTTGCTTCTAGGGTTACCATTTGTGATCATCATGAATTTGAACATGTTGGAAATAAAAATAATTTTTAGAACTAGTAACAAACTACCATGAAGGTATACAATTTATTGGTTGCTTATTAATTTAATTCTTTTATTTTAAATTGATTTTTTTATTCAAACTTAATGAATTTTTTATTGGAGGGATTATAAATCCACTAACTCAGCTTTAAAACATAAAAACTAAGACATAAAAAATGGCATGATTTGGGTAAATTTTCTTAAACAAAGGATTCCAAGTTTGAGAGATGATTGATGGAGTAATTTAGTTAAAAATTTAATATTTTTGTATAAGACAAAATATAATTGTTCCGAATATGATATATATTTATAATGCATGGAAGTTGAATTTATATCATTATTGTTGAATCAGATTTGTCTGGTAGATAAAACCTAAGAAATAGAACCTAAAGAGAGAGGAGAGAGAGGGGAAGTGCACAATAATGAACAGTAAATTACATAGAGGTGTGTAACTTTTATTCATGAAATGAACATCCTATTTATAGACAAGAGGAATACAAAATTACATCTTTGACCGCCAGTCATACGCTTTGTCAACAATAGTTGTACACTCGATCCTTGTGATAGATTCCGCTGAATTCGTCGGTCGTGTGGAGCCTTTTTCTGAATAGCCTTTAGACTGGTTGTCAGTTGCCACCAGATAAGAGGATTGGCTGGCTCTTAGACCGGCTAGCACGAGTCGTGTGGTCAAATATGGGCCCTTGGGCTTTCTCCTAATGGGTCCTCACTTTTCTTGTCCTCTCCCTCGTGGCTGTTGGATTGTTTTTAGGTTGGTGTCGACACATTTTCCTTGTACAATTTTCTAGTTAAGTTATAATACTTTGAGTTAGAAATGTTGCTTCATGAGTTCAATAATTGCTTTGATAAGACTAGCATTGAGTTGCTTCTATATAGAACATGCTTGAATCTATGCAATCATTTAGCTTTTAATAAGAAGTGATAGATATACCATATCAAAATTTTCTTAACTATCAATTATAAATCTTATTTAATTAGACAATCAATATGAAATTTTAATTTTGACATGTGATCTACGATGCATTTTTTAAGTTGAAAGGATTGGAGAGCGAGCACAAAAATGAGTGGAGATAAAAAAGTGTGAAAGTTAGCTTTTAATGTGGTCACTTGTGGCGCACTGTTGCTTCTTCAATAGTATGAAAGAAACTTGTTCAATTATGGGTGATAATTGAATCAATGCTAATTACACCATATCAAAGCAATTAATGCCCTTGAATTATGACAATTAATGGTCTTGAATTATTTCCAGTTTAACAGGTTTGATGATTATTTGACAAGGTGAAGATAAAAAGGTTAAAGCAATGTATTGCGATCCTGGAGGGTGAGATGGCATCGGGTGCTTCGTTGCTGGGGGCAACATCGAAGGAAAAGGATTTGTTGGAGATGGAGCTTGTCATCTTAGAGTGATACTATGAGGGTGTGGCGGAGGATAACATATGGCTGGCTGATCAAATGGCTACAACAAGGATGCCAGAAAAACTCATCGAAGATCTGTCATCGAACTCTGTATATATCGCCACTCTCTAGGCCAAGTTTCGTATAGAGATTAAGTACTACCTGGGCCACCAGAAGAAGCATAGAGTAGTTCCTACGGTGTGTTCTTCCATGGCACACCTACATGTGGATCATATTTTCCTTTTAGAATATCAAATGAAATGTCCTTTTGACTTGTGAATTATTTTCATCTAGCATCATATCATTTATTTTCTTCGAACATGTCCAGAATGGGTAGATGCCTCCGTTTCCTCTTCTTCTCCACTCTCTTTCCATCTTCCTCTAGAAACTAAAAATTACCAAACAGAAATGGAGGATTTATCTTCACTGTCTTCAAAGTCAGAAGGCCGAAAAGTCCTGTGAGGCTGCTGCAAACTCGGCGACATTCTCAGCTAGGCCAGCTTTGCCAGGGTCTACAGTTGGTGGAGAGCTAGCTCGTCGGCGCATCACCTACACCTGAAGGGATCAAGAATTTTAATGCGGGGGAATTATTTCTGTTTTTATTGAATTGTTTTGGGTGTAATGAAGTTTAGATGTGAGATAAGTATCTCTGTCATGCGAAAACAACGTAGAAATGTAGAAATTCACATAATAGCAGTCAAACACAAAAGATTTACGTGGTTTGGCGTTAAATCAATTCGCCTACGTCCACGAGGAGGGAGATTTCATTAGCACCGAATTGGGAAAAACAAAAAACGGCTTGAGGTTATAACTCAACACCTCTCCACCCCATACATACTCCTCTCGTAAGCCCTAAGTCTTCTTTTATAGAGGAGACTTAGAACATATAAAGAAAGAAATAAAAAAGAAAACAAATCAAATAACATAAACTCAATAAATAAAAATCATAATTACAACAATCTCAACCTCATCTCTTACTTTCAGATAGGTGTGATGATCAACTGAGCTCCAACTCCAAATCAACTGCACCAAGATGATTGCTTACGTACCCTCCTCCCGAAGGGATTAAGCCTCGCGTGGTTCTTCAAAATGCCTAATTGGGCAATCAATCTTGAGCTCAGATGTTTACCAAACTACTACAATAAGTGAACTTATGACTGGTAGTACCTTTGTGAGTATGTTCACTGGATTCTCCTCTGTATCTATCTTCAGTAGAACATGGTCTTCTTCAATCAAATCCTGAACAAAGTGGTACCTTACATCAAGGTGCTTAGTACGAGCATGTTGAACTGGATTTGTAGTAAAAAATATTACACTCTAACTGTCACCGAACACTATATGTTAAATATTAAATTTTTAATGATTAGCCTTAATCAAAAGTATTCTCTCGTTATTGGGAGGGGTAATTAATCATAGGGGCTTGCGCCTTTGAGAAAGCTCAAATCACAGATCAAAAATTCCTCGCAAAGTGAGGTCAAAATCTCTTAGTAATGTCTTATTTACAATTCAATTTGTATTCTAAAAATTTGACCCTCCAAATGTCTCCCAGCAAATCAAAAATAAAATAAATGCAGAGAGCTCCTAGCGGGCGATCATGAATTTTCAGAGCCCACATCTATCTAGCTCCCAGCCTTCCATGCAAGTCGAACCAGGGAAGCTTGAGACACNGAGTAATGACTTATTTACAATTCAATTTGTCTTCTAAAAGTTTGACCCTCCAAATGTCTCTCAGCAAATCAAAAATAAAATAAATGCAGAGAGCTCCTAGCGGGAGATCGTGAATTTTCAGAGCCCACATCTATCTAGCTCCCAGCCTTCCATGCAAGTCGAACCAGGGAAGCTTGAGACACTTGCTGCCTTTGCACAACCGAACAACTGCCGGTCTGCCGCTCGAACCACCGTCGGACCAAAGTCCAACGGATGGGCTCCTTGAGCAAAGTTTCTGCTGTCAGAATTGCCAAATCTGTCGACAGAGCATGCCAAACCACCTGCTGCAAAAATCACCGGCAACATCAGTCGAATTAGCTGCAGTCGACATCGAACCAAGCTCCGATCACAAATCCAAAACTCTAATTTCAAGTATTATGCGAAAACAACGCGGAAGCGCAAAAATTCACATAACAACAATTAAGCACAAAAGATTTACATGGTTCGTCGTTAAATTATTCGCCTACATCCACGAGGAGGGAAATTCCATTAGCACCGGATGAGGAGAAACAAAAAAAAAGGCTTGAGATCACAACCCAAAACTTCTCCACACCATACATACTGCTCTTATAAGTTCTACGTCTTTTTTTTTATAGAGGAGACTTAGAGCATATAAAAAAAAAAAACAAATAAAATAAAATAAACCCATTAAATAAAAACCATAAATACAACGATCTCATCATTTAAATTGTTTCAGCATCTCATAAGCTAACAGTAAGAGTTGTCGTAGCCCTTACAATATCACAACTAAACNTTTTATAGAGGAGACTTAAAGCATATAAAAAAAAAAAACAAATAAAATAAAATAAATCCATTAAATAAAAACCATAAATACAACAATCTCATAATTTAAATTGTTTCAGCATCTCATAAGCTAACAGTAAGAGTTGTCGTAGCCCTTACAATATCACAACTAAACAAAATATTCTCATCAATATGAGAAAATATCAGTATTAAATTTTTGTTCGTTTATTAAAAAATGACCGTATTGTACCCAAAAGAAGTTACTTCTCCTTAAAAACAGGCATGAAGTACGCAACAATGACAATTGCAACAGATGAAAATGTGGTTCTCATTGGAATGCATCCTTCATCACTCCTGAAGAACGAAGCTTCGAAGATGGGAATGTTTATGAGTACCAAACACCCACACAACAAAAATTGCAGAAACAGCGAGCTCAAATCTTCCATTCCTCCATCCATGACTACTTTTCTAATTCCTCCCACGAAGCAAAAGAGATTGAAAATTGATATTGTCGACAATATCGTAAATATCAGGGAAGCAGATCCAAACTCCATGATCTCTTTCTCATACCTCTCAGATGCCTCTTCATCAGCCACCTTCGGTGTAACAACAAAGGCTGAATCCGCGACACCCAAAAGCTTTAGAATTGTATCCACCAAGGCAAATAGATCTGAAGTAGTTGTTCTATACAACCAGATTCTTGTATCATTCCACCAACCCTTTGCTGTTAGTCCATAATGAAGAAACTCCCACAAGTTAACAGCATTGCTCAAGGCAATCAGAAATAAAAATGGCAGTAACCAAATGCTAGAAACCTGCATTTAGACATGAGGTATTACAGATTAGCCCCAGGAAGAGCGCAAATAGAGAGAAAGAGAGGGGCTGGTGTGCATACACTAGGAAATAAGAAAATTCCATTAAGGAGGCAAATGGAAGGGATGAGGACATAGATAAGAGTTGGAATAGAACTGGCAGCCCAAAAGCTGCAAACGCTGTAACCCATTTGAAGTCCAAGCTTTGTTCTTCCAAAACCGTAAAAGAAAGGAGAGTACTTGGAAAGTAACATTTGAAAGTTGCCTTCAGACCATCTCTTGTGCTGTAACAGAGTCTGCGAGAGTGTCGTCGGAGCAAGTCCAAGAAAAGGTTCACCTTTAGGAATGAAATATGCTGATTTCCAGCCTCGACATTTAATGGAAAATCCGGTGATCACATCTTCCACAGGACATCCATACTTCAACCCCATCTGCACAATTTGAGCGGTATGCATGTAAATATAAATGCTTTGGTGTTGTATATGTAAATACATAAGAATTGAGTAGTAAATATGTAAATTTACATACATAACACACATCACGTTCATATCATACAATTCTTATGTAATTACACTTATAATACCTTGGTGTCATTATGCATAAAATGGTGTATTTTATTATTGAAAAGGTAGTGATGGTACTACTTTTGATTTGATATTAAAAATTTGAGTGTTATGCATATGTAAATGTGAATGTTTATATATTAGATATGTAAATACATAAGAATTGAGTGGTATGCATGTAAATGCCCCAATAAAGTATGAATACAAACTTGTTTTCCCCATTGGGTGTTCTCTTCATAGGAGCAGGTTGCTAGGTCCTTGGCCCTTTCTTCTATGGCGCTAATACTTTCTTCTTGAATCCGTTGTCTTTCCCCATTCATCACAATTTTACTTACTTTACTGTATTCTCTCCCGTTCAGACAATCTCTCCTGTGGAAGCAACATGACCCAGTGAACATTGTACCTCCAAGTCCGTCTAGCCCAGGAAAATATACCTTTAAGGAAATAAATTTGATTGAGATATTAGATTTCAAGCCCAAGCAAGATGCAACATCAACATATTTAAATAATGCAATTTTTTTATGTTGAGAAAATTAGTGCGAAGAAAAACTAGAATCGACACAAATCCAGAAGAACACATAGATTTAACGAGGTTCGGCAAAGATGCCTACGTCCTCGGGAGCAGAGCGGCGAGTTCCTTCAATATTCAGAAAAGAGGTTACAGAATAGAGGGATACCTCCTGGGGTTACTAACATGCCTATTTATAACCCCAGGAGTAAATCTAGGCACAACATGTAAATACAACATTACCCCTGTACCATACCGCGAGGTTTTGCCCCCGCACCCCAACCCACGTAACTTCCCAATTTGGACAGATTCTTCCGCTCCGCTCCGCTCCGCTCCGCTTTGATCCAGCGTCTGTATATGGTATATGAGCCATAGCATAACAAATCTCCACCTTGGCGAATATCCAGCCACTTAGGAGAAAAAATACCTGAGAGTTACATTTGCACCACTGTGGGTTGCGCCACCATGCTTCTCTGGCAACTGCNCCTGATGTATTTCGGTGGGTCTCACCTAATTTTTTTATAAAAAAAACAGAAATAATCCTGACCGTAGATCACCATGATCTACGGTCAGGATCGGATACCACATGCAGAGATGCATGCGGTGTCCGTATGCAATAATCTCCCCCTAAATAGAGGTATAAAATGAGAGAATCTTCTCTTTTTTCTATATAATATTTTCTATTTATCGGATTTGATAGGGAAAAAACACTTATCAGTTAAAAACTTGTCCCGGTTGAGACCCTATAAAATTTAAACTCAAACTCTCACGTGTAACACTGCCTCGATCTTGAGTGTGATTCCGAATACTAGAGCCATCCAACCTAACTTAGAGTTGCTTGGTCACGAGTTTCGTTCTTGACTGTGAAATATCAGGCGTCGGATCCTGATTGGCATATTCTTCTGACATTGTGATCTATCAATTGGTCTGGTAAGTGCGGCTTACGTCAATTATCCATGATTTGGCCGCATTCGCCTGTCTCTGGGGTTTGCCTGGCCTAAAATCAATTGGTCTTAGGTGCCAGCGACGCGGCACACTTCTTTGACTCCTTAATACTCGGTTATCATCCTCTGTTCTTTGCTTGCGGCGGCCCCTAGATCACCTGAAGACACCATCTGGTCGTCCCTTTATTTGACCAGGGTCATTGGTTTGATGATTATTTGACAAGGTGAAGATAAAAAGGTTGAAGCAATGTATTGCGATCCTGGAGGGTGAGATGGCATCGGGTGCTTCGTTGTTGGGGGCAACATCGAAGGAAAAGGATTTGTTGGAGATGGAGCTTGTCATCTTAGAGTGATACTATGAGGGTGTGGCGGAGGATAACATATGGCTGGCTGATCAAATGGCTACAACAAGGATGCCAGAATAACTCATCCAAGATCTGTTATCGAACTCTGTATATATCGCCACTCTCTAGGCCAAGTTTCGTATAGAGATTAAGTACTACCTGGGCCACCAGAAGAAGCATCGAGTAGTTCCTACGGTGTGTTCTTCCATGGCACACCTACATGTAGATCATATTTTCCTTTTAGAATATCAAATGAAATGTCCTTTTGACTTGTGTATTATTTTCATCTAGCATCATATCATTTATTTTCTTCTAACATGTCCAGAATGGGTAGACGCCTGCGTTTCCTCTTATTCTCCACTCTCTTTCCATCTTCCTCCTCTTGAAACTAAAAATTACCACACAGAAATGGAGGATTTATCATCACTGTCTTCAAAATCAGAAGGCCGAAAAGTCCTGTGAGGCTGCTGCAAACTCGGCGATACTCTCAGCTAGGCCAGCTTTGCAAGGGTCTACAGTTGGTGGAGAGCTAGCTCATCGGCGCATCACCTACACCTGAAGGGATCAAGAATTTTAATGTGGGGGAATTATTTCTGTTTTTATTGTATTGTTTTGGGTGTAATGAAGTTTAGATGTGAGATATATATCTCTGTTATGCGAAAACAATGTAAAAACGTAGAAATTCACACAATAACAGTCATACAAAAAAAATTTACGTGGTTTGGCGTTAAATCGATTCACTTACGTCCACGAGAAGGGAGATTTCATTACCACCGAATGGGGAAAAACAAAAAATGGTTTGAGGTTATAACTCAACACTTCTCCACCCCATACATACTTCTCTCGTAAGCCCTAAGTCTTCTTTTATAGAGGAGACTTAAAACATATAAAGAAAGAAATAAAAAAGAAAACAAATCAAATAAGAAAAACTCAATAAATAAAAATCATAATTACAACAATCTCAACACTATCTCTTACTTTCAGCTAGGTGAGATGATCAACAGAGCTTCAACTCCAAATCAACTGCACCAAGATGATTGCTTACGTACCCTCCTCCCGAAGGGATTAAGCCTCGCGTGGCTTTTCAAAATGCCTGACTGAGCAATCAATCTTGAGCTCAAATGTTTACCAAACTACTACAATAAGTGAACTTATGAACTGGTAGTACCTTTGTGAGTATATTCACTGATTCTCCTCTGTATCTATCTTCTTCAGTAGAACAATGCCTTCTTCAATCAAGTCCTAAACAAAGTGGTACCTTACATCAAGATGCTTAGTACGAGCATGTTGAACTAGATTTGTTGTCAAGAATATTGCACTCTAACTGTCACAGAACACTATATGTTAAATACTAAATTCTTAATGATTAACCTTAATCGAAAGTGTTCTTTCGTTATCGGAAGGGTAATTAATCATAGGGGCTCGCGCCTATGAGAAATATGTTCTCGCAAAGTGAGGGCAAAATCTCTGAGTAATGTCTTCTTTACAATTCAATTTGCCTTTTAAAAATTTGAACCTCCAAATATCTCTCAGCAAATCAAAAATAAAATAAATTCAAAGAGCTCCTAGCAAGCGATCGTGAATTTTCAGAGCTCACATCCATCTAGCTCCCAGCCTTCCATGCAAGTCGAACCAGGGAAGCTTGAGACACCTACTGCCTTTTCACAACCGAACCACCGCCGGTTTGCGGCTCGAACCACCGCCGGTCTGCTGCCCGAACCACCTTCGGACCAAAGTCCACCGGATGGGCTCCTCGAGCGAAGTCTCAGCTGGCAGAACTGTCAAATCTACCGACATAGCATGCTAAACCACTTGCTGCAAAAGTCACCGGCAACACCCACCGAATTAGTTGCAGCGACGTCGAACCAAGAATCTGAAACTCTAATTATTATTATTATGCGAAAACAATGCAAAAGCACAAAAATTCACATAAC
This sequence comes from Phalaenopsis hybrid cultivar, assembly GCA_002079205.1. Taxonomy (NCBI): domain Eukaryota; kingdom Viridiplantae; phylum Streptophyta; class Magnoliopsida; order Asparagales; family Orchidaceae; genus Phalaenopsis; species Phalaenopsis hybrid cultivar. The sequence goes on from JXCR01117310.1 coordinate 109,438, forward strand.
AACAATCAAGCACAAAAGATTTACATGGTTCGTCCTTAAATTATTCGCCTACATCCACGAGGAGGGAAATTCCATTAGCACAAGATGAGGAGAAACAAAAAAAAAGGCTTGAGATCACAACCCAAAACTTCTCCACACCATACATACTGCTCTTATAAGTTCTAAGTCTTTTTCTTATAGATGAGACTTAAAAAAAGAAACAAATAAAATAAAATAAACCCATTAAATAAAAACCATAAATACAACAATCTCATCATTTAAATTGTTTCAGCGTCTCATAAGCTAACTGTAAGAGTTGTCGTAGCCCTTACAACATCACAACTAAACAAAATATTCTCATCAGTATGAGAAAATATCAGTATTAAATTTTTGTTCGTTTATTAAAAAATGACCGTATTGTACCCAAAAGAAGTTAGTTCTCCTTAAAAACAGGCATGAAATACGCAACAATGACTATTGCAAGAGATGAAAATGTGGTTCTCATTGGAATGCATCCTTCATCACTCCTGAAGAACGAAGCTTCGAAGATGGGAATGTTTATGAGTACCAAACACCCACACAACAAAAATTGCAGAAACAGCGAGCTCAAATCTTCCATTCCTCCATCCATTACTACTTTTCTAATTCCTCCCACGAAGCAAAAGAGATTGAACATTGATATTGTCAACAATATCGTAAATATCAGGGAAGCAGATCCAAACTCCATGATCTCTTTCTCATACCTCTCAGATGCCTCTTCATCAGCCACCTTCGGTGTAACAACAAAGGCTGAATCCGCGACACCCAAAAGCTTTAGAATTGTATCCACCAAGGCAAATAGATCTGAAGTAGTTGTTCTATACAACCAGATTCTTGTATCATTCCACCAACCCTTTGCTGTTAGTCCATAATGAAGAAACTCCCACAAGTTAACAGCATTGCTCAAGGCAATCAGAAATAAAAATGGCAGTAACCAAATGCTAGAAACCTGCATTTAGACATGAGGTATTACAGATTAGCCCCAGGAAGAGTGCAAAAAGAGAGAAAGAGAGGGGCTGGCGTGCATACATTAGGAAATAAGAAAATTCCATTAAGAAGGCAAATGGAAGGTATGAGGACATAGATAAGAGTTGGAATAGAACCGACAGCCCAAAAGCTGCAAACGCTGTAACCCATTTGAAGTCCAAGCTTTGTTCTTCCAAAACCGTAAAAGAAAGGAGAGTACTTGGAAAGTAACATTTGAAAGTTGCCTTCAGACCATCTCTTCTGCTGTAACAGAGTCTGCGAGAGTGTCGTCGGAGCAAGACCAAGAAAAGGTTCACCTTTAGGAATGAAATATGCTGATTTCCAGCCTCGACATTTAATGGAAAATCCGGTGATCACATCTTCCACAGGACATCCATACTTCAACCCCATCTGCACACATAATTTGAGCGGTATGCATGTAAATATAAATGCTTTGGTGTTTTATATGTAAATACATAAGAATTGAGTAGTAAATATGTAAATTTACATACATAACACACATCACATTCATATCATACAATTCTTATGTAATTACACTTATAACACCTTGGTGTCATAAAATTATGCATAAAATAGAGTATTTTATTATTGAAAAGGTAGTGATGGTGCTACTTTTGATTTGATATTAAAAATTTGAGTGTTATGCATATGTAAATGTGAATGTTTAGATATTAGATATGTAAATACATAAGAATTGAGTGGTATGCATGTAAATGCCCCAATAAAGTATGAATACAAACTTGTTTTCCCCATTGGGTGTTCTCTTCATAGGAGCAGGTTGCTAGGTCCTTGGCTCTTTCTTCTATGGCGCTAATACTTTCTTCTTGAATCCGTTGCCTTTCCCCATTCATCACAATTTTACTTACTTTACTGTATTCTCTCCCATTCAGACAATCTCTCCTGTGGAAGCAACATGACCCAGTGAACATTGTACCTCCAAGTCCATCTAGCCCAGGAAAATATACCTTTAAGGAAATAAATTTGATTGAGATATTAGATTTCAAGCCTAAGCAAGATGCAACATCAACATATTTAAATAATGCAATTTTTTTTACCACATTTTCTGTTGTTTGATATCTAATTTAGAGTGCTCTTATAACTTCATTCAATTCAAATATAAATTTCTTTAAATTATGCAAATGCAGGGGCCTACTTTGTGAACAATTTTGAAGGCTCTTGCATACAAATCGTGCTTGGTGAGGTTTATAAAGCTTTGAGGAAATTGCACAAAGGCGTACTCATGGCCTCTCTCTTCATCCATAAAGAAGCACAATGAATCCCTGATTGAATTAGGGTCATTAGCACACATATCACAATCAAGAGTGAGAACAATTGGTCCATTGCTTATCTTCTCAGAAACTCTCAACTGCATGTTTAGAAGGGAATAACACAAATTCAGCTACTCATAAGAAACTAAGTCTAAAATGCTAAGTGAGGCAGTATTTATTTATAGACAGTGTTTCTATAATATAAATTCGAGGACAGCAAAGTTCTACTAAGTCTACCAAAGCATTTAAAGCCCCAGCTTTAAAATTATGCTGATACTTCGGATGTTTCTCACGGGCCATATAAACAATTGTCGGCATTGCAAATCCAGCAGAATCTCTTGCATTTTCATCTCTTCCATCAATTAGTATCTGCAAAACAGAAGAAAATTGGTTCACTATTTGCAAAATTTCATCATATGAGGTTGTAGTGTAGTATCATGCCTTGATGATGGCTTGGTGATCCTCAGAAGATGTTTTGGAGCTCCACTCAGCAAAACCTTCATGCACAGCCTTAATCTCTTCGGAAATGTCACCAAGTTTCATTGCTGCATCAATCCGACTCTCCATTTCTTCGTATATTTTCTTCATCAACAAAAGAATTCAGAGACAAATAAAAAGTGTTTGAAATTCTGAACAAGTAAATTGAGAAGACTTACTTTCATAGCTGCCCATTCCGAGAAACTTTGATCATGTATTTGAACTGATGATTTTGAGAAGAAGAGAGATGGTGACATGGGCTGCTCATCGAACTTCTTACAAAACGGTATCCATAACTTTGCAAAATTTGATGCCTCAAGCAGTGCATAGAATGTAATGATTGAACCACCATCATCAGATAGATAAACACTTAGTTTCTTTGGCGGATAATTATAGGCCAGGACTGATAAAACTGTGTTGATAACTACTAAAGGGGGTTCTATGGTGGGGTCAGCAGTGCATATGAAAACATCTATCCTTGGCAGTTTGTCTTCAAATCTAACAAAATTTAATTCAAGTTATAGTCAAAATTTAACCAAGAATGTAAAAGAGATGAATTTACCTCCATGCTTAAAACCTTATCTAACAATATTATGTTGTGCAATAATGGTCATAATCATATATTGTTAACAGCTTTCTTTATTAATCTTCGAACATCATGAGTTTAAAGTTGGTAAAACACTATATGTCAAAACCTCTAATTGGTGCAATACTTGTGAATCTATGCATCTCGTGAATGAAAGCTTATATAATATTTGAAGTCCATGTGTAGAAAAATTAATTAAGAGTATTTGGCTCAACATATCCTGAACTTGTCAATTACTTAACAGTTTTCTTCATTCATTCTTGATTCTCAACATTTTTATTTAAGCCTGTTATGGTATGACTCATATACCATATCGGGACAGACGCTGGATCAAAGTGGAGCGGAAGAATCTGTCCAAATTGGGAAGTTACAGGGTTGGGGTGCGGGGGCAAAGCCCTGCGGTTTGGTACAGGGGTAATGTTGTAATTACATATTGTGCCTAGGGTCTATTCCTGAGGTTATAAATAGGTCTGTTAGTAACCCTAGGAGGTATCCCTGATTTCTGTAAACCCTTTTTTTGAATATTGAAAGGAACTCGCCGCTCTGCTCCCGAGGACGTAGGCATCTTTGCCGAAACTCGTTAAATCTCTGTGTTCTTCTGGATTTGTGTCGTTCTAGTTTTTCCTCGCCTTAATTTTCTCAACAAGTGGTATCAGAGACTGGTTCGAGGGGAAGAAAATTTTCATCGGCGGCGGCTAGGTTTTACGAATCAGAGCAGAGGATCGCGGCGTTCTGCGTAAGGAACGAGTTCGCGGCAGCAGCAGGAGAGACTCTAGATCGCGGCGCGGCTCAGGGAAGCGGACTGCGGGGTCAAAGGCGGACGGGCCACGACGCAGAAGCTTCGATGCACGAACAGCAAGCAACCAGTGATCCTTCCCCCCCGATCAGGCGGCTTCAGCGGCGGAAGGAGTTCGCAGCAAGTTTAATCGCGGTAGAGGCGGAGGCTTGCTTTCGGCGTTGCAGCAGGAAGGGATCAGCGGAGGTCACAAAGGGAAAGGAGCGGAGGAGGAGGAATCAAAGAATTTTGGCTCCAGAATATTCCATTTTTGGCTCTGCTGCTGCAAAGGAGCAATTGGAAAGGAAAGAGATAAGGGAGGCGCTTAAAGGAAAGCTTGCCTTTTTTCTTTTGAATTTCCAGAAAATTTACAGGAAGGAGGGAATATTCCTTCGGAGAAAGGAAAGCTACACTGAAGGAAAGTTTTCTTTTTTCTTTTAAATTTAATTAATTAAAGGAACCTTTTTAATTAAGTTAATTTAAATTAAATTAAGCAAATTTAATTAAGGATTTTCTTTGCCGGATAAGGAGAGAAAATAAAGGAAATATTTATTTCTTTTCTTGGAGGCGGAGAGAAAATTTTTTTGTTTTGCTCGAAGATTTCAATTTTTTTTTTTTTCTTTTTTTTTAAAAAAAAGTTCTGAGCAAGGATTTTTGCAGAGGAATTTTTTGCAGAAAAGTTTTGTTGCAGGATCAATTTTCAGATGACTTTTTATGATGCGAAATTCGAGGTGGTGAAGTTCGATGGAACTGGTAACTTCGGATTGTGGCAAACCAGGATGAAAGATCTGTTGACTCAACAGAGAATCTTGAAAGCTCTGCGGGCAACAAAACCATATGCCATGAAGGATGAAGATTGGAAAGAATTGCAGCAGCGAGCTGCAGCGACAATACGACTATGCCTAGCAAATGAGGTTATGTATCACGTGATGAATCTGAAATCTTCAGGAGAAGTTTGAAAAAAATTGGAAACTCAATTTATGGCTAAATCTCTGACGAACAAGTTGTATCTGAAGCAAAAATTGTATGGGCTGAAGATGCAGGAAGGTTCTGATCTGGCGCAGCATGTTAATGGCTTCAATCAAATAATTACAGACCTGTCACGACTTGATGTGAGTATTGAGGATGAAGATCGAGCAATGATTTTGTTGTGTTAATTGGTCTCTCCCTATGAACACCTGGTGATTACTCTATCAAAGTTGATGAGATTACTGCAGTGTTGTTGGCTCACAACCAGCGGAAGCAGAATGCAGGGGGAAGCTCTCACGGTGACAGTTTATATGTTAAGGGTAAGCAAGATCGTGGAAGGAAAAAAGAAAAGCAGAGTTCTGGAAGGCGAAATTCCAGATCAAAGTCTAGAGACAAAAAGAAAATTCATTGCTACAAGTGTAAAGAGTTAGGTCATATAAAACGAGATTGTCCAAAGCTGAATAAGCAAACTGGGGAGAAAAGTGATACTTCATCGAAGTCTGTGAATTTGGTGCAAAATGAAAATTCAGATTGCAGTGATGGCGATATGCTCTCAATTTCATCAACTCAGTTCACGAATGCATGAATTCTTGATTCAGAGTGCTCTTATCACATAACACCTAACAGGAAGTGATTTGCTTCATACTGGATAACTAATTCTGGCTCAGTCTATTTGGGTGATGATAGATGCTGCAATATAGTTGATATTGGAGAAGTCAGAATTCAGATGTATGATGACACAGTTAGAACGTTATGTGACGTCAGACATATTCCAGATCTGAAGAAGAATCTGATTTCCTTGGGCACTCTACACAGAAATGGTTTTATTCTTAAGGCTGATGAGGATAGAGAAACCGTCAGAATTGTTAAGGGTGCACTGACGGTGATGAAATGAAAGTTGACTGCAGGTAATATCTACAGACTGTTAGGGAGTACAGTTGTAGGTTGAGTTCATTCTGTGAAGTCAGATAGTGACAGTACAAAGCTATGACATATGCGTCTGGGTCATCTCAGTGAGCGTGAGATGATAAAATTACATAGAAGAAATCCGCTGCATGGGGTTAAAAGCTGCAAGCTCGATCTTTGTAAGTTCCGTATTCTTGGAAAACAGACTAGAGTCAGTTTTATGACTGGAAAACACAAAATTGAAGGAATTCTTAATTATGTGCATTCTGATGTATGGGGCCCTACTAGGGAGTTGTAATTGGGAGGATCTCAATATTTCGTTACATTTATTGATGATTTCTCTAGAAAAGTTTAGGTGTATTTCTTGAAGCAGAAATCTGAAGTCTTCTCTAAATTCAAGCTGTGGAAAGCTGAGGTGGAGAACCAAACTGGTAGAAAAATCAAATATTTGAGGTCCGATAATGACACAGAGTACACAAATTCGCAGTTTCAGAAGTTCTGTGAGGAGCATGAGATTCAGAGACATTTTTCAGTGCGGAAGCACCACAGACAGAATGGTGTGGCAGAAAGGATGACAGAGTCCTTAACTGAAAGGGCAAAGTGCTTAAGACTGAATGCAGAACTTCCTAAGAGTTTCTAGGCAGAGGCTGTGAATATGACATGCTATCTCATCAAAAGATCACCTCGAGCATCATTGGGTGGTAAAGTTACAGAAGAGGTATGGACAAGTAATCCAATTAAATTTGATTATTTACGGATTTTTGGATGTCATGCTTATGTGCATGTACTTAGAGATGAAAGATCCAAACTTGATACAAAATCCAAGAAATGCATCTTTCTGAGCTACAAGAAAGGTGTGAAAGGATACAAGTTTTGAGATCCGATTGCAAAGAAGATAGTGATCAGCAGAGATACAGTTTTTAATGAGCAGTTTATGTTACAGCAGAATCAAGACAAGGCGTCAGAGAACAGTTCCTGTTCAGATGCAGTGCATATGGATTTAGAACAACAACCAGTAGCTTCTGAGAGAGGTGAAAGTTCAAATTCAACACCTGGTGATTCTATTCCAGATGATCTGCAGAATTACAATCTAGCCAGAGATAGACAGAGACGCATCAATGTAAGACTTCCTAGCAGATTGGGTTATAAAGACTTAGTCTCATGTGCACTTCTCATCGGTAGCGATGATCCAACCACTTTTCAAGGAGCTATCACTTGTCAGGAGAAAGAAAAATGGATGGATGCAATGATTGAGGAGATGAAGTCTTTGCAGAAAAACCACACTTGGGAGCTAGTTCAGCTTCTAGAGGGAAATAAGGTCATTGGGTGCAAATGAGTCTACAAAAGGAAACCAGCAGTGTTAGAAAAAGAAGGGGAGAAGTTCAAGGCTCGACTGGTTGCAAAGGGATTTTCACAGCAGAAGGGGATAAATTATGATGAAATCTTTTCTTCTGTGGTCAGACATACTTCAATCAGGGCAGTGCTTGCATTAATTATTATTTGAGATTTGCATTTGGAGCAGATGAATGTTAAAACTGTTTTCTTGCATGGTGATTTGAAGAAGCAGATTTACATGGAGCAGCCAGAAGGGTTCACTCAACCTGGACAGAAGCATCTGATTTGCAGGTTAAAGAAATCGCTGTATGAGTTGAAACAGTTTCCAAGACAATGGTACAAGCGGTTTGACTCCTACATGATGCAGATTGGCTACAGGCGATGTGAGTATGATTGTTGTGTTTATGTGAAAAGCCTTGATGATGGTTCTATTATTTTTCTGTTACTGTATGTTGATGATATACTGATTGCTGCAAATAATATGAATGATGTTTGTGGTTTGAATGTTACTGTATGTTGATGATATACTGATTGCTTCAAAGAATATGAATGATGTTCGTGGTTTGATAGCCTTATTGAGCCAGAAATTTGACATGAAAGACTTGTGTCCTACGAAAAAGATTCTTGGAGCCTTGATGATGGTTCTATTAGGCTCTTGTAAATGGACCGTTGATTTCGTTTGCATGAGAATTTGAATGTGTTTTAGCTTTTAATTGATTCTTATATTTCCTTCTTTATTTTTTACCCTCATTAAATCGCAAAATTCTCCTCCATATAAAAAACTTACATTGTTCTGCATCATCAGGTGCCGTGATTCCGGCTTAAGTGGCGCGATTGCGCTCGCTATAGGAACAATGAACTCAAGACCAAATGCTAAGATGTTGTCTTCTCTATACTTAGGCGAAAATCTGATTTGTTTAGGTGTTGAGGGGTTAGAATCTGGGAACAAAGGCACTAAGAATAACGTTGGGGCGCTCTCTCGAGATGTTGGGTTGTTTACCTGTTGATTTAGTCCCCTTTTGATCCAAGTGTTCCAAAATTTGAATTATCACTGTTTGCGACAAATAACTTTACATATACCCCAAAAAACAAGAAAAATGATATGTAATGGGTTTGGTAAACACATGAACATATTAACATATTTTATACACATCACCACAACTAAAAAGTAGTCATTGGTGAGGGGTGAGGAGTCCCCACTTTCTAGAATCTAGTTTGTTGTATTGTGAGAGGAGTTGTCTATAAATACTGAGTTGGTGTTAAGTGTTGTTGGGGCTTAAGAAATTTCAACTCTATGCCAACATATGAATCTTGAGTAATCTTTCTTGTCATAGATCTGGTATGTTCATCGGGATTTGAGGTGTTGGTCACTGCTTATGTTACTGAAGGTAATCTAAAATTGAGGGGAATGCCGCCACAACTCCTATTGTTTGGTCTGGAGTTGCACCCTTTATAGGATAATAGAGCCATTGATGAAACTATATGTTGTTTGATGTTTTCAACTTGTTTGTTTCCCTTCACTATAAATAAGTGAATAGAGATCATCTGAATGAATATATTCTAGAGTTATCTTGATTGCAGTCTCTAAAAATTGTAATGTTATTGGAAGACAATTGAATATGTAAAGAACAATACCCTCGGTGTCCATTTTCCATCTTGCGGTTGCTAATTGATCTATGATCTATCTATGATTTGACATGAATGAGGTGTCGAACATTGTACCATTCTTCATCATAACATGATTACTTTTGATGTGTCTTTAGATTATAATATATTTGTGAGTGTTTGCCATATGGACATTATGAAGTCTAGGGAGATAATGTGAGGAAATATGGTGGGAGATATGGTTGAGTTCAGTACTACAGATAGATTTTGATCTAGATTTTGATCCATTAGTTCCCATAAAATTATAATTATGATAGTGATTTCATATGGTGGGAGATATGATAGTGATTTCATCAAGTGGTTATGGCAAGGATAAGGGGACCACCAACCTATGCGAAAATTATAATTGGCACTATTTCTGTCACCATCACTCAGCCAATAATTGATTCGTGCCTCTGCTGACTCGTACAATTTTTTTGTCCTAATCATTAAGGTTAGGTGGCCCATTCACCTTTAATTTTTTTTATAAATTCATTCATGACATTTTGATGGATTTACATATGACATTTAAAAGTCTGGAATTTATATTTTAACCCTTCTTGTTTCTTGTTTGCAAGCATAACTAAAACTTGTAAATAGATAAAAAAATGTATGTCAATTTGTGAAGCGTCTCTTAGCTATGCCTTTCGCTTTCAACCCCAGCACGAAACACTTATCTCAAATAGTCATCTTGGTTAATGATCCCATCTCAATCAAACACAAAAAATATCTTCCAAGGGGCATTTACATACATACCACCTTTTTTTTTGTATTTGCATATCTAACATCTAAAATTTAACTTTTACGTTCATGCCGCCGAAGTCTTTAGTATCACGTAAAAAATATCACCATTTTAAATTTCTAAGAAGTGAAATACATTTTTTCATGCATAGCGAAGGTGGCAGTGGCATGTATGTAAAAATTGAAGTTTAGATATTAAATATGTAAATACATGAGAATGAAGTGGTACATATGTAATGCAAATCTTCCTATAAGTAAATAGTCCATTACAATAATGCAAACTTCAAAGCAATAATTCTCTTTAGAACAATCCATCAAAAGAGAAGAAGAAAAAAACAACAACTGAAAGAAACATCAGGAGGAAATACTAAAGATCTCGCCGGAGGGAAAAAATGAAAATAGAAATTTGCAGGAAGAGATAAAATGGACGAAAGACTGATTTTATGATTCCTATGATTGCTTTTCACTAAAATTCCTAAATTGCTAATCCAATGTGTATTTTATAATCAACCATAAGAGAATAATTGGGAATCATATTATTGGACAATATTAAGTAAATAAATAATTCCTTTTCAATGACACAATTATGTGATAAAAGTAGATCCTTTGTGTGCCTCCTCTCCAAGCAATTACTCTAAGTTCAAAATGCTATAGAGAATTTAGCATTTTGAATTTTCAATTGTAAAAATGCAACTTGAAATGAATACATGTTAGAGATTTCCATAACACAAATGCATTCCTCTAGAAACAAAAACAATAAGATAAAAAATTCAACCCTTGATGAATTTCTTGAAGAATTTATTCTTGTTAAAATTTCCAATGGAATNCATCCTTTGCGTGTTGAATTTAGCATTTTGAATTTTCATTTGGAAAAGTGCAACTTGAAATGAATACATGCTAGAGATTTCCATAACACAAATGTATTCCTCTAGAAACAAAATCAATAAGATAAAAAATTCAACCCTTGATGAATTTCTTGAAGAATTTATTCTTGTTAAAATTTCCAATGGAATTTAATGACTACTATAAAAATTTTGTATGGATGATCAGTGACTTATTGATGGAAAGTATGTTGGTAAGCTTCACATCTTGAAATTGTATGTTATTATTATTATTTTTTTTTTGGTTCAAAAAAGTTATTAGTAATTCATATGTAAACATAGTTGATAGTCAACCTCCTGTCCCACTCTTTCATCTTCTCCCAATTAGGTTCAATCATCCCTTACTTTGCTCCTCTCCAGTCAAGCATCTTTATCACTATATTTCTCTTCTTACTTTAAATCTCACAACTCAAATCACTATTTTCCTCTTCTTCCTTTAAATCTTACAACTCAGTCTCTAATTTTTTCTTAGTTTATGTAATTTCTTAGCATCAACGAGCAAATTTTATAATGCAATCAGTGAACGTCATATTTTAAAGAGTTTAAAAAGTATACAAAAGATCTTTTTGTTTTTATTTTTAGCTTTTATTGTTTTTACTGTTTATTGTTTTTCATTTTTGCTCTTTTTTTTTCTAAGTAATGCATGTCGTTCAATAAAGCATCATGCCATTCGGAGAGAAGATGTTTGATTGAACCTCCTTGGATGATGAAAATTCATAAATATTTCTTTATTATGAGAACTGATCGAAAATAGATTGAGTGAAATCTTTCAAATATTTCTCTTAAAGATATGGTATAACAAAATGGGTTCAAAGATTATATGATCTAATTTCTCATGAATGCAAATCCTGATGATAAAATATATCTCAAGCGTGACACTTAGGAATGCACTTAACTAAAGTAGTTAGTTTGTATTCCTAGTTGAACATATGTGGGTAAATATGAAACAATCCTAATTTGAAAAGTATGGGCTCAAGTAGGTATCAACTAAGAATGGCTCCATGATGGGGTATTAAAATCAGGCAAATTTGACAGTTGATATATGACTATTATAATATATAAAGTGAGGGCTGTCAAATCATAAAGGAGCATTACTCAACATTATCCCCAAGACAGAGAGTAAAGAAATTACACCATTAAGGAAATTATACTAATGATTAAGCTTCCATTTTCTTAAGAAATAAAAAAAAAATGTCACAATTTACAAAAGAGATCTAGTGCTAGATGAAAACCATCATAATTCTTCATCATTGAATGCATATCATAAAAGCTAAAGGTAGAAATTATACCCAATAGATAAGATATGTTATTATATAAACTCCACCAAAATAAATTAAATCCACGATGTCAATTATTTACTTAATGTAAGATAGCTTGAATAATAAAAAAGAAATAATGGATCTTACAATCTTGCATTATAATTAATATAACGAAAATGCATGTGAGAATATCAATGTATAGAAATATGTAATGTGATCATTAATGTATATATATTGATAGAGATATTGATCACTCTTTTAACAATCTTCACTCATAGAGTTAGGACTCCTTAGTAAACCTCAACAAATGGCTACTCCAAATCAAATACTTCTTCTCTTAGTCTCAAATGAGCTCAATTTGAACACCAACTAATTTAATATAGATATTAGTCCAATAATAAGCTCACTTTGACACTAGTAAATTTCAATGCAATTCAAACTCAATTAAGGTAAGTTCAACCCTTAGGCACCTTAAAAACGCTTGAACCTACAAATCCCAAAATTGAATCTAACATCATAAGATTCTTCCTAATGATTATAGACCCTACCAAGGCTCTACATTTGAATTTTATTGGACTAAGTCATCCTTAAGTGTTCCTATGGGGCCCATCAAAACAAAATATCCTAACGGCTCCAATATATTTAAAGGTCGCTATGGACCAATATTAATTAAAATTGAGGCTCTTAAGCCTTTAGTCAACTTAGTTTAATAAACATATCCGTTAACAGTCCAATCAATCAAATCTCATTCAAATTAATTTAAATTCACTATATTTAATCTCAAATGAAACTAATGACCATAAAATAAAATTTGAACCCATTTAAACTTTCCTAAGGGCTCAATTAACCCTTTTTTACCAAAAGGGTCATCAAGATCCATCAAGGATCATTTTAGCCAAAATAAAACCCTCTTCCAAAAAATTAGTTTAAATTAGCTCCAAGGTATACAAGAAAATATCCTTAAGTTTCAATTGTGTAGAGTCTATGTTAGCATTGGGTCTATTATCAACAAGTTTTATGGTAAATGATTGTGCAAAATTGATATGATTTAAATAGTGATTTTTAAGCAATAGGACAACTAGCATCAAGCTCGTACTTGCTACCATGTCAAATTTGGTAAGCCAATATTCATTGGCCTTGCTATTTTAAAGTACGTTAGATGTAGAGGGTCACAAAGCATTAGGCACACTTTCATTGTAAATAAAAAAGCTTCAATCATGATACATAAAATTAGGAGCACACATCTATGCTTTCTTAATACCGAAGCTCACTCAAATGCTAAAAATAATAAAAAATGATAGTGCTTTAGAATATAGAGATCGTGTTCTACTAATTCTTTACTTAAACTATTAAGTTTCCAAACTCCATTAGGAAAATCTAACCGTCAAGAGAGATGTGGAGAACATGAGAAAGCTTTTCAAGCAAAATGCTTCGAAGCTTAGAAAAATCCTTCATCTTATAGCCATTGACTATACCAATATAGAATGGAAAATTATTTATGATTATAAATACAATATATAAAGAGATGCATAATAAATCAAACAAAAAATGATAATTCATAGGTAACAATCTCTTACTTTAGCAAAGCATGATTATCTTTTTTTATAAAAACATCAAAAAACTTCTTTCATCCCAAATGATAAGAAATAGTTTTCATACTCTAAAGTAGTGCAAGACAAATTATGATTAATTTCAATATCTAAAAACAATCAAATTTTATACAATAAAAATGCACAAATTACATTGGATAAAGTTTCAATTACCTTTACTCTCTAATGAGTAATATAGTTTAATAGAAGAACATGAATATAAATCACACAAAAAAAAGTTGTAGGCCTTATATGTCAATATAAAGCGACTTGTCCCTAGAAATTTTCATCAAGCCTATGAAGAAATTAAAATTGCACCTCTAATATCACATACAATATTGAGAACAAGTAGACCTTTGTTACCTTGTTAGCATAAATTCTCTTATCTATATACCTCTTATTTATAACCATAAAGACATAAAATGCACAACCAAGGAATACCAAAGAGATCATGAAGTAGGGTAGTGTAAATTGGAAAATATCAAAATTGATGCAATAGCCAAACCTTTTTAGAGTGCCCTATATGATGGCTTTTTTAGGACCCAAATTAGTAATTAATTCACATAATCATAAACTTCAATAACAAACTTCTTTGCTTGATAGCAAACTTTACATTATGCTATGCAGATAAACCTTACAATAACATTTATTGTAAAAGAACAAATAAAAAATCATTAAAATCATCACACAAGTAAATATGTCAGCATTTTAGTTTGCGATAATCTTAATTTAGTAATTCAAAAACAACAATTTAGTTAAAAAATTTAGCAAGCCACATCTTATAATCTAAAAGAGCTTTAATTGAGCTATATTAAAAAAAAAGAAGCAATCATAAAATGATAGTCCCAATCTTAGTATTATAATAGAAGCTTCAAAATAACATCTTGATTAAATAAACAATGGCCAAACAATATTTCACAGCCAAACTAAAGGCTAAATGTAGATCAAATAACAATCAATCACAAATTCATCAAGCATTAAAGCAATTCGTACAATCATCTCTAATAGGCATATTTTATTTGCATTCACATCAAGCATCAAGTTATCAAATTGTTCAACAGACTTTGTTTAAGTCAATGTTAACTACGACGTATTTGATTTGCTTGCTTTCAATTTTGTGAATAAAATCAATATCTCTAAGAAGCTTAATTGAACTTCAAGAGTTTTTGTTTGAAGTTCAAATTCAAAATAAAGAATATATTCTTTATGTATTAGGAGTTTTGATGCACATTCAAGATTGAATTCATATTCTAATTTTAGTTAAGATATAATTATAAGTTGGAAGTTAGTTCTAAAAAGTTTCTTTTTTGCTTAAATTTTAAATCAATCTCATAATCAAATTTATTTCCAACTTTATATTATAATTTCTTGCTCAAATTAAATGTTAAGTTTAGTTTTATGATATATTTAATTTTTTATAAGAAGTTCAAAATCTATTTTGATTTCATGCTTAACTTAAATTTTATAATCAAAATTTATCTTCTGTAAATATATTCAAGTTCATGAAAATTTTCAAGTTCAAACTCATATTCAGCAAAATCAAGTATAAACTTAACTATATTAGAGATATAGACTATTTTTTACAACTAATACATTATTGAAAGAGCGTTAGGTTTTACTATATATTACTCTTTTGTCATCATATATTTAGTAGAATCAATACGAGAATATAAAAGTTATAGGATATGTAAAAATTTATATTCAATATAATAAGATATATTCTTGAATTAGAAATATAAATATTCTTTTGCTTAGATGTCTTTGGCTGGTTTAGATTCAATTTGATATAATTCTTACGTCTGATATGCTTGTTGGAGGATATAATGATTTCCCTTTAAAGGACTTTAGCACGAATCACTTTGCTTTTCAATTGATATATATATATATAATCTTCAATTAGTCATCTAAGTTAATCAAAATCTCACTCTTTGCTACATCATTACTCATTATTGATAAGGAGCTCTACTTTTAGACATTTTTATTTCATAGTTGGATTACATCAAGGATCAGCTTTAAGACTGTATCCTTTTTTTTGCTTTACTTATGGATGCTGTTGCAGAACATTGATAGGAGGATGTACCTTAGTGTATCATTTTTGTTGATGATATTTTTCTTTTCGATAAGACTAGAGAAAGAGTTCAGGAAAAAACTTAAATTATAGAGATTTACATTGGAGTCTAAAGGCCTTCATTTGAGTATATCTGAAACCAAACACACGAAATATAATTTTAGTAGTAGTAGATCTAGTAGCAGAGTTGCAATTATAAATGATCAAATCATTAAAAGGTGTGAACATTTTAGATATCTCGGGTCTATTGTTTAAACCGACGGTGATATAGATGGGGAAGCTATTAGTAGAAATCAAGTTGGTTAGTTGAAGTGGAGGAATGCATTGAGCATATTCTGTGATAAAAAAGGTATTGCTTAGACTTAAACAAAAAATTTCTAATATGGTTGTGAGACCTGCAATGTTTTATGGTATAAAATGTTGGCCTTTAAAAGAGAAGCATAAAGTTAAGTGTTGCTGAGATGAGAATGCTTGGGTGCATGAGTGGTTTGACATATAAGAGATAAAATGTGAAATGAATGTATCCATGAAAGGGTTGGTATAGCTACAGTGGAAGACAAGATTAGAAAGAGTCGTCTTAGATGGTTTGGTCATAATAAACATATGTTATTTCATGATCCAGTTAAGAGTAGCTATTTTAGATTTGACTTATGTGATGAAAGGTAGAGGTAGACCCAAATAGACTTGGGCATCAAGTATAAAAAAATGATATTAATTTACTGTAATTAAATGAAAATATGACACTCAACAGGAAAAAATGGAGATAAATGATTCATGTAGTGGCACTTAGAGGGATAAATGCTTGTTGTTGTTCAATTTGGAAAGATGAGGATATGATTATTTTTAGAGCCTTAATTACATGTGTGATAGTTCTAGCAAATTGCTATTAATATGATTCATCAGACAAAGATTTTGAGAAAGCTTCATCTATTATTTGTGATGAACTAGAGCTTATCTATTTCTAAACTCTCTTGTAAGCCCATTAGCAAAATAAATTACAAATAAATCAATCTTCGGTACATGATGCTTAGCTAAGTGACTTATAAATCTATCGAAGTATCATAAATATTTGCTTATTTATAAAGCCTAATTTGTTCACATAATCAATCCTTCTATTCACCAAAGTATAAACACAATAATTTAAGTTTATTTGTTAGTTTCACTTGAAGCACTTCACTAAAATCCAAAAAAAAAAAAAAAAAATAATTTGTCATCTTTTATATTTTCAAAAACGACATAACATAACATAACACTCCCCAAATCTAAAATGCATAGTTATTTAACTGAAACTCTAAGTTGAGCACTAAATACAGTATCTGACATGCAAAGTGTATGACCTTGCCTTTCCATATATGAAGTTCTTCGATGTAAGTTCAACCCTCTTTTAAAAAGTAAACTGCACCCATAAGTAGTTTCTTGTCCTAAAACATACTTATGGAATAAGCTGCTAAAACTATTGCAATTGATGAAATTGTTGTATTCATGGGAATGCGTCCATTATCTTTCCTGAGGAATGAAGCTTCAAAAATGGGAAGGTTTATGAGAACCAAAGACCCACTAAGCAAGAATTGCAAAAACAGCGAGCTCAAAGCTCCACCTCCATATATTATCACTCTTCCAATTCCTCCAACAAAGCAAAAGAGGTTGAGCATTGCTATTGTAGACAATATTGTAAACATTGGTGAAGTGGACCCAAACTCTATGATCTCTTTCTCATATCTCTTGGATGCCTCTTCATCAACCACCTTTGGCGTAATAACAAAGGTTAGATTTCTTATACCTAGTAGCTTGAGAATTGTGTCCGCCAATGCAAAAAGGTATGAAGTTGTTCTCTTATATAACCATATTCTTTGTTCATTCCACCAAGCCTTCAATGTGTCACCAAGAATTAATGACTCCCACAGGCTAATAATATAACTTAATGCAATCACAAATGCAAATGGAATGAACCAAAAGCTGAATACCTACATTTAAAAAGAGAATATAAATTAGCATCATATTTTGTTTGATAATACTTTTTACTTATTTGAAAGCAAAAAAAAATGTTGTCGAAAAAATTAGTGTAACAAAAAATTTGTTGTTTGTAAATGTTGTATTTAAAACAAAGTTTTAATGTCAAAAGAGAAACATAATAAATGAATGAATGTAAAGAGATGCAAAGAGAGAGGTGTACACACATTAGGGAATAAGAAAATTTCATTATGGAGGCAAATAGCAGGGATGATAACATAGATGAGGACTGGAATAGAGTTGATAGCCCATAAGCAGTAGATGCTATATCCCATTTGAAGGCCAAGTTTTGTTCTTCCAAAGCCATAAAGGAAGGGACAATACTTTGAGAAGAAAATCTGAAGGTCACCTTCAGACCATCTCTTATGCTGTATCAGAACTTGGGGGAGTGTTGTAGGAGCAACACCTAGGAAAGCCTCTCTTTTTGGATTAAAGTATACTGATTTCCAACCCCGACATTGAATTGCAAATCCAGTGATCACATCTTCTGTTGGGCATCCATATTTCATACCCATCTGCACTCAAAACACATTTAGCTTGAGACATTTAGAAGGAGATTATGATACATTTAGATCAATGTATTATTTACACATCTAATGGTTTATTACCCACAAATAACCAAAAAAATATTTTTGAAAATAATTAGAATGATTTTGACAAGAAAAACTTGTGCTTGAAGGAGTACAAAACTTGAACTCGTGAATACAGGCAGCTAAATGATTGAAAAAAAATGTGTGTATACAAACCTCTTTTCCCCATTGGGTGTTCTCTTCATAGGAACAAGTTGCAAGAATCTTTGTTCTTTCCTCTAAAGTGCTAATACTTGCTTCTGTAATATTTGGTATTTCGCCTTTTAGCTCAATATTACTTACTTCACTATATATTCTCCCATTCAGACAATCTCTTCTATGGAAACAACATGAACCTATGAAAAGTGGACCTCCTTGGCCATCTAGCCCTGGAAAATCCACCTTTTTTCAAGTAACACATTTGACAAAAAAAAGTCTTAGCGAAAGAGAAAAAAATATAATTGACATATTTAAATAGTACAAAAAAAATCATATTTTTTTATTAATATACATTTAATAGTGCTACTCTAATCTGAACTTAAGAAAATGCAATTTCTAATTTTCATTTTCCTTCATAGAAAATATAAATTCCTTAAACTCTTACAAATGTTAAAACCCACCTGTTGAATGATGCGCAAGGAACTTGAATACAAGTCATGCTTGGTGGTGTTTTTATAGGTTTGAGGAAATTGCACAAAAGCATACTTGTGGCCTCTTTGTTCATCCATGAAGAAGCACAAAGCATCTCTGATTGATCCAACATTATTGGCATACATATCACAGTCAATAGTAAGAATGATTGGCCCATTACTTATCTTCCCAGAGACTCTTAACTGCATGTTTAATAATGATCTGGTTAGACATGGATGAAAATCCAACAAAAAAGAAATAATAAAAAAAAACTATTGTTTTAAAATATTTCAAAATGTAATTACTATAAAGATGAGTAAAGCAATGCTCTTCTATTTATATTTTCAAATCTACAAGTATTAAGTTGGTTTCAAAAAGCAAGTGCATATAAAGATTATACCAATGCATTCAGAGCCCCAGCTTTAAAATTATGATGATATGTCGGACGTTTTTCACGAGCCATATAAACAACTGTAGGCATTGCAAATCCATCAGAGTCTCGAGAATTTTGATCTCTTCCATCAATTAATATCTAAAAACAGAAAAGAAGAGATTGTTTTAAAAGTTACTAACTCCATTCATTCTTGATACTTTTTATTTCTTCAATATCACTTTACTACTTTCAAATTTATATAAAGCTTTAAATGTCTTCCATACCTTGACAATGGCTTGGTGATCTTTAGAAGTTATTTTGGAGCTCCATTCTGAAAATCCTTCATGCTCTGCCTTAATCTCTTTTGAAATGTCACCAATTTTTATAGCATCTTCAATCCGACTCTCCATATCTTTGTACAATTTCTACATCAGCAAAAGGATTCAGAGATAAAATAAAGTGTTGCGAATGTTTTGGCACCGGCAAAATTTTGAAGTAAATTAAGAAAGCCTACTTCCATAGCAGTCCATTCTGAAAAACTCGGATCAAGTTCTGTGATTGATGATTTTGAGAAGAACAAAGAAGGTGACATGGGTTGGACATTGAACTTCTTACAGAAAGGAATCCAAGATTTTGCAAATCTTGATGCCTCAAGTAGGGCATAGAATGTGAAAATTGAACCGCCATCATCAGATAGATAAACAGTCAGTTTCTCTGGTGGGTAGTCATACGCCAAGACTGATAGAACTGTGTTAATAACTAATCTTGGGGGCTCTATGATGGGATCAGCAGTGCATATGAAAACATCTACCCTAGGAAGTTTGTCCTCATACCTGTGAAATTGATATTTAAAGCATAATTATTAATTTAGATAGAATGATGAAGAAATGATTTGAATTTTTCATGTTTAAAAACTTTTTTTAATGATAACTATGCTTGCATTAAGTTCATGATAAAAAATAGCTAATATCAATTATTAGATCATCAAACTGAAGATGCTGCCAACTTTGGTTTCATACGAGATATTTAGCTTTACATAACATTTAAGTTAAAATAATAAACAAAAATTGAATATTGAGCTATGATAGTCAAGCGGTAAATACATCATAACGTTACATGTATCTTGAAATGGGCAACAATAATAAAAAAACTTATCACAATTTTTTTGGTACCAAATACAATTAGAGAAAGAAAAAGAATGTCACATTAGAGAATTATATGCATTTTGCAATTAACAAATTTATGATGAATGTTTAGTCACTAATATGTGAAAAAAATATTTTGATTGAATACTTGCCACATTTTTTAGATGGACTTGCAAAAAACCAATGAGGATTTGGGACAAAAAAATGTACAAACATTTTGGTGACAACCTATTATGTCATAACATAGCAACACATTTTTTTTTATGGTTTTGCAAAAATTGCATTATGAACAATACCAACAATGAGCACAAGTTTGTTAGAAATTATTGCAAATTTGATTGTTTATTGAACATTAGTTTCAAATTCGTCACAAACCTGTAGGATCCTTGAATTCATACACACAATATGCCATAGATAAATCACAATACTATATCAAATGTGGAAGTTCATCACACACCTGTCATTTTTTTCATCACAAATTTAACAAAACCCTACATCATAATTTTACATTCAAATATTTAAAACATAGCTCACAACAATAGTGCCACAACTAACAATATTTTAACAATCATAGACAAAACAACCATAAAACAAGCAAAAAGTACATTTATAAATATTAGGATTATAAGCACAAACAAAATATATAGACTATATCTTTATAAAAACAAACAATTTATAAATTACAAGTTAAATAATTATTTCTAGCCATAAAATACAATTAAAAATAATTATAGTTTTTATCACATCATAGCCTGCACCATCATTATAAACTTCTCCGTTATTTAGGCCTTTCTCACTTAGACTATCCTTAACCTGATGAACTATAATTGATATAAAGTAGCTAGAGAATTGATTTTGTTCACCTTGAAAATATTCTACTCCACCTACTCTTGTAGTGCCAGTTGATGATGCAATAGCCTTGTGAGGGATTACCCTCTATTATTTAACTAGATCTTTAAAAAGTAAGTTAAGTAAGTGTAAACCCATAAACTTTACAAGCTAAGTGACAAAGGGTGCTTGGTTGGTGTCTTGATAGGAAGGGAGACTGGCTGACTAAGAATATTAGTGTTAGAAATTAGTTATTCATAGACAACAAGTGATGCTTAACAAAATAATATTAGAAGTTAGTAACAATAGATGCTCACTTCTCTTAATAGGAGAAAAAGATTAGGAAACTAAGAGGACAAGCATGAAACATCGATGTTTAGCATATATTGAAAGCAAACCATTGGCAAGCACCATATGATGATTGATATTGATTGGCAAACATAAAGTAATAGTAGGTAGTTCAATTGATTATTCTCTTTACAGAAGAGAAGATTAGGTGAGCGAGAGGACATGCTTTGAACATTAGTGATTGATAGATGTTGATTGTTAGTCATTAGCAAACATCATACATTAGTTAATAAAAAGATTAAATGTCTAGCAAAGGCAAGTGGTCAACTTAGTCGTTGATGTAGGGCAACGAATAAGACATATGATGAAAGTTGATCGCTAATAGATGTTGAAAATATGTGGCTAGTAACGTCTAATGCCAATGGCTAAGAGATAATATATGTCGCTTGTCCGCTATCCAAATAAATCATCAATCAATGTTCAATAGAAAAGCTTAAAAGTTGGGGAAAGCGATGCTTGTTTGCTCTCTTGATAAAAGGGGTTACCAGATGTTTGAAAAGAAATATTAACATGTATTGAATGACGAACATTGTATGTTAGCCATTAGCAAGCATTAGACAATCGCTGATGGAGAATGTTGAAAGGCTAACGAGAATGAGTAGTTTAGTTAGTTGTAAGACTGATCAAATGAGAAATTGGATGATAAAAATTTTTGATTTTACAAGTCAACCGTCGATGTATGTCCAATGTTGACCTTTAAAATACATCAGATGATGGTTGATGGAGAACATCGAAAGTCGGTCAGTCAACTTTGGTTAGAGTAGCACAATCTTTCTATAAATGTTAGACCAATCGATCTTACCATCTTAGACATCATATTCCTCTCTTTGAAACACATGTTTAGTTAATAAGCATGTAAAGTTACAATCTTTTGTTCCCTCAAATGGCCTCAAATGTCTAATTTGGATCATTTTCAAAGTCTAACATAAGTTAAAATATTCTCATCAAAATTAAAACATAAAATGTTAAGAAAAAAATAAATTTATTTTAAGAAATATATAAACCCGAACATGCCTACGCAAGCGCTAAGGGCGAGGAAGAATTAAAAAAACAAATTTATTTTAATAGACATATAAGTCAACAATTTTATTAAAATATCGTAAAATAAGGACGGAGACAGGTAATAAGGCCAAGGGAGAACAGTAACTAAAATAATATATAAATAAAATAAGCATGCATAAGTTGACAAACGACAAGATCTGCGTTTGATTTGTTTTATTTTATTTTATACTTCCGTGTTTGATTTGTTTGGGCCTATCTGCGAAGTCCTTTCCTAGCAATTCAAATTGGAAGATTTACATACATTCAGCTCAATTATTAAGTATTTACATATCTACCACCCATCTTTTCTATGATTTCATATTTTAATAATTTTAAATTATTGTATTTTTTATGTGATTGAATGATTTGGATGGTATAATTATAAAATTAAAATTTAGATATTAGATATGCAAATAGTTAAGAATTGGGTGGTATGAATGTACTGTAAATGCCGTTAAAACTAATTAAATGAGCTCAATTAGCTAAATGCCTAAATTTCTATATATTTACATATCTAACACCTAAATTATAATTTTTACATATACATGCTATCTTATCTATTCATAAATAGTTCACTTTGGAAAGGTTAAAATAATTATGTTTTTGACATAGACAAAAAAGATTTGGGTAATATAAACATAACAAGTAAATTTTAGATGTTTGATATGCAAATAAAATTAAAATGTAATATGATTTATAGATAATTCAGTACCTTAACTATTAGACGAATTATTGCACATATATAAATAAATTGCAAATAATATATCTAAAGCATAAAAAATTTATGAAAAAAAACTTATGCAGAACAGAAACTATCAATTTTAGCCAACTTAAAATATACTTTTACTGATCTGAATTAAGGAATTGCAAATTGGTTATTTTCTCATAACTAAAAAAGCTATAAATATAGTATATCAGACTTGAATCTAAGGAATTCTTCCATAACCTTCTTGGTAAGAGGAAGGATGAAGTACCGAATACGCAGTGTTTGATGGATGCCATGTAGAGGAGTAAATTTGAGTTTCGATTTGACTCATAATATCTGACTAAAATCTGATCATCCTTTAACCTAAACTGATCCAGATCCAAATCTAATCTAACATTTTTAGCTTAGCTTAAGAAGAAAATACGTCAAACAGATTTAACATAAGTTGGATATGTCTTCATATATTGCGTTTAGATTGAGCTGCGTTCGGATAAGGGATGTGATACAGCAGGAAGGAGCAAAGCTCGGATCTCCTCCGTATCTTCATCACATGGGTTGTCCGATATTTTCTCTTTCATATAAGATCTATGGGGGAGGGGAGAGAGGGATACCTATTGGAGAGCCTGTCCTTGAAGGTATAGCGGTAAATGGGGTTCCAACGAACGGAGAGAGTGAGAATCCNACAGATTTGACATAAGTTACATATCTTTATCACATGGGTTGTTCGGACGCAGCTCGTGTTCTGACTTCCGACATAATATTTTCTCATTCATATCAGATCTATGGGAGAGAGGGAGGGAGGGATACCTATGAGAGAGCCTGTCCTTGAAGGTATAGCGGTAAATGGGGTTCCAACGAACGGAGAGAGTGAGAATCCAGTAGAAGCCGAACCAGAGCTCGGCGGCAAACATGGCCATCCACGCCCACCTCCCCTTCTCTCCGGCCTCAGGCAAGTGCGAGATCCTGTACACCCAAATCATGAGCAGTCCCAGTAGCATTGATCCCACGTACAGCCACCACCACGCCCTTCTCCTCCCCTCTTTCATCTCAAACAGACCACCTTCCATTCTCTTAATCTCTCTTCGTTCCTCTCTGTAATTACTCTGTACCCCTTCTCCCCCTCTCCAGGAGTTTATAAGGTGCTTCGGACTATATGTTGCTGTACATGGCGGGGTGGAATGCCGGGCTGAGAGGGAAGGGTGGAATGCCGGGTTGAGAGGGAAAAAATATAGATGGCCACTTGACACATGATATCCTATCATTCAACTAAGTTAAAATTTAAGTAAATGTTCGAGCCATTAATTATATTCTCTAAATTCATAATCATATGCCTACGGATCAATTTCGAGTTCGAAAAAAATCGATTCATAATTTTGGCTCGAAGCTCGGCTTAATTTTTTTTATCTGATCTCGCTCCTAACTGAAATTAGAGCTAATGTTAGAGCGATTAACGATCTTTGAGAGTCCTGGCTGAGAGGGTCAAGTCTGTGAAATTGGTCCTGGGTAAATTTAAATTTGACTAATTATTAGATCAAAGAAAATCTTAACAGCTGGAAAATTTTAATCCGAACTGGTAAATCTTTAATTGTTTAAGTGTNAGCTGAGAGGGTCAAGTCTGTGAAATTGGTCCTGGGTAAATTTAAATTTAACTAATGATTAGATCAAAGAAAATCTTAACAGCTGGAAAATTTTAATCCGAACTGGTAAATCTTTAATTGTTTAAGTGTAGTTAAAATTAATTAGTGTGATGGTTAGCCAACTTTCATTAGGTACTTGACAGCTGACAAATAATTAACGATTAAATGATATCATTTTGTAAGTTAAAATTTTCATTACTTATAAATAATATGTTTAAATTATATCCGACGAAAAATTAAAATAAAACAAATGACATGATTATGATGATGATAATCTAGTTTTAATTTTTTTAATTATACATAAAAAATTTGATCCCGAGCAGAACTGAAGGTCTAAATAAAACAAATTTAGCTGAGAGGGTCAAATTTGTGAAACAGGACCCGGGTAAATTTAAATTTGAAAAATGATTAGATCGAAGAAAATCTCATCAGCGGGAAAATTTTTATCCGAATTGGTAAATTATTAATAGTTTACGTAGTTAAAAATAATTAGTCTTTTTTCTGTGATGATTATTCAACCTTCATCAGGTATTTGACAGCTGACAAATATTACTAATTAAATGATATCATTTAGTAAATTAAAATTTTCATTACTTATAAGTAATATATTTAAATTATATCCGTAATGTATAAAAAAATTAGAATAAAACAAATGACATGATTTTGATGATTATAATCCGCTTTTAATTTTTTTTAACTGGACATAAAAATGTGATCCAAAGCTGAACTGTCGGTCTAGAAGGAAAGAGTACGACAAAGGAGGGCCAAGGGAACGATGACCATATGAACCGCTTATGTGACCGATTAAAGTTGACCATGCCATGGCCAGTGAGACCAAAACCGATCGAACCACTATGNTTGAACTGTCGGTCTAGAAGGAAAGAGTACGACAAAGGAGGGCCAAGGGAACGATGACCATAGGAACCGCTTATGTGACCGATTAAAGTTGACCATGCCATGGCCAGTGAGACCAAAACCGATCGAACCACTATGCTGACCAAAAACGAGTAAACGAAACAAGAACTAACTATTTAGACAAAAACAAGACAAAGGAATATCCGAGCTAACTATCACATGAGAGTCGATCTAAGGAATATCCAATTCCCAACATCTACAATTATCTCAGAGATATCCAAAGGGCCCTCATCTGGGTCAAGGATCAAGAGTCGAGCTAAGAGTGTCAAAAATTGACCTGACACACTAACATGACTCAAAAAATTCGGATTATGGTTGACCCAAATATTTTTTTGAGTCGAATTCGGGTTGAANCCAAGGATCAAGAGTCGAGCTAAGAGTGTCAAAAATTGACCTGGCACACTAACATGACTCAAAAAATTCGGATTATGGTTGACCCAAATATTTTTTTGAGTCGAATTCGGGTTGAACCTGAAAACCCAAACATGACTCGATTAAGCATAAAAGTTCGGTCTGGGTTCAGGTTAGAGGGTCAAGCTCAGGTTTAGGTCTTAATTTTCGACCTGTTTATTATACGGGTCATGTTCGGATTAACCCTATTCGAGTCGGGTCATTCTCGGATCGGACTCGAACCCAACTGTCTAACCCGAATTGACACCTCTAAGCTGGGCCATATGAACCAACCAACTCAAGTTGACTAAGCTTTGCCGACCAAGCTGTTCTCATCAAGTCGAGTGGAACTTAGCCGACCGAGCTAATCTTGTTTACCATAAGCTAATTAAGCCTATATAGTACAACCCTCTTTAAAGCAAGGACAAAAATGTACCTAAATCACATTGTACCCTATAAATAAGGATATCTTTTATGAATAAAACATGATGTGTTATTGTTCATTATTGTTTCTCCACTCTCTTTACATATAATCTATTTCTTAAGTGTGATTCACGGTCAAATCAAAATTTAACATCTTAAAATGTGTGGCAAATGTTGATCATGCCACAAATAAGAAGTGAAAGTAACCCAGGGAAAAGAAACCCACAACAAAGACACCTACAACATGGAGTTCGTCGTAATGTTTGTAAGTCAATAAATCAAGGAGTTGGAGGATTATAAGTTAGATGTGACCCGAGACGCTCTGACTCGTGGATGAGATCTACACCCTCAAGAGGAAGGGTCAACACCCAATGAACAAAGAGTAATGTCAAACCTACAAAGAAAAGATGACTCATAGTACTTTAATTGTGTTAGGTAGGCACCGATTGATCGATGTTAGTTCGAGTGTATTGAGATGCCCTGATAACCTTAGAATGGGTTCTCTCGGCAAATCTCTGAGACCAAACCTTCGAAGATACTTAAGATCCCGACACTGGAGTCCTACAAGGGGAGAACATATCTGATAGAGCACATATCCTTGTTTGAGTCTACCGTGTATTTGCTAAGGATCACTGATGCATTGAAATATCATCTCTTTTTTAACATGATGAGGGATTCAGCTCTGAAGGTATGATTTGGTAGAGATTCTCTACTCCCTTGCTTTAATTGTATTTTGTCGTTGTTGTTCCAACCTTTCATAGAATAAAAGACTAGTCTTTGAGGGAAAGTGTGCTAAACTCGGAATTTGTTTAGGTGCTACGTTTTCTTATTTTTATTTCAATTTTGGTTTATGTTTTTGAAGTTATTTTTGGGGGAGTTCATCCTCTTATTTTGCTTCTGAAGTACGGGGATTCATGGAGGTGGGTTTTGGAAAGTTTGGAAAATTCTCTATTGAGGAGTAAACAAGCAACAAAAGTCTGTTTTATTGTTTTTGTTGAGTCATTTTAAAGTTCTATATGTGTTTCTTAGGAGGACGAAGAATTTGAAAGAAGCTAGCCATTCAAGTTTGTTTTCTTGGTTTTTTTTAGTATAGGTTTTTTGAGGAGAAAGAAGAAATTGAAAGAAGCTAGCCAATGAAGTTTGTTTTCTTCATTTTGTTGAAGCATTCTAAAATGTCTAGAAGTGAAGAGACAAAAAATTTAGTAGATGAACATGATAAGGTCCACTCATGTTATATTGTCATATAAGTTCTTATAAGTTCTATAAAGTTCTATACAGTGCATGGACTTCTTATCATATCCTTAGCTCATTTACTTTATAACATTTCCCCTCCATTAAATTTTCATTGTTTTTCACAAATGCTATTAATAGGAAATGTAAGGTACAACCAATGGTGAAGTAACTATTTATCTTCTAATAAAAAAATAGATATAACTGAATTTCGCTCAACTAATCTTTTATTACGATGAATCTGATGATTTAATATAAGATGTCAAGTGTAAAGACATCTGATACCCTTTCAATTTGAAATCATGATAATTGTGTGGTTTGTATGAACCCCCCTTCATTTTTTATGTGATTTTCTTACATGTTTTATTGCAAGATTGGTAGAAGGAACTTTAAATTGCTAGATTAACATTTGAATCATATATATGTCTGCTAATTACACTAGCAAATGGGCAATACAAGAGACAACACATCATCCGCTACATGGGAAAAAGAGAGATCAAATATTTTTTGTAATATATGTTTAAAATAAATTAACTTAGGAGATAAACCAACAACACATTTCAACAAAGAAGATTGACATAACAATACAAAAAAATTTTCAAGAGAGAACCGGAAGAGCATATGGTCATACTCAATTAAAGAATAAATGAGAAAAATTAAAAAAAATTGAAAATTTTTGAAAGAACTCAAAAGAGAATCTACCGGACATGGTTGGTATCAAACTAAAATGTTCATAGATGCGTCAAGAGATTGGTAGAAGGAGAAACTGGAGGTCTGATCAATTTTTACACATTTGTATTTGTACTTCATTTACACTTATAATTTTTATACATAACTTTTTCTTTCGATTTTATCACTGACATGTTATTCCAAATGCTAAGAAATTTAAGTTTGGTGGAATCGAACTTAAACTAGAAGATAAGCTTGACCTTATGTTCGGTGGCATTGTTGTTAATGGTGATATTTCTTTGACTCTGCAAGGTTTGCAAGAGCCTAGAGAGAGCCCACTTGATCATATTCAAATATCACCGCATGAAAGAAATGAACATAGCGGATCTAGTTGTGTTAGGACTCCTGCTTCTTTAAAGGAAAGGATGGTTCAAATTAAAAAAAATAATAAAATCCTATGCATCTGAGAACTCGAATATCAGAGCTAGTCACAACATGAACAAACTTATCATCTGAGGCCAACACTGCACATCTGTCTTTGTCCATTCCTGGTGTAATAAAAATATTAGAGTAGATACCATAAGTCTATGAAGATATTCCCTTATGTATCTACTCATTAAAGCTAATTGAAGATCTTAAAAAGAGGGATGTTTTCGCGTCCATGGAAATTGAGAGGAATAATTACTTGCGATTCTTCGACAAAAAATTGCAATGATTGAGTAATTTTATCCTATGTCTTTTGAGTGGAACAGACTTGATATTTTTGTCTGTAACTACTTTTGAGGTGTATTTTTTGGGAGAATAAATGTTTGTGATATTAGTTGTGTTTGTGATGTATGTTAGCGGAACTATTATTTATAATTTGAGACCCTTTAATATTTTATGTTGACACACTGTGATACTTCATTAATACTTGTGATCTTGTTTTCTGAAATACTGATTGCGAAAAAGATTTTTTGTAATAATGTTCAAAATTTTACAGCTATGAATCCCAATGATAGAGCACGTTGAGCGCATTGCCAAAAAAATAAATCCGCAGTTGTATGTATGCTTATGGAGTATTACGAATCATACATCTCTCGCAGTCCATGTATGATGTCGAGACAAGTGGGTAAATGAGTTGCTTCGGGGTCATCCAATGAAATTCCATAATATGTTTCATATGAGTCAAATAATCTTTATTGATCTTTTGAACAAACTGAACAATAGTGATGATCTTCATGGCTCATCTAGAATGACTTCAAAGGAGGTATTAGCCACAACACTTTACATTTTATCACATAATGAATCTATAAGATCAGCTTGTGAGAGGTTTCAACACTCATCTAAAACCATCAATAGATATTTTTCTATTGGTGCGAATGCCTTGCTAAGTATGTCTTTTGAAGTTATTAAACTTGAAGATCCAACCTTTAGAAATATTCCTCGAGAAATA
>JXCR01117313.1:13570-30509 GCA_002079205.1 Phalaenopsis hybrid cultivar
ATATAGAGTTTTACTTGGTTTGGTTCCAATGGATGATATCCTTAAAATTGAAGGGATTGAGAATCCCCTTCCAATGTTTGCTTTGCAAGTCGAAGGAGGAAAGTGTAAACCATGTATTTTTTAGATGCACCTGCTCTATCAAAATCTGGACAGTTTTCGGTGATCAGACTGCTATTAAAACCCCTCCATTGGGTTGGGTGGATCTGTCACAGTGCAGGGAACATTGGTCTCATCATATTCATAAACAAAATATATTTAACATAGTTCCTTTCATCTACATTTGGTTCATTTGGTTGGCTAAAAATTCCCACAAGCATGACAATTGTTGCATAAAGTAGGATAGGGTGATTTTAAATATCCTATCTTATATACATAAGCTGTTAATTTATCATAAATTTAAGCCATCTTTCTTTACTAGCTGGGAGGATTGGCTAGGTTATGATATACCTGACAGAAATTTTTGTAAGGTCTCTCTTGTATGGTGGAAACAACCATCTTTCCCCTGGATTAAGGTAAATCCTGATGGTATTTGGAAGGCTGATTGTGCAGGTGCAGGTTGGGTCTATAGGTCTCATTCTGGTAAATTATTATGTTTTTTTTCTTCACCTTGTATGGTTGTTTGTGCTTTATCCGCAGAGTTATATGTTGTTTGGTTGGCCTTATCTATTGTGGCTAAAATGAATTGGAGATTCTTGCAAATTGAAATGGATTCAACTATTTTGTTCGACATATTGGCTAATGATAAAGAAACTCCTTGAAATTTAAGTGTTGATTTATGTCAGATTAACCAACTTTCAGCAAATATTGTCATCACATGAAGCCACACACCCAGGGAAACTAATAGACCAGCAAATTTCCTTGCCAAAGCTACCACACAGACTAAAGCGATAATCCTGAAGACCAAGCCTGATGTTGATCTGAATGTGCCCCCTAATGGGGGACAATCTCAATATGCCCTACCTTATACCTTTTTCCTAAGATGGGATGTCTGTTTATTGCTATTTTTCTTTATCTTCTTCTTTGCTTGAGTTTAGCTATTTCTTTTATTTTGAAGTCTTTTTAGGATATATTTATATCTGTTTTGGAGACTTTTTTTGGGTGAGTTTGTACACCTGGAGATTGGAACCCCATGAGTGAGTACTGTAAATTTTTTAATTTGTAATGGAATCCAATCTCCTAAAAACATGTAACTTTAATTTTGAGCAATAAAATTACCTTAAGAGTTTCCTTAATATATATATATATATATATATATATAACAAGATAACCATATATATGATTTATGCAACAATGAGCATAAATACATTAGNGTGGGATCCAATCTCCTAAAAACATGTAACTTTAATTTTGAGCAATAAAATTACCTTAGAGTTTCCTTAATATATATATATATATATATAACAAGATAACCATATATATGATTTATGCAACAATGAGCATAAATACATTAGACAACATAAATGGAACAAAATTGTTTTAAAAAAAATATGATGTCAATGCAAAATTTGGACATTGAAGAGACTCAAGGATGCATCTGCATTTGGTTCATTTGGTTGGCAAGAAATTCCCACAAGCATGACAATTGTTGCATAAAAAAGGATAGGGTGATTTCAAATATCCTATCTTATATACANCGCAAAATTTGGACATTGAAGAGACTTAAGGATGCATCTGCATTTGGTTCATTTGGTTGGCAAAAAATTCCCACAAGCATGACAATTGTTGCATAAAAAAGGATAGGGTGATTTCAAATATCCTATCTTATATACATAAACTGTTAATTTATCATAAATTTAAGGGTCTGTTTGGGACTGCTGTTGATTATTTATAATCAGCTGATAAGCAGATTATTCTGATAATTTGATAATCCACAGATTATCAGAATAATCTGACTTGCTGTTTGGAGCAGTTTATCCAGAATAATTTATTGGTAGTTATGGTTGTATAAATGACATTCTTGCCCGTGGTAAAACTATTTGGGGCAGCTTATTCAGAATTGTTTTTTGCTACCACATAAGCATATAGTGCAGAAACATAACATCACCACAGATGAATTTCATATCATGACATACAGTTCTCACTCTCGTTAACACCAGAAAAAATAAAAACATGATAAAGGCAAGTACACTACAATGAGAAATATTAAAATATTCAATTTCAAACTCTGACTACGTCGGTCATCAGCTGCACTATCAACCTGGGAGAACATCGTATTCACATCACTGCTAGCAGTGTAACAGGTGGGAGTGTCGACCCATCGGAAGAAACCACAACGAGCTGAAACACTCCTGCGATAACCGTAAAACTGTCTCTTACTGCTATGAGGTTGACGCGATGCAAGTAACGAAGCAAGTAGTCCACAGTAGCACAAAACAACTCTATTTGTCACTGAAATCCTAGAAGTAATGGTGATATATCTGCGAAAAAAAGAAACAAAAAATTTGACTGTCAGATTTATAAAAAAAAGACAAAAAAAAACACTACAAAATGACTGTATATTGTACAAAGAGAAAAAAAACTTGCTGGATTATATTTGGTGGATTAGCTTCATAGATAGCATCCGTTATAGACTCCCTCAGTGCAGTCATCTCAACCACATCCTCAGCATCATTAACTTCAAATTCACTATAGTCATTGTCCTCCTCAGGAACTGAAGGTCCAATCATAGTATCTGATGGTTCTTCAAATATATTCAAGTAATCGTTATCAGCCATACTGAAGTCTGTATCTGAATGTGAAGGATGTCGTTGGATAAAGTTATGAAGTGTCATTGTTGTCACCACAATATACATCTGCTTTTGAAATGGATATGATGACATATCATGTAATATGATTCGTTTTTTCTTCAAAATCACATAAGTTTTTTCAATTATGCCACATAAGGAGTGACATTTGCTAAACATTTCTTTCCTTCCACGAGTTGTGTCACTTACTCGTTTAAAGTCAGAGATATGATACCTAGTGTCTGGAAATGATTTCATATAACCCCTCTGCATAGGATATCCAACATCAACAAAGTAGTATTTTCCTGTTGAAGTACAACATTATTATTAGCAATGATTACCTACATATAAAAATTTTAAATGTAAAACAAATACCTGAAGGCGGATGAGGAAAACCTTGAGATCTATTCCTAGTAGCAAAGAAGAAGATCCGACTGTCGTGTGCACTCTCTTCCCAGTCTGCCACAACATATGTGAAACACATATTGAAGTCACATATTGCCATGACATTTTGAGTTGGTGAATCACTTCTGCCGATCTAAGCCACATTGTCCGGGTTGGGTAGTCGGGCATCAACGTGAGTCCTGTCAATTGCGCCTATGCAGTTTTGTTGGACAGGGTTAGAATATCATTATATTTACATGTGTGCTTAAATAAAACAATTGTTACCTTGAAGTAAGGCATATAACGGGGATCAGTTGTGATTTCTACTGGAGTATTGACAAATGATGGATCCTCTGGCCTGATGATTGTAGCGGCCAAGCTAACAAATGTTTGTATGCCTTTGGAGAAATAACGGCTTATTGTCTCAGATGAAAGTTGAAATCTCTCCATAGCACCCCTAATTGATTATTCTGTGACAGAATATATATCGTTATAGCCAATACCTCCCTTCTCGTTGTTCTCAAAGAACCTTGGAGTCCGTGATTCAGAAATAACTCGTGCAAAAGATCCATAAATATTGGTACAATCATTCAAAATATGTTATGGAACCTAATTGGGTGTCCAGAAAACATCTCTCCTACCCATTTGTCCGAGACAAAGCTGGAAGTCATTCGGTGTACACGGGTTCTAGATGTTCGGTAATACTCCAACAATAAAATGGCAATAGCTGCAGCCAATGTCATCCTCTTACGATGTTCAAGTTGTGGATCCATCCTAAGGGAAGAAAGGTGTCAGTTACTTCAGCAAGTATTTAATCAAAAGAGCGAGCGATAAATAAACAAAGCGAACATCAACCAGTTGCATAAAAAAAACAGTATACATATTGCATGAAAGTATCCATCTCCAAAAAAACAGATAAACAAATAAACAGTACACATCTCCAACTCTAAGTTCGTAGCTTCAGAGATTACATAAATACAACAAAATGAAAAGATGTAAAAGCTTAATCATCCAGAATAACACGTAAATATTCAACTCGCAACTCTGATTCCATTGCCATGAATATGTGCCTACGAGTTGGATCCTCTAGCTTTTTCATACATACTGCATAAAAGTGTTTATCAGTTATAACTTCAGGGATAGTCTTTAGAGTTCGAAGACAATCAAATATAGAATTGTCCAAAACTGGAGCAGGTGGTGGAGCTCCAAACGCATCTATGAGCCAGCCAAATGAAGCTTTTACAAATGTGTCACTTTCTTTCTTCTTTCTTCCTAGTCTGGGCCTCTTCATCTATGAGCTTGGCTCCCCCATCTCACGTTGGTTAACACTATGTATTTCTTCCTCAACTGTCATCGGCTCTGGTGAAAAATCATTGGGTGTTCCTGCAAACCCCGTCTCACTCGAGCTGAAAGCATATTTCCCCGTTGCGACCACCCCCTTGAACATTATATCAAGTTTATCTTCAAAATCAGGCTCAATTCTGCACTGCTTGTATTTTTTTGCCGTCGGTATTGCCTAAAACAACAAATTTGGTTGAGCATCATATTATTGAATAAATTATGAAATGCACCAATTGAAAAAGTAAATCGTACCTCTAATTTCTCGGCCCACCATTCTTCCGGAGGATCAATTGTCATTTTTATTGGATCTCACCCCAGCCCCGTTGATCCATGTTTTAGCTCTTTCCAAATCTTCCATTCTTTTTTCAGTTGATCCCATTTATTTTTAAACTTAAGCCGATCATAATCTCTTCCAGTCAGTTCTTTAAACCTCTTCGATAAATTCTGCCATCCTTCCTTGTTTAAGTACGTTGTTGGCCTATTTCCCAATTCTATTTCTTTAATACATAAATCGCAAAAAATGTTGGTTACTTCTTTATCTCATATAGCAGAAGGACCTCTTTTTTTAGACATGTTGAAACTATAAGGAACAAAAGTTTAATGTTCAAAGAATCTCCACAGTGTTGAAATTAAAAAAAACAAAATAAAAAAACAAGTACACAAAAGATTTATGTGGTTTGGTCAAAGACTTACGTCCACAGAAGAAAAGACACGAATGTTTTTATTATGAACTTGTTGAGGATACAACAATAGATAGTGCAGAAACACCTAAAACCAAAACTCCAAAACATATTTCTGCATGAAAACCGTAAGGAACAATACATTTCTATCTCAAAATGATAATACTTCAACCCTCATTTCCCAACGTATACCACGCAGTGTAAGGTAAAGATAAAAGAGAAATATACAAAATATATATAATGCTTATGGCTGCAGGATTTGAGGTCACGGATAAGGATCGCTGTGGAACAGAAGACTTTACATACAATTTTACAGACCAAATTTCTTTACCCCACAAATATTTGACTCATTACAGCAATAATAGTTTCCATACAATTTCAAATATTGTTCTCACTGCATTACAACAATGATAGTAATCGCCAATGCCATCAAAAGATCATAAACATATTGAAGAACAACTAAAGATCATTTTAAATGCATTCTATCTTTCGCATGACAGCATTCAACACTGCCAAATAGAGATCAAACAAAATATCACTCAACAAGGACCTTTTCTCTGCATACCAACAATGCTAATATGAGGATCCCGAATCTTTCAAATGACAGCATATCCCTAATGGTAAAAACCGTTTCTAACCCAAACACTAAAAACCAAAATGAGGATCCCGAATCCCAGAGAACGTTTCGAAGAACAAATTTTTAGGTTAAAAACCCTTGACGAGGAGCAGAGATGAGGAGATAAGAGACAATTTTGAACCCCTAAAAAATTCCATACAAACGATACTAGGCAATAATCCCAGGAAACGATCAAAACTTCTAAAATGATAATCAGACGAACGATACCTGAAATATTGCAAAGAATTTCAAGGGGTGCACGGGATCGAGGATTGATCCAGGAGCAGAGACAAGGCAGGGGGGCGAGACGACAGAGGGGAGACTGATCGCAAATCTAGGGCAAGACGGGATCGAAGGGGGCGCGAGACGGGATCGAAGGGGCAGCGGGGATAATAAGATATTCCTAAACGCTGAAACGCAGGGGGCGAGGAGCGGCGAAGGATCCGATGGATTATATCATAAAGCATTACGTGATTAATGCCACCGCAGTCACGAACGCCTTTTCCAAACACGACCACGGCGTTCTGAAAACACCGAACGCACTATTAAGCTGCCCCAAACGGGCCCTAAGTCAACTTTTTTTTATAGCTAGGAGGATTGGCTGGGTTATGATATACCTGACCGAAATTTTTGTAAGGTCTCTCTTGTATGGTGGAAACAACCATTTTTCCCCTGGATTAAGGTAAATATTGATGGTAACTTGAAGGTTGATTGTGCAGGTGCAGGTGGGGTCTAAAAGTTTCATTCTAGTAAACTATCATGCTTTTTTTCTTCACCTTGTATGGTTGTTTGTGTTTTATCCGTAGATTTATCTGTTGTTTGGTTGGCCTTATCTGTTACGGCTAAAATGAATTGGAGATTCTTGTAAATTGAAATNCCCTTGGATTAAGGTAAATATTGATGGTAACTTGAAGGTTGATTGTGCAGGTGCAGATGGGGTCTAAAAGTTTCATTCTAGTAAACTATCATGCTTTTCTTCTTCACCTTGTATGGTTGTTTGTGTTTTATCCGCAGATTTATCTGTTGTTTGGTTGGCCTTATCTGTTACGGCTAAAATGAATTGGAGATTCTTGTAAATTGAAATGGATTCAACTATTATGTTGAACATACTGACTAATAATAACGAACCTCCTTGGTATTTAAGTGTTGATTTATGCAGGATTAAGCAACTTTCAACAAAAATTGTCATCACATTGAGCTACACACCCAGGGAAACTAATAGGCCAACAGATTTCCTTGCCAAAGCTGCTACACAGCTAAGGTTATAATCCTGAAGACCAAGCTTGATGCTGATCTTAAGCCTGCCCTCTAATGGGAGACAATTTCAATATGCCCTACCTTAGACCTTTTTCATAAGATGGGATATGTCTGTTTATTGCTGCTTTTCTTTATCTTCTTCTTTGCTTGGGTTTAGCTATTTCTTTCATTTTGAAGTCATTTTGGGGTATATTTGTATTTGTTTTGGAGACTTTTTTTGGGTGAGTTTTTACACCTGGAGGTAGCACTGTAATTTTTTGATTTGTAGTGGGATCCAATCACCTNGTTTTGGAGAATTTTTTTGGGTGAGTTTTTACACCTGGAGGTAGCACTGTAATTTTTTGATTTGTAGTGGGATCCAATCACCTAAAAACATATAACTTTAGTTTTGAGCAATAAAATTACCCACGAGTTTCCTTAAAAATATATATATATATAACATGACACAACCATATATATGATTGATGCAATAATGAGCATAAATACATTGGACAATATAAATGGAATCAAAATTTTTTTAAAAAAAATTCTAATGTCAACGTGAAATTTGGACATTGAAGAGACTCAAGGATGCATCTGCATTTGGTTCATTTGGTTGACTAGAAATTCTCACAAGCATGACAATTGTTGCATAAAGGAGGATAGGGTGATTTCAAATATCCTATCTCATATGCATAAGCTGTTAATTTATCATAAATTTAAGCCATCTTTATTTGCTAGTTGGGAGGATTGGCTAGGTTATGATATACTTGAAAGAAATTTTTGTAAGGTCTCTCTTGTATGGCGGAAACAACCATCTCTCCCCTGGATGAAGGTAAATACTGATGGTAGTTGGAAGGCTGATTGTGCAGGTGCAGGNACATGACACAACCATATATATGATTGATGCAACAATGAGCATAAATACATTGGACAACATAAATGGAATCAAAATTTTTAAAAAAAAAATTCTAATGTCAACGTGAAATTTGGACATTGAAGAGACTCAAGGATGCATCTGCATTTGGTTCATTTGGTTGACTAGAAATTCTCACAAGCATGACAATTGTTGCATAAAGGAGGATAGGGTGATTTCAAATATCCTATCTCATATGCATAAGCTGTTAATTTATCATAAATTTAAGCCATCTTTATTTGCTAGTTGGGAGGATTGGTTAGGTTATGATATACCTGAAAGAAATTTTTGTAAGGTCTCTCTTGTATGACAGAAACAACCATCTCTCCCCTGGATGAAGGTAAATACTGATGGTAGTTGGAAGGCTGATTGTGCAGGTGCAGGTGGGGTTTACATGTCTCATTATGGTGAACCATCATGCTTTTTTTCTTCACCTAGTACGGTTGTTTGTGCTTTATCCGCAGAGTTATTGTTTGGTTAGCCTTATTTGTTGCGGCTAAAATGAATTGGAGATTCTTGCAAATTGAAATAGATTCAACTATTTTGTTGGACATATTGGCTAATGATAAAAAACCTCCTTGGTATTTAAGTGTTGATTTATGCAGGATTAAGCAACTTTCAACAAATATT
Organism: Phalaenopsis hybrid cultivar; assembly: GCA_002079205.1. Lineage (NCBI taxonomy): Eukaryota > Viridiplantae > Streptophyta > Magnoliopsida > Asparagales > Orchidaceae > Phalaenopsis > Phalaenopsis hybrid cultivar. The sequence goes on from JXCR01117313.1 coordinate 22,097, forward strand.
GTCATCACATGGAGCTACACACTTAAGGAACTAATAAACCAACAAATTTCCTTGCCAAAGCTGAAACACAGACTAAGGCTATAATCCTGAAGACCAAGCCTAATTCTGATCTTAAGCCAGCCCCCTAATGGGGGACAATCTCAATATGCCCTACCTTAGACCTTTTTCCTAGAAAGAGGTGTTTGTTTATTGCTGCTTTCTTTATCTTCTTATTTGCTTTGGTTTAGCTATTTTTTTTATTTTGAAGTCTTTTCGGGGTATATTTGTATCTGTTTTGGAGACTTTTTTTGGATGAGTTTATACACCTGGAGGTTGGAACCCTAAGAGTGAGTATTGTAATTTTTTTTATTTTAAGTGGGATCCAATCTCCTAAAAACATGTAACTTTACTTTTGAGCAATAAAATTACCTACGGGTTTCCTTAACAAAAATATATAACATGACACAACCATATATATAATTGATGCAACAATGAGCATAAATACATTGGACAACATAATTGGAATCAAAATTAAAAAAAAAAAAAAAACTTCTGATGTCAACGCGAAATTTGGACATTGAAGAGACTCAAGGATGCATCTACATTTGGTTCATTTGGTTGACTCATATACATAAGTTGTTAATTTATCATAAATTTAAGCCAACTTTCTTTGTTAGCTGGGAGGATTGACTGGGTTATGATATACCAGACAAAATTTTTATTAAGGTCTCTCGTGTATGGTGGAAACAACCATCTTTCCCCTAAATTAAGGTAAATATTGATGGTAATTGGAAGACTGATTGTGCAGGTGCAGGTGGGGTTTACAGGTCCCATTATGGTAAACTATTATGCTTGTTTTCTTCACCTAGTATGGTTGTTAGTAGTTTATCTACAAAATTATATGTTGTTTGGTTGGCCTTATATGTTGCGGCTAAAATGAATTGGAGATTCTTGCAAATTGAAATGGATTCAACTATTCTGTTGGACATATTGGCTAATGATAAAGAACCTCCTTGATATTTGAGTGTTGATTTATGCAGGAATAAGCAACTTTCAGCAAATATTGTCATCACATGGAGCTACGAAACTAATAGATCAGCAAATTTCCTTGCCAAAGCTACTACACATACTAAGGCTANAATTTGTAGTGGGATTCAATCTCCTAAAAACATGTAACTTTAGTTTTGAGCAATAAAATTACCTATGAGTTTCCTTAAAATATATATATATAACATGACAACCATATATATGATTGATGCACTGATGAGCATAAATACATTGGACAACATAAANGATTTGGAGTGGGATTCAATCTCTTAAAAACATGTAACTTTACTTTTGGCAATAAAATTACCTATGAGTTTCCTTAAAAAATATATATATAACATGACAACCATATATATGATTGATGCACTGATGAGCATAAATACATTGGACAACATAAATGGAACCAAAAAAAAAAAAAAACTGATGTCAACGCGAAATTTGGACATTGAAGAGACTCAAGGATGCAACAAATTTCAGGAATATATATACAAATTTCCAGTAAGAAATTTTGATAATGTGTTTGCCAATTTTTTAAATGGAGCGAGTTTTGAGAAAATAAAATATGTTACTTGGAATATTGTATCTGACAAGTAAATATGCAAGCATAACCTTTAACTGCATGATAAAATTGTTCATTATTTAAAGATTCAAAAGTAGTGGAATGCATGTTCATATGAATTTGATGATTGTGATATTGTAATTAGTAGAAAAAAATAGTGAATACACAAAAATAAACTTTATTTAATATTGAAATGGGTGTTACAAACCGACACAAACGGACACCGACTAGGACTAAAAAAGATTTGAGGTCAGAGTAGCGTCGACTACGAGGTGAATGTATGGGTAAGGGTGCTGGTTACGAGGTCGGTTACGGAGNGTAGAAAAAAATAGTGAAAACACAAAAATAAACTTTATTTAATATTGAAATGGGTGTTACAAACCGACACAAACGGACACCGACTAGGACTAAAAAAGATTTGAGGTCAGAGTAGCGTCGACTACGAGGTGAATGTATGGGTAAGGGTGCTGGTTACGAGGTCGGTTACGGAGGGTTAGGAGGTAATTTGGGAGCCCAGTAGGGAAAATGGGACAAAGGGGGAGCGGTTGGACAGTCGAATCTATTGCAGGAAAGTGGCGGCTGTTGTCGGAGGAAGGTTGGGGACTGGAGCAACAAGGTTATACTGCTAGTGAAAGNAGATCTGAGGTCAGAGTAGCGTCGACTACGAGGTGAATGTATGGGTAAGGGTGCTGGTTACGAGGTCGGTTACGGAGGGTTAGGAGGTAATTTGGGAGCCCAGTAGAGAAAATGGGACAAAGGGGGAGCGGTTGGACAGTCAAATCTACTGCAGGAAAGTGGCGGCTGTTGTCGGAGGAAGGTTGGGGACTGGAGCAACAAGGTTATACTGCTAGTGAAAGGATAGCTAAGTGTTGCAATGAGGAAGGGGAGGCCAGCGGTTGGGAAGAGGGGAGCAAAAGGAGAAGGGAAAATAAATCACCACCTCGAACTAAGATATAGCCAAAATACCATCACCTCCTCAGATACAACTATGCAAAAGGGAAAAGGACTCCACACAAGAAATTTAAAAGCAAAAACAGCCCAGACTAAACCTAACTCTCACTAAAAAACATATAAATAAACTTCAAGCAAGAAAGGATAGAAAAATGGAGGAGAAGGGTTGGCGACATTGCTTCCCTTCCTAAAAAGTCGCTCGATCGAGCAGGACACATTGAAGAAAGGAAATTCCGCTCAACTCCTGCTGCAACCCGAATCGGTTGCCTCAGTAGTGCTTGGATGGCTTGTTTCCCGCCCTTGTGCGAGAAACGTTCGCACTTGCGTCAGTCTCCCGAGGTTGGGGAAGCTCCGACCTCAGTCGTCGAAGCTTCTGGTTCCTTGTGTGTAATCCTGGCTGCATCTAGGCCCACTGCCNAGAGAAGGGTTGTCGACATTGCTTCCCTTCCTAAAAAGTCGCTCGATCGAGCAGGACACATTGAAGAAAGGAAATACCGCTCAACTTCTGCTGCAACCCGAACCGGTTGCCTCAGTTGTGCTTGGATGGTTTGTTTCCCACCCTTGTGCGAGAAACGTTCGCACTTGCGTCAGTCTCCCGAGGTTGGAGAAGCTCCGACCTCAGTCGTCGAAGCTTCTGGTTCCTTGTGTGTAATCCTGGCTGCATCTAGGCCCACTGCCGACTGCATTGGCGGCCAAAGCATCAAAGAAGTTGGCACTACTTGGGCACTTAGGTCCCAATCGATCTGCTGTCCTAAGATTTTGGCCCATGCTTATACTGCTGGATTCTCCCCAGGCAACCCACAGTCTGGTCAGTCTGATGTACCGTGAGAGTAGCCTGCATCTTCACATCACGTAGTAGAGCTAGTGGTATGGTGTCAACTATGAGGCCCTGACATCTTCTATGACATATTTGTCCCGTGTTTGGCATCAATGTCTTAGTCCTCTCATCCTCTGTCGTCACTAGAACTGACCCCACTGACGTTGCTTTGCTAGTAAGGACTCGTGTGATCTCTAGCGCTGCCAACGGAAGTTGAAAGGGTGCTCTGCCGACAAAAGTAGAATGACGTGATCACAGGCTCAGACGTACTGACAACATTTTGAGGTGTAAGCTAACGGTCCACCTGATTCATCTCATTTCTCTCTTTAGGGATAACTCTACACCTGAAACTTGTCGCACTGTGTTTTGATAGCGGGGTTAGCGGCAGCGCTGGGTTTTGACAGAGCAAGTGTAGGGCCCACTGTAACATTTCTTTGCATCAACTCTATCATGGCAATCATCTGCATCATCATTTCATTCATTTTACTGTTGAACTGAGTTATTTTTTTTATCCTTGGCTCTTAATTGACGACATATTTGCTTTTGTTGTATAATAAGTGCGGCAGTGTTAATGAATAATGGCCCTTCTTTTTCTCTTTCTTCTTCTTTACGTCTTGTTTCTTGCTCATCGCTTGAAGAGGAACTATGCTCACACGCTACTTGCTTTTCATGGAGTTCCTCTCGAATAGTGGTACGCCGTCATTGTCGATAATGTCGAGTGTCGAGTTGGTCATTAACATGATCTACCATACATACTATCTCGACTTCCATGACCTCTTGATAGCCTTCTTGATATTCTTCTTGAACTCAAATTTCTGAGCATCAACTTCAATCAATCTCTGGTTCAACATTTAAAGTGAATAACTCTTTGATTGGAGGACTACAATCAAAATTTTGTTACTTTCTCAAGGACGGACTGGTCCGACGATGGAATCCCTTGGAGGATTCTTCAGGGTGTCGACCCTCATGGTATTCTTCAGCCTGAGATTCTTGTTTTGATATGAGTGATGTAACTGGACGATGGGATCTCCTAGAGGGCTCTTTAGGGTGTCGACCATCGTGAAGTTCCTCATTGGAATGTCGCTTGGGGACCCATTCGTATTGTGTATAATCAAAAGCAAATCTCCGGGAGCACACACTAATTTCACACCATTTACTTCTCTCGTACTTTTCTCTTCTCGACGTTTGGGTCTCCAAATTTGTTTACTTTTCTATCAGGACCTTTCGGCAGTGGATTCTTGCGATTGCGATCCAGATGTCACGCTCTGATATTTACCAAGCAGAGCTTGGTTAAATTTATTTGTCTAAGCTACAACAAATCTTTTATGCTTACTTTTCATTAAAAGCTTAATGACTTTATGAGTTCGGGCATATAAAGTTTCAAGTTGCCTCTTTTTTTCAACAAGAGGTTGATGTCATTGGTTCCAAAAAGAATGTTTTACTTAACCAGTAGAGCTATTCTTTTTGACCCAATTTAAGTTATTAAATTTGTTAAGGGTCGGAATACTCGCTTTTGGCTGTCGAATCCGTTGGTCTGCAGCTTGATCTAGTTGTAATTGTTGAGTCATTCTGTCTATGTTTCTTTTTCGTCTGTCTTCTTGACAACTTTCCTCCAGATGAGGAAGCTCAACATCATGCCTTGGTACGTAAGGTTCGACGAACAAAGTGGATGCATCGATAGGTGTCAGAGAAACTTTCTGCCTATGACAGTTCTTTTTAAGGCTGAAGATTCAAAATTGGCCAACCTTTTGATAACAAGATTCTCTTACGGGGAGCCTCTTTAGTAATTGTGATCTCCATGAGCTCGAACAGAAAAGCAAGGGAATTGCGGGCTATTTTAAAATGGGTTCAGTTTAATATAGGAAGGATGGCCATAAAGAGAAGCTCAGGCTCTAGGGCAGGGGGAAATGAACGAGTGGCCCTAGATCGCGAGGAAGCGACTCTGGATCATGAGGAAGTGACTCCGGACCGTGAGGAAGTGGCGACTTCGATGTGTTCAAGGGAGAAGAATGAAAGTTTTGCGCGATTAGAAAGAAAAAAGAGGAATGGCGGGGAGAATTGGGTCGTAACAACAGAAAGAAATGGTCGGAGGTTGGAAGGGAGCAGCCAGGGTGTGAGGGCTAGGGCAAAGGCGTCCGGTTCGTGCGAACAGGGAAGGAGGAATATGGCTTAGGAGGATCGCAACAATAGAGTTAGTGTGTGCTTTTGGATCGTGAAGGAGCGCTATCAGGTAAGAAACACGGAGAAGGATTGGTTAGTTTTAGGTTGTATCGCGAAGAGATTGAAAGCAAAAAAGGGAGTCGGCTTTGGGGTCACGCATGAGGCAGGGAGGAAGAAACAACGTGGTTTTGTATGATTCGTGTGTGACGAGAGAAGTGTGGCATGCTAATAGGAGGAAGAAGGCGAGGGCATTGATGGTGTGCAAACAATGAAGAAGAATGGTGAGGAAGACTACGACGCGGGAAAGATCAACGTTTGAAGGAGTGGACGGAATCAAAAGGAGAGAAAAAATTGTTTGCTATTTTGAACAATAAGAGATAGACGAAGTAGAAAAGGAACATTGAGTGCAAACCTCTTTAGGATTTCGTGCGACTTTGAGTGGATAGAACGAACGAGAGGGAACAACGGAGAGAACATGTGAATGAGACTGCCGGAGTTTGGTTTGTCTCTTTGTAAATGAGAAGCCAATGAGAGAACGGTTACCTATCCGAGTGGGAGTCTTTGGCAGGAGCGGGTAAGTAGATAATTAATTAATTAATTTACTTTTTATTTTCTTTCTTTTCTATCTTCTTTTAATTCACGATCAACATGGGCCAAACCTATAGCATTAACAATTAGGTCCTTAAAGCAAAACAACATTGCTTAAGAAATTCACCATGTACAATACCGACAACATGGTAATCTAGAATGCAGAATTAAATATTACTCACATGTTCACTCGCCCAAAGTTTTGGCTCTTTGAATTTCCCAGTAAGTAAATATCCATGAAAACCATGAATATCAACAGCAGGTGATTCAAGCGCCATATGAATCACTTCATAAGAACTTAGATCGAAGACTCCGTCAGAATCCACAGAACTATACCCTGCGTTATCATACAATGCTGCCTCTATCGTAAAATTTGCAAAATTAGTCTCCTCTGAATATTTTGACAAACCATCAAGTTTGACCTCAACCTGAAAAAACGTTTTAGCAGTAATTAATAGCAATCAGTTCATTTAATTGAGTTCAGAGAAATAAATAACCACTACTAATAAAAACTAAGATGATAAGTTAAAATTAAGAATAACAGAGCCTCCTAATGATTTGAACAGGGTACACATGTTGAACAAANGGAACTGACCCCACTGACGTTGCTTTGCTAGTAAGGACTCGTGTGATCTCTAGCTCTGCCGACGGAAGTTGAAAGGGTGCTCTGCCGATAAAAGTAGAATGATGTGATCACAGGCTCAGACGTACTGACAACATTTTGAGGTGTAAGCTAACGGTCCACCTGATTCATCTCATTTCTCTCTTTAGGGATAACTCTACACCTGAATCTTGTCGCACTGGGTTTTGATAGCGGGGTTAGCGGCAACGCTGGGTTTTGACAGAGCAAGTGTAGGGCCCACTGTAACATTTCTTTGCATCAACTCTATCATGGCAATCANGGAAAGAAAAAAGAGGAATGGCGGGGAGAATTGGGTCGTAACAACAGAAAGGAATGGTCGGAGGTTAAAAGGGAGCAGCCAGGGTGTGAGGGCTAGGGCAAAGGCGTCCGGTTCGTGCGAACAGGGAAGGAGGAATATGGCTTAGGAGGATCGCAACAATAGAGATTGTGTGTGCTTTTGGATCGTGAAGGAGCGCTATCAGGTAAGAAACACGGAGAAGGATTGGTTTGACCCTTTAGTTTTAGGTTGTATCGCGAAGAGATTGAAAGCAAAAAGGGAGTCGGCTTTGGGGTCACACATGAGGCAGGGAGGAAGAAACAACGTGGTTTTGTATGATTCGTGTGTGACGAGAGAAGTGTGGCATGCTAATAGGAGGAAGAAGGAGAGGGCATTGATGGTGTGCAAACAATGAAGAAGAATGGTGAGGAAGACTACGACGGGGGAAAGATCAACGTTTGAAGGAGTGGACGGAATCAAAAGGAGAGAAAAAATTGTTTGCTATTTTGAACAATNTGAGCTCGAACAGAAAAGCAAGGGAATTGCGGGCTATTTTAAAATGGGTTCAGTTTAATATAGGAAGGATGGCCATAAAGAGAAGCTCAGGCTCTAGGGCAGGGGGAAATGAACGAGTGGCCCTAGATCGCGAGGAAGCGACTCTGGATCATGAGGAAGTGACTCCGGACCGTGAGGAAGTGGCGACTTCGATGTGTTCAAGGGAGAAGAATGAAAGTTTTGCGCGATTAGAAAGAAAAAAGAGGAATGGCGGGGAGAATTGGGTCGTAACAACAGAAAGAAATGGTCGGAGGTTGGAAGGGAGCAGCCAGGGTGTGAGGGCTAGGGCAAAGGCGTCCGGTTCGTGCGAACAGGGAAGGAGGAATATGGCTTAGGAGGATCGCAACAATAGAGTTAGTGTGTGCTTTTGGATCGTGAAGGAGCGCTATCAGGTAAGAAACACGGAGAAGGATTGGTTAGTTTTAGGTTGTATCGCGAAGAGATTGAAAGCAAAAAAGGGAGTCGGCTTTGGGGTCACGCATGAGGCAGGGAGGAAGAAACAACGTGGTTTTGTATGATTCGTGTGTGACGAGAGAAGTGTGGCATGCTAATAGGAGGAAGAAGGCGAGGGCATTGATGGTGTGCAAACAATGAAGAAGAATGGTGAGGAAGATTACGACGCGGGAAAGATCAACGTTTGAAGGAGTGGACGGAATCAAAAGGAGAGAAAAAATTGTTTGCTATTTTGAACAATAAGAGATAGACGAAGTAGAAAAGGAACATTGAGTGCAAACCTCTTTAGGATTTCGTGCGACTTTGAGTGGATAGAACGAACGAGAGGGAACAACGGAGAGAACATGTGAATGAGACTGCCGGAGTTTGGTTTGTCTCTTTGTAAATGAGAAGCCAATGAGAGAA
>JXCR01117320.1:0-17294 GCA_002079205.1 Phalaenopsis hybrid cultivar
AATTGACTCCAATATGGAAGTGGAATGGAATGATGTGGTGCAAAAAATGAAAGTAGAGGAGCGCTTTTTCTGATGAAATTCAGCCCCAAATAGAGCCCAGGGTTGGTTCTTCAAGAGGTACCTCCAAAAACTCTTCAAAAAATTGTCCAAATACTTTTAACCTTCTAGAAACGGGGTCTGCACCGCCTTTGGCGCCGTCGGTACTGATCTGGCACCTTCGGCGCTGAGTAAAAAAAATCTCCATGTTAATTTGTTTTGTGTCATCGGCGATGCCCTCGACACTGAGCATTTCTTCAAAAATGTCATTCTGACTCTAAATTTCATCCTTTTTGCTTTCATTTTGCTTTAAGCCCTAAAAAACAACAACCTGCAAGATAACATCAAAATACCTTCCATCAAAGTGTAATATCATAAAAAATAGGTATAAAATATGGGTCTAAAAATGCATATATTTTTGGTGTATCAATTCTCTCGATGTCAGAGTCTCTTACTCTTTGTTCGCGCAACACAACTATCTTTGTCTACACTAATTCTCTTCACATCTTGTGAAATTTCACATTCTGCACAAAGTAGCACAAAAATTCTACATGTCTTCTTCAACAATGTCAGCCTTTTCACATGACACATCTATTTGGGTTTAATATCTTTCAATTCTCATTTTTGAATCAGTCCTTAACTTCTGATTCACTACTTTCAAGGTCAGTCCTTACCTTCCGACGCTCTCTTTTTGAGATTGATCCTTACCATTCAATTCTCATTTTTGAATCAGTCCTTAACTTCTAATTCACTACTTTTAAGGTCGATCCTTACCTTCCAACGCTCCCTTTTGAGATTGATCCCTACCTTTCAATTCTCATTTTTGAATCAGTCCCTAATTTTTGATTCACTACTTTTGAGGTCGGTCATTACCTTCCGACGCTCCCTTTTGAGATTTATCCTTACCTTTCAATTCTCATTTTTGAATCAGTCCTTAAATTCTTATTCACTACTTTTGAGGTTGGTCCTTACCTTCCGACGCTCCCTTTTGAGAATGATTCTTACCTTTCAATTCTCATTTTCGAATCAGTCCCTAATTTCTTATTCACTACTTTTGAGGTCGGTCCGCATCTTTTTGAGATCGATCACTACATTTCAATTCTCATTTTCAAATCAGTCCTTAATTTTTGATTCACTATTTTTGAGGTCTGTCCTTTCCTTATGACGCTCTCTTTTGAGATTGATCCCTACCTTTCAATTCTCATTTTTGAATCAGTCCTTAACTTCAGATTCACTACTTTTGAGGTCAGTCCTTACCTTCCGACGCTCTCTTTTGAGATTGATCACTACCTTTATATTCTCATTTTTGAATCAATCCTTAATTTCTGATTCACTACTTTTGAGGTTGGTCCTTACCTTCCGACGCTCTCTTTTGAGATTGATCCCTACCTTTCAATTCTCATTTTTGTATAAGTCTTTAATTTCTGATTCACTACTTTTGAGGTCGGTCCTTACCTTCCAACGCTCTCTTTTGAGATTAATCACTACCTTTCAATTCTCATTTTCGAATCAATCCTTAATTTTTGATTCCCTACTTTTGAGGTCACGCTCTCTTTTGAGATTGATCCCTACCTTTCAATTCTCATTTTTGAATCAGTCCTTAACTTCTGATTCACTACTTTTGAGGTCGGTCCTTACCTTCCAACGCTCTCTTTTGAGATTGATCCTTACCTTTCAATTCTCATTTTTGAATCAGTCCCTAATTTTTGATTCACTCCTTTTTGAGGTCGGTTCTTACCTTTCGACGCTTTATTTTGAGATTGATCACTGCCTTTCAATTCTCATTTTCAAATCAGTCCCTAATTTCTGATTCACTACTATTGAGGTCGGTCCCTACCATCCGAAGCTCTCTTTTGAGATTGATCCTTACCTTTCAATTCTCATTTTCAAATCATTCCTTAACTTATGATTTACCTTTTTGAGGTCGGTCCCTACCTTGCGATGCTATCTTTTGAGATTGATCACTACCTTTCAATTCTCATTTTTGAATCAGTCCATAAATTCTGATTCATCTTTTATAGGTTGGTCCTTACCTTCTGACGCTCTCTTTTGAGATTGTTCATTAACTTTTAATTCTCATTTTAGAATCAGTCATTAACCTCTGATTCACCCTTTTCAGATTGGTCCCTACCTTCTGACGCTCTCTCTTATGATTGATCCTTAACTTTCAATCCTTATCCTGGGATTAGTCCCTAACTTCTGATTCCTCTCTTTTCATGATCGATCCTTAACTTTCGACCCTCTTTTAAAATTAATACCTGAATTTCAAACCCCACCCCAGGGCCAGCACATACACATTGATTCCCATCTTCTATAAATTCCTGAAATCTCATAACTCAAAATCCAATCTCCAATCCCCAGCAAGAGTCCCTACTTCTTGACTTTGATCAAATATTCACCTGTTATAGTCCCCAGTGGAAGCACATAGAACACACAATTCCACACTCCTTCTATGTCTCTTGACTTAAGAGTTTGTATTTGTTTTGTTAATCTTGTCGGTCAACGCCAATACGCGCAGTGTGCTTGCCCAACACACCACACCTATTGGGGGTCCATTTGTTGACCTCATTTTTGGTTGAGGTCTATGCTCCTCTTTAGTGTAGCCTAAGGTCTAGCCATAGAACTTCCTGTTGACTATTCCTAGTAAACTAGAAAAAGAACCTTCACTATTAGAAAATCTAAACTCCTCTTTACTCAACTTGAAGTTCTACATATTATTCCTAACCTCTAGCACTTAGTAGGTGGGGTCACTATGGGGGAGCTCAAGAAGAGTTCCTATAGGACTGTTGGACCTTAGGGTTGACACTGGGTGTTGGTTTAGAGCTAAGGCACTCACCAGCAATCACCTCACTCACAACCACTCACAAGCACAAACCAAAATTTCTCGACTTTGGTCCCTTGATACTTTTAAGATACTCATGTAGATGGACCCCTAAACCCACTGGCCCTAGGCTAGGGTTTAATTAAGACCAGTACATAGAGGACCCAAAATGGGGTTTCCATTGGTCCATGGCTTATTTATGGTGGTTGGCACCCCAAGTCTACCAAAATGCCCAACTTAGCCGTTTGCCCCTAAACTCTCCTAGATTACTTAGATACCCTTGAGATCCTAAATTTGGCCAAAATTCCAAAATTTACCAAAAATACCCAAAATTACCAAAAAATTACCAAATTACCAAAATACCCCTCCTTAGCCCAAAATTTCAAAAATTCTAAAAAATCTCAAAATACTCCAAATACTCCCAATTTCACTTTTCTCAACTACCACATGACCTAATTTGGCCATTTTGACCATTTTGACAAAACCCCTAAAATTGCTTTTAAAAGCCCAATCTCCCCAAATCCACCTCAAACGTCCATCAAATTGGTCCTCATTTCCCCCAATTTCAATTCTAAACTCAAATTAACCTTTTATATGACCAATCTAAATCAAATCCAAGACTTGTTGGAAAACAATAGTAAAAATCTTCTTCCTTCAAGTATTAAACCACCTAAACTTGAATTAAAAATATTACCTGCCCATTTAAAGTATGTATTTTTAGGAGAATCATCTATATTGTCTGTTATTATATCTTCCAAGTTAACTGAAATTCAGGAAGAAAAGTTAATAGAAATGTTGAAAAAGTATAAAATGGCTTTTGGATGGACTTTAGTAGATATTAAAGGAATTAGTCCTTCAATTTATATGCACAAAATTTTATTAGATGAACAAAATGAACCTAAAGCTCATCCTCAGATAAGTTAAACCCGATAATGAAAGAATTTGTTAAAAAAGAGATTTTAAAATGGTTAGAAGTTAGAATTATATATCCTATTTCAGATAGTGTTGGGGTAAGCCCTATTCACTGTGTTCCGAAGAAAGGAGGGGTAACTTTTGAAGAAAAAGAGAAAAATGAATTAATATCAATAAGACAAGTAACTGGTTGGCGAATTTGCATTGACTATAAAAAATTAAATATGGCCACCAGAAAAGATCACTTTTTTTTGGCTGGGAATAAGTATTATTGTTTTTTAGATGGATATATCGGTTATCACCAAATTCCATTTGCTTTAGAGGATCAAGAGAAAACAACATTTATAAGCCCATATGGAACATTTGCTTTTAGTAGAATGCCTTTTGGACTATGCAATGCACCTGCAACATTTCAAAGATGTATGATGTCAATTTTTATCAATTTTATAGAGCATGTAATGGAAGTATTCATGGATGATTTTTCCATATTTGGAACTTCGTTTGAATTATGCCTCAATAATTTAGAAAAAGTTCTAGAAGTATGTGAAAAAGTCAATTTAGTATTAAATTGGGAAAAATGTCAATTTATGGTTGCAGGTTGTATTGTACTTGGGCATAAAATTTTTGAAAAATCATGGAAGTGGATCCTGCAAAAATCCAAGTTATAGAAAAATTACCACCACCTAGTAGTGTTAAAGGGGTGAGAAGTTTTTAGGACATGCTGGTTTTTACAGGCGCTACATAAATAAATTTTAAAAAATAACTAAGCCTTTATGCCAACTTTTAGAAAAAGATATGAAATTTGATTTTAATGAATAATACATAAAAGCATTTGAATTATTAAAGAAAAAATTAGCCACTGCATCTATAATAATACCACCTAACTGGGAAAACCCATTTGAAATAATGTGCGATGCTAGTGATTATGCTATTGGGGATGTATTAGGACAAAGGCACGACAAAGTTTTTAAGGTTATATATTATGCTAGTAAGACTCTAAATGAGGCTCAAATTAATTATACTACTACAGAAAGAGAGTTATTAGCTATTGTTTATGCCTTTGATAAATTTAGACCTTATTTAATTAGAACTAAATGTATAGTGTATACAAATCATTTTGCTATTAAATATTTAATGCAAAAAAGGATGTTAAACCAAGATTAATTAGATGGATACTTCTATTGCAAGAGTTTGATTTTACTGTAGTTGATAGAAAGAGAAATGATAATCAAATAGCTGATCATTTATCTAGACTAGAAAGAGAAATATTAACTAATTTTACAAATGAAATTTTAGAGAATCATTTGTCTAGAATAGAAATATAAATATTAACTAATTTTGCAAATAAAATTTTAGAGAATTTCCCTGATGAAATATTATATAATATTGATGAAATGGATGTGCCGTTGTATTTTGATATAATAAATTATATTGTAAGTGATATTCTACCATCTGATATAAAAAATCTATAATTAAAGAAGTTTATATATGATTCAAAAGACTATTTTGGGATGACCCATATTTATATAAACATTGTAAAGATCTAAATATTAGAAGATGTGTGCCTTATGAAGAAACTCAACAGATAATTGAAAGATGTCATGATTCTGAATTTGGAGGACATTTCGAAACAAATAGAACTGCATATAAAATTTTAAAAGCTGGATTTTATTGGCCTATGATTTTTAAAGATGTTAATGAATATATTAAAACGCGCGATAGATGTCAACGAGTAGGAAATATATCTAGAAGAAATGAAATGCTTCTAAATTACTCATTGGAAGTTGAAATATTTTATGTGTGGGGATTAGATTTTATGGGACCAATTATGCCTTCATTTGAAAACCTATACATATTACTTGTTGTTGATTATATGTCTAAATGGATTGAAGTTATTGATGTACCTAGATGTGATGCTCGGAGTGTTTCTAAATTTTTAGTTAAGAATATTTTTACAAGATATGGAATGTCGAGAATAATTATTACTGAAGGATGACATCATTTCAAGAATAAGAGAATAAAAAAACTAATTAAGAAATATGATATTATGCATAGATTCTCTACTGTTTATCATCCTCAGCCTGGTAGTCTAGCAGAGATATCAAATCGTGAAATTAAACGCATTTTCAAAAAGGCTGTAAATCCTTATAAATTGGATTGGTCTGTTAGACTTGATACTGCATTATGGGTATATAGAACTGCTTATAAGACTCCTATAAGAATGTCTCTATATAGATTGATATTTGGAAAAACATGCCACTTACCTATAGAATTAGAGCATAATGCATTATGGGATATTAAGGAATTTAATTTAATCTAAAATATGCTGGTGAGAAAAGATTATTGCAACTCAATCAACTTGAGGAGATTAGATATGAAGCATATGATAATGCAAAAATCTATAAAGAGAAAATAAAAATATGGCATGATAAAAAGATTATTCAGAAGAAATTTGAACCTGGACAAGAAGTTTTATTATATAATACAAGATTTATATTGTTTTTCAGGAAAACTGAAATCCAGATGACTAGGGCCATTTAAAGTAATTAAAGTCTATCATTATGGAACTATTGTGGTTAAAGATCGTAACACTGGAAAGATATTTAAAGTTAATGGGCATCGTTTGAAACACTATTATGAAGGGCACATAATTTAAAGACGTTTTAATGTTAAGTCAACGCAACTAAACAAATGGTATGTCAGGCTGATGACATTAAACTAAGCGCTTTATGGGAGACAACCTATACTTATATGTTTATGTATTACTATTTAGTTTGTTAAGTGTCTTATATATTAGTAGATAATAATCCCACAGTTACATTTATTATAAATTAAGCCTACTATTGGTATTGGAAGAGAAGTTGAGATTTAAATGAACAACAAAATGAAAATCGCAAAAAATTGGCCACTCGCGTCGACGGTGCCCAAGGAAATTGATCTCAATTTCAGTAGCGCCCATCGGGAGCGCCAACAGCGCCGAGGATGGTTGGACGGTTCCTGCGACTTTTGGCAAACTTTAGCAGGATTTTGCTCCATAATAACCATCGGGAGGTGTTTTTAAAGTCCTAAAAATTGCCTAGGACGCCTAGAAACATCCTATTTTCGGATTCCATGGCTTCCAATTCCAAAAATAATTCAAGGTATGGAGTTTTTAATAGAAGAAAGTTTATTAGTTTCGACGTGCAGAGATGATATGATAAAATTATTAGGAAGAAGAGATTGATCAAGGAAAGAGGATTTGTTAATCATGGGTTGATCAATCCAAGTGCTCTAGTTGAAAAGATCATTCTTCAAAGGCGGTGGGAAGTTCTATGTTACACTAATTATGTGGTTGTTATATATGTAGTGGAGGAGTTCTATGCAAATCTACATGGAACTACGCAGGAGTTGTCTTCGTTTGAGGCAAGGCTGTACCATTTACTTCTAGGAGGATTAATGAATTGTATATGATAGAAAATGTTCCAATATGTCATTATGCAAATTTCATTCCTACACGAGATTTGATGCAAGATATTTATAATTTTTTTGACGGATGAAAGTGATATGTGAGAAGTATGAGATGAAGGATATTATAGTTTTCCTACTTCATCACCTAATCCAATTTCAAAACAATGGCATTTCTTTATTTGTGCAAAATTACTCCCTACTGTGAAGATCAGTAGAGTCACCAAGGAGAGTGCTATTTTAAACTATTGCATTCAAATGGAGAAACCTATTGATATAGGTTCAATTATATTTAAATCTATGATGAAAATCATTATGAATGGGCCAATTTATAGACTTGGGCATCCTTTAACAATTTTTCTGATTTGCAGTCAATCCCAAGTGCCATATAAAAGTTTGGAAAAAAGTTTTACTACCATGGGAGCCTATGATTCCTATTGATGATTAGTATGTTAGTAATGGAAATGAAGCAGTAAATGCTATTATAGATCATTCTTCATATGCTTCATCTTCGCTAATGCCACCAGCAGTTGGAAGTTCGTTTGCTTTAGAGAAGAGATTGAAGAAAGTTGAAAGAGAACTTCAGAGTATTATGAATGCAGTAGGAGATCTCAAGTACCTTTTTGATCACCTAGATTGGAGAATGAAAGAGAAATTTTGATCACACTGGAACTTTTGAATAGTGATTAGTTTGGATGTTTAAGGAAAAGCGGTGGATCAAAGAAAATTTGACAAATCAATTCCCGTACTGATCCTTCTACAACCTATAAGTTCATTACCAAGATATGGGAGATATTAGAGGAGGTAAAAGCACTAAAGATGAGGCTGAATGATTAAAGATTGTGAACTCTTTACTTGCTTAAAAGTGTTTATGTGTTTTAGTGTAATTGTATGGATTTGATTAGGTTTGATTTGGTTTGTTTTTGCTTTAGAATTCTGAACTTTGATGTGTATAGTTTTGTGTCAGCGTTTAGTGTTGTGGCTTGATTGGAATGCTGATTTATTATTAGTTTGTTTAATAGGTATGAATTTCTGAAATGTGTTTGTAAAAGTGTATTTTCATATATAAAAGATAATTTGTTGTTGTTTTTGAAAATGATTGTTTGTGAAATGTGTATTTATGAATTTAGATAAAAATTTATTTTTAAAAATACTAAAAACTTTGGAGAACATTGAAAGGAAATTAAAATTTTAAAAAATCAAAATAGTGAATTTTGGGTCTTCAGCGCCGACGACACTGGCATTGGCACCGACAGCGTCCTCGACCCGAGAGCAGCGAACTAACCCTTTAATTTGTGATTTTCACCGCAAACCTCCATTTTTACCCCCTTAAGTCACCTTCAACCTTTGGTTTTGCACCTAGGGCTTGATTTTAGGCGGATTTGAGGCGATTTTGAGGCAAAGAAACTTTGGATTTCATCTTCTCTAGGTAAGAGCTACGCTTTAATGTAAAAATTTTTTGTTTTCACCAAAGATTTTTCTCACATTGACTAGATCCAAAATTTTGAATTTTTTTTGACAAATTTTGAGAAAATGCTTAGGTGAAGAACTCTTACTTAGTGGGTTTAAGTTTAAAGTAGTTTACATTTTGATTTTCAGAATTTTTGGGATTTATTAAGAATTTTTCATATTTTTCTAGATTTCCTTTGGCACCTAGATCGAGTCAAGAAAAGTAGACTATGAAGAGCAGAGATTTATTAGATTTAGAGCCAGTGCTCGATTTCATAGTTTGCAAGAAAATAAAAAAGTAATTTAGGACCAATGTTTTAAAAATCTGGGAGGAGAAGTTGAACAATTGATTATCACTCGGCAATGGGAAAACTTCTGCTATTTTACTGCCGATGCGATAGCTGGGATTACAATGGAATTTTATGACAACCTTCCTGATGCTTCTGATAATTTTATTTTTGTTCGAGGAAAAATGGTGGAGTTTACTCCAAAAAAAATTAATGAGTTTTATCAGTTAGAAGATGTGCATAGATGCCAGTATCATTCTTTTTCTACTACAGATCAAGCTTTAGATGAAGTTATTTCTTTTCTGACAAGTGAAAAAGGGGCTTGGAAAATAAAAAAATGGAGTTAAAGTTAACTTTCTCCTTTCTATGTTAAATGTAGTATCTAAAGCTTGACATTATTTTATTTATGGGAGGATGATTCCAACCAATCATCATAGTGAAGTGACCAAGGATAGAGCCTTCCTGAACTACAATATTCATCAAGTGATGGATATAAATGTAGGCTCTATCATTTATATGAACACTCAATCTATTACTTTGGGAGAGACCACTGGTGTATTGGCGCACCCTGCTCTAATTCACACACTTTGTAAGCATGCAGGAGTTGATTTCAGACCTAATGAGGATAGGATTGAGCCTCAGAGGCCCATTGGGCCTGCCAACATCAAGACTTATGAGTCTCATGTTGATTGGAGATCTGGAAGATAGGTCAGGGATATTCCTTCTACTTCTAGAACCCCTAGTGAGCCTATTTCAAGTAACCCCAACAACAGGGAGTTGTTGGACCATATGATGATTCAAGTGGGAGATATTTTGCGGATGGATCTTAGGATACAGAATATGGAGGCCAGAAATGCTCACACCGATGATCTGATTAACCAGAAATTTGAGTATGATGCTTCTTATGATGATGCTTTACTAAGATGCCTGAGGGGTGACCATACAGTTCAGTTCACTATTCACCCTACGTATACTCCATATCAGCAGCAGAAGTTAGATGCCGCTGATGAGGAAGATGATGACTGGTGATCTTTTTGTTTGATTGTTTGTATGTGTTTGTACTGTGTGATTGTATTATTTATGTTATGTTTTGTTGAGACTCAGTTGTTATGTTATGTGAAATTGTAATGTGAAAAAATGTTTTCATTTTTAGAATTTAGTTTAGTTCTATTGTTATTTTCAGCACTTTGTTATGTATTGTGATTAGCTCTTTCTCAACAAATTTAATATGTATTATGTGCAATTTAATGTTTTTAGCCTTTTAGTTTTCATATTAGCACTTGCAGCATTTCAAAATTTATGTTAAAAAATTAGAATCTCCAACAGGTATGAATTTTTTTTTATGTATTAATGCTTTCTTTTACCCTTCATTTTTAAAGTTCTTTCATGTAAAATTCTTTTAAGAAAATTTTAAGTTTGGGGGGGGAGAAGAAATATCATTATTAGAAAAGAACTTAATTTTATTTGTCCTCACTTGACTATATTTTCAAAATTTTAAATTTAACATGACCTTTGGTATTATGAGTTAACTTTGGATAACTATATTTATGTTTCTAAATAATAGTAAATTTAAGTAAAAATTTTCAATAATAAAAATTAATTCTAGAGGCTAAGATATTTGGTAAAAGAGAATAAGACTATGTTTTCTATTTTTAGTAAAAGAAATTTGTATTTTTGAAGTATTAAAAATCTTAAAAAGGTTCATGTAAAAAGAAAAGAATTAAACTTTATGAAATCTTTAAGTTAATATAAATTTCGTGAAGAAATGTAAAAAATTTTTAACTTTAAGAAGAGGATAGTGAAGTTTAAAATCATTAAAGGTTGTCCAGATATAGTAATCCTCAGAAAAAAGAAAAAAAAAGAAAAAGAAAAGAAAAAGAAAAAGAAAAAAGAAAAGATGTGAAGAGAGCTTGAGGAGATGCATAATTAAAAATTGGCTTCACATGAATTAACTTAAGGAAAAAGACTTGGACACAATTTCTAAACTTTTTATTTGAATGTTAACTTAATTATTAATAAAGTCTTATGAAGTTCTTTTTCATATAAATTTCCTAAGTGGCTTTAATATAACAAATTGCAATTTTTTTGAAAGAAATAGAGGATCAGAAACCATAGATTTAAATATTGAATATCCTTACACCTTTAGTATTAACTGGAGTTGTTTTGAATTTTTCTTAAGTTAAAACTATTATTTAGAGAACTAAAATATGGAAATTTCAAGAAGTTAAATTCTTTACCATAAGTCATATTTTTTATGTAATAGAGAAGTTACTTGAGGACAAGTAACATGAAAGTTTGGGGGATTTTGATACACTGAAATAATATGCATTTTTAAACCCATATTTTATACCTATTTTTGGTGATATTACACTTTCATGGAAGGTATTTTGATATTTTCTTGCAGGTTGTTGATTTTTATGGCATATAGCAAAAAGAAAGAAAACAGGATGAAATTTAGAGTCAAAATTGAGTTTTTGAAGAATTGCTCAGCGCCAGCAGCGCAGAGGTCAGTGCCGATGGTGCAGAACAATTTAACGCTGGAGATTTTTACTCAGATGGAGACTCCGTTTCTAGAAGGTTCGATGTATGTGGACGACATTTGTAGAGTTTTTGGAGGCACCTCTTTGAGAACCGACCTTGGGCTCTATTTGGGGCCGAATTTCATCAGAAAATAGGCTCCTCTACATTCATTTTTTTGCTCCACATCATTTCATCCCACTACCATATTGGAGTTAATTAGTGATTTTGCTTTCATAGTTTAGAGTTTCTTTTGGTGAGATTTAGTGTAAAACTTTTTGTAAGAGTATTGGAGAAAAAGAGAAGTGAGAGAATTCTTCTTCCTGCATTTCTAAGGAAAGGCTACAAAGGATTTGCTTTGAGAACGCTTTTCTAAGGAAAGGCTACAAAGGATTTGCTTTGAGAAAGAGTTTCAGATAAGTTTGTTTGTTTACTTAGTGTCGTATGAACTTTCTTTTATATATGAAATTTGTGTTTTGTCGTATCTTTCTCATGAAGTTTGAGTAGTTCCTCTATCTTTCCCCCTACTTTGAGACATGGTGAAAAGTAGAGATAAAATGAATGTTCCATAATTAAAATATAAAATAAATTGTGATGATTTTTCAACTTCGAACTTAATTTAATTTTCAGTCTGGCCAATTGATTTATTAAAATGTGTTGTGAAACATATGATCCGGGAAATGGAGTATGAGTTCTACAACAGAGTGAGGGTCACATTTGATTTCATGAAGGAGAAATTTGTTTAAGAAATTAAGTGTAAATAAATAGGGAAATATTCTTTTTTGGGTGTAGAATTGGAGAATCTTCATTTGATTTCATGGAGGCAAAATTAGTTCATGAAATTAAGTGCAAATAAATAAGAAAATATTCTTTATTGGGTGTAAAATTGGAGAATCATTAGAGTGATAGACTAAAATTCCTAATTTGGTCTTAGTGTTTAAAAACTAAAGTGAGAGTTAGCCTTCAGGTGAAGGGAAGTGGGAGCTCTAGAGTGGGTGCTAGTATCCTTCTAGCCTAGTCACGGATTTAGGGACTAAACCTAAGATTAACCAATAATTTTCTATGCACTGTATCAGTGTAGAGAGCAATACATATTAAAAACATTTAACTCATCTCATTTCACCAGAATTTCATTATAGTGGGAAGGATGATTTTTCAAATAAGAAATCTTCATTACCTAAACATAATTAGTAGATTAGTAATTATTATTAAAAAATTTGCATTTGATTTTTGCTAATAGTTAAGTAATTTTTAATGACAGTGATTTCGTTTGTTTTTCTGTAAATTTCCTGATAAAATTTATCATTGCTAACTTACACCTTCCCCGTGGGATCGATATTTGATGCTTTAATAAAAAGTCCATTATTATTTGATAATGATACGTATACTTGCATAGAATTCCATTATTAATTGCCTATAATTATACATAATTTACACAACTTACTTTTCATATAAGGATTAAGTTTTTGGCACTATAGTGGTGTCAACTTCATAAATCCTTACATATAAAAATTTGAGATCACTTCCCCCATCTGTAATGATAACTGCAGGAACTCCAAATCTTGTGAAAATATTCTTTCTTAATGATTTTGCTACACTTTTAGCATATAGCGTGGTAAAGCAACAACTTCAATGCATTTAGAAAAATAATCCACATCTATTAAAAAAAAAATCTTTCCAAAAAATGGTACAAACAGTCCCATGAAATCTAACCCCCAAACATCAAGGATTTCAACTTCAAGAGTAAAATTTGGAGGCATTTCACCACTCTTAGAAATACTGCCTACTCTTTGACATTGATCAAATATTTTTATATAATTATTAACATCCTTAAATAATGTAGGCCAATAAAAGCCAGATTGTAAAATCTTAAATGCAGTTTTATACACTCCAAAGTGTCTCACAAAATCTGATTTATAACATTTTTGAATAATTGCTAGAGTTTCTTCTAATGGTACAAATCTTTAAATAATTAAGTCCTTACATTGTTTACATAAATAGGGGTCATTCCAAAAGTAAAACTTTGAATCTTAAATAAACTTTTTAATTTGATTGTTATTTAATCGATAAGGTAAATTATTACGAACCAAGTAGTTCACTATATCAACTTACCACAAAATTTGCCATTCGTTGATCCCATATACTTGTTCATTTGGAAAGTTCTCATTAATTTTATCATTTAAATGTTTTTCATTTTTCTGTTCAAGCCTTGATAGATGATCAGGTAGTTAATTATCAGTACCCTTCCTATCCACAACTTGAAAGTCAAATTCTTACATTAGAAGGACTCATCTAATTAATCATGGTTTTGCATCCTTCTTCATCATTAAATACTTTATAGTAAAATGATCAGTATGCACAATACATTTGATTCCAATAAAATAAGATATGAATTTATCAAAAGCAAACACTATAGCTAATAATTTCTTTTCAGTGTTAGTGTAATTAATTTGAATCTCTTTAGGGGTTTTACTAGAAAAATTTATCACCATGAACATTTTATCATATCTTTATCCTAAAACAGCCCCTATAACAAGATCACCACCATCACACATTAATTTAAAAGATTTTGTCCTATCAGGTAAAATAATAATAGGTGCAGTGATTAATTTCTCTTTTAATAAGTTGAAGACGTATATGCATTCTTCATTAAAATCAAAGTTGGCATCTTTTTCTAAAAGTTGATATAAAGTCTTGGAAATTTTTGAAAAATCTTTAATATAACGTCTCCAGAGACCATCATGTCCTAGAAAACTTCTTATTCTCTTCACATTTGTAGGAGGTGGCAATTCAATAATAACTTGAATTTTTCGTTAGATCAACTTCCATGCCTTTTTTAGAAATTTTATGCCCTAACACTATTCCTCATACAATCATAAATTGACATTTCTCCTAGTTGAGAACAAAGTTTGTTTCTTCACAGTATTTTAAAACTCTTGCTAAATGATCTAAACTTAAATTGAAAGAAGTCCCAAAGACTGAGAAATTATCAACAAAAAATTCAATTCCTTTTTTAAATAAATCACAGATAATTGACATCATACATCCTCAAATAGTTGCAGGGGAATTATATAATCCAAATGACATTCTTTTAAAAGAAAAAGTTCCATAAGGACTAGTAAAAGTTATTTTCTCTTGATCCTTAGGGGAAATGGGTATTTGGTGGTATCCAGAATATCCATCCAAAAAGTAAAAATACTAATGTCCTACTACTCTATCCAACATTTGATCCAAAAAAAAGTAAAGAAAAATGGTTCTTCCTAGAGGCAGAATTTAATTTTCTATAATCAATATAGATTTTCCATCTTGTAACTTGCCTTGTTGGAATTAATTCATTCCTTTTATTTTCAACCACAGTCACTGCTCCTTTTTTAGCAACACAATGAATAGGACTAACCCAAGAACTATCTAAAATTTGATAAATAATCTCATCATCCAACCACTTTTAAATTTCTTCTTAACTACTTCTTTCATTATAAGAATTAATCTCCTTTAAGGATCAACCTTGGCTTATTATTTTCTTCAAACACATATCAGTGCATGCAGATTGAAGGACTGGCTCCTTTAATATCAATTAATATCCATCCAAATGTTTTTTTATGATTCTTTAATATTTGCAATAATTGTTCTTCTTCGTCTGCAGTTAAATATCAGGATATAATAATAGGTAATGTAGATGAGTTCCCTAGATGAGCATACTTTAAATAAGTATATAAAACTTTCATCTCAAGTTCAGGAGTTTTTTCAATGAATGAAATTAGAGATATACTATTTTCAATAGTATCTAAAATTTCATAATTTTCCTGAACATAATTTGAATTCTTAATAATTATCTCATTTGATTCTTCTTCAAAATCTCTTTCAGTCTTAGCTTCTAGTCCTTTTTCTTCTAAAATGACTTCATCTTTTTGATCCAATATGACTTCACATCTTTGTTTGAAAGTGACTAACAATCATATCATTAATGATATTCATTATATAACATTTTTCATCAGGATACTTCATTGTTTTGAGCACATTAAATGTAACTTCCTGGTCATTCACTCTCATGGTTAATTCCCATTTTTTGCACATCTAACATGGTCGTTGATACACCAAAATAATATGATGTTTTAAATATGTATTTTATGCCTATTTTTGGTGATATTGCATTTTAAAGAAGGGTATTTTTGTGTTTTTGTTGCAGGTATAATATTTTTAGGCATTTGGAGCAAAAGTAGCTAAAAGGAAGAAATTTTGAGCCAAAACAGCAAATTTTGAGAATCTGGCACATGATGCGTCGTTTGATAAAGCCTTCAATCATGATGCGCAAGATCTAGTGCCAGATGCGCCACAGGTGACTTTTTACGGATTAAGGCGGTTCGCGGTAAATTTTGCGCTACTTTTCAAAGTGACACTTGTTACAATCACCTTTTAGAGTAATTCAATGTATCTAAACACTTTGGAAGGTTCATTTACGAAGGGGTATGTCTCTTAGATCAAATGACACATCTTTAGAATTCAAAAGAGTTGACTTTTAGAGGAAATTTTGGAGGGAAATTTGAATTCTTTTTGAAGAAGGCAGCCCAAAATAAAAGATGAAGACTTCAAGGAGTTTGCGTGTGATGTTAAATGGGGTGGTGTGAAAGGCAAGAGGAAGAGATAGAGAGAGAAAGTCAAGGGCTTGGAGATTTTTCTATGGTTGTAAGAGTAGAGGGAAGGTGAGAGATTTCTTCTTCATTACACTTCTAAGAGAGAATTAAGAGTGCTTGTAAAGAGAGAAAGGCTTGGAGAGAACTTATAGGGATTTTCTTGGGAAGGATTGTGAGATAAGTTGTGTTTTTTATTTCTTTTATTTTTAAACTTGTTTTTATATTTGAAATCTGTGTTTAGTCGTATCCTTCACATGAACTCTGAGTAGTCTTTTTTATCCTTCTCCCTACNGCACATAATGTGTTGCTATGTTGGTTAATAACTCAAACTTTTTATAATGGGTTGTTTGGATCTTTTAGATATATAATTGGCGTTGTTGCTGGTGAATCATTAATGTCAAAACCATTCGATGAATCATATTCATTAANATGTTAAAATGTGTTGGGAAACATATGTTCTGAAAAAGTTATGATATCTATAACATGGGGAGAATCACATTTAATTTCATGAGAGAGTATGTCATACATGGAATTGAGTGCAAATAAATAGGGAAGTATACTTTGTTTGATGCAGATATAGAGAGTTTAAGGTGACAAATTAAAATCTTCAATTTGGTCTAGTTGATTGGAAACTAATGCAAGATTGTTAGCCCTCAGGGAAGGGAGTAGTGGGAGCTCTGGAGAGGTAGCCGATATTCTCCCATCCTAACGATGGCACATGAAAGATGATAAAGAATAGGATTGTAATGGAACAAGAATATTATCCATTAGAAAGAATAGGATTTATCTTAATTATTAGCCGGTATTTTGAATTAAATAAAACTCAATGATTTTTATCTTAAAATCTCAGTATTCGAAAGTTTTTGACACCATTGTCTGGGAAGTAATGGAAAATAGTAGTAGTAAGTTATTTTATTTTTATTTAAAAAAAAAACTAAAAAAAGAGTGTTTGTAGTTTAGTTTGAACATTTTCTTATTTAAGTGTGTTTGCTTATTTTTCAATTACTTGTTTTATTTGTTTATGTGTAGTCTAAGATCTGAAAATTTAGTACCTTACGCTTTTGAATTAGAAAGAATAATTAGAAAAATTAAAAAACAAGTAAAAGAGATAGATCATACTAGTAAAATGGCTTGCAATTTGAGTGATGCTGGAAATGAAATGAACATCATCAGAGACATTTAAGAGATTATGTTAAT
>JXCR01117320.1:19984-55962 GCA_002079205.1 Phalaenopsis hybrid cultivar
TATTCTCCCATCCTAACGATGGCACATGAAAGATGATAAAGAATAGGATTGTAATGGAACAAGAATATTATCCATTAGAAAGAATAGGATTTATCTTAATTATTAGCCGGTATTTTGAATTAAATAAAACTCAATGATTTTTATCTTAAAATCTCAGTATTCGAAAGTTTTTGACACCATTGTCTGGGAAGTAATGGAAAATAGTAGTAGTAAGTTATTTTATTTTTATTTAAAAAAAAACTAAAAAAAGAGTGTTTGTAGTTTAGTTTGAACATTTTCTTATTTAAGTGTGTTTGCTTATTTTTCAATTACTTTTTTTATTTGTTTATGTGTAGTCTAAGATCTGAAAATTTAGTACCTTACGCTTTTGAATTAGAAAGAATAATTAGAAAAATTAAAAAACAAGTAAAAGAGATAGATCATACTAGTAAAATGGCTTGCAATTTGAGTGATGCTGGAAATGAAATGAACATCATCAGAGACATTTAAGAGATTATGTTAATTCTATAGCAGATGAAATTCGTTTTAGTATACAAAACCCTGTTGTAGCTGTCAATTTATTTGAGCTTAAACCTGCTATTATCAAAATGGTTCAAAATAATCATTTTAGGAGAACACCAACTAAAGATCCTAATTTACACTTTGCTAGTTTTTTAGAATTGTGTGCTACATTTAAATATGATGGAATTTTGAATGATGTCATCAAACTTATACTTTTTCCTTTTTCATTAAAGGATAAAGCTAAGATGTGGTTAAACTCGTTAGTACCTTTATCTTTCAAAACTTGGGGAGATTTGTCATAAAAATTCTTATCTAAATATTTCTCACATTCAATAACTGCTATGCTTAGAAGTGATATTCATCTTTTTACCAATTTAAAGGAGAATCAATTTATGAAGCCTGAGAAAGATTCAAAGACCTCCTTAGAGAGCGTGCACATAATGTGTTGCTATGTTGGTTAATAACTCAAACTTTTTATAATGGGTTGTTTGGATCTTTTAGATATATAATTGGCGTTGTTGCTGGTGAATCATTAATGTCAAAACCATTCGATGAATCATATTCATTAATTGAAGATATGGCTACTAATGATTTTCAATGGACCTCTGAAATGCTAAATCCAAAAAAAGTAGCTATTATTCATGATTCTGATGCAATATCTACATTAGCTACAAAAATAGCTGCTATATCAAAGAAGATAGATCATTATGGAATAAATTATTCTCAAACATCACATGTGCTTGAGGAAGATTCATTGGGATAAATGATAGAATCTCAATCTTCTTATGAGACCTTAAATGCAATAAAAAATCATTCTGATAATCCTTATGCCAATTATTAAATTTTCGGATGAAAGAATCATCCAAATTTTAGTTGGAGTAACAATAACTCTAATGCTGCAAATCTGCATTGGGGAAACAACACTATGAACCCATTAAGAAACTCCAACAATCAAGGAAATCAAACTTATAAATGTTACTATCCCCCAGGGTTTAATAATTTGCAAAGTAAGGAGAAAAAAGTTATCAATGGAAGAATTGATATTTCAAAATGGAAGTCAATTACAAAGTCAAGGAGATGCAATTAGAAACATTGAAAATCAATTGGAATGTATTGCTACCACAGTTAGCAATAAACCTTTAAGAACATTGTCAAGTAATGTTGAAGTAAATCCTAAATATCTGAACCAAGAGCAAATTGAAGCTATTCAACTAAGAAGTGGAACGGAATTTGAAAATAGAATTCAAGAAGAAGTTGGACTTGAAAAAGATGGGGTAAAAAAGGAAAAATCAGGTGAAGNGTGTTAAAATGTGTTGGGAAACATATGTTCTGAAAAAGTTATGATATCTACAACATGGGGAGAATCACATTTAATTTCATGAGAGAGTATGTCATACATGGAATTGAGTGCAAATAAAAAGGGAAGTATACTTTGTTTGATGCAGTTATAGAGATTTTAAGGTGACAAATTAAAATCTTGAATTTGGTCTAGTTGATTGGAAACTAATGCAAGATTGTNCAAGAGACATACCCCTTCGTAAAAGAACCTTCCAAAGTATATCTAATACAATAAATGATAGGAATTTCCTAAAATGATAGGACAAGGAATGGTAATCGAACGATCTTAAGGATACTTTGTTTGAATAAATAGGGAAGTATACTTTGTTTGATGCCGATATAGAGATTTTAAGGTGACAAATTAAAATCTTGAATTTGGTCTAGTTGATTGGAAACTAATGCAAGATTGTTAGCCCTCAGGGAAGGCAGTAGTGGGAGCTCTGGAGAGGTAGCCGGTATTCTCCCATCCTAACGATGGCACATGAAAGATGATAAAGAATAGGATTGTAATGGAACAAGAATATTATCCATTAGAAAGAATAGGATTTATCTTAATTATTAGCCGGTATTTTGAATTAAATAAAACTCAATGATCTTTCAATGATGTCTTAAATATGATGGAATTTTGAATGATGTCATCAAACTTATACTTTTTCCTTTTTCATTAAAGGATAAAGCTANATCTTAAAATCTCAGTATTCGAAAGTTTTTGACACCATTGTCTGGGAAGTAATGGAAAATAGTAGTAGTAAGTTATTTTATTTTTATTTAAAAAAAAACTAAAAAAAGAGTGTTTGTAGTTTAGTTTGAACATTTTCTTATTTAAGTGTGTTTGCTTATTTNACTAAAAAAAGAGTGTTTGTAGTTTAGTTTGAACATTTTCTTATTTAAGTGTGTTTGCTTATTTTTCAATTACTTTTTTTATTTGTTTATGTGTAGTCTAAGATCTGAAAATTTAGTACCTTACGCTTTTGAATTAGAAAGAATAATTAGAAAAATTAAAAAACAAGTAAAAGAGATAGATCATACTAGTAAAATGGCTTGCAATTTGAGTGATGCTGGAAATGAAATGAACATCATCAGAGACATTTAAGAGATTATGTTAATCCTATAGCAGATGAAATTCATTTCAGTATACAAAACCCTGTTATAGCTGTCAATTCATTTGAGCTTAAACCTGCTATTATCAAAATGGTTCAAAGAACCTTCCAAAGCTCTTCTAGTGACAAGGAATGGTCTTCCTAAAATGATAGGAATTTCCTTATCTTCCTCCATATCTAATACAATAAATTCCATGGGAATGATAAATTTATCAACTTTTACTAACACATCTTCTATAACTTGTTTATGATAGGTAATCGAACGATCAGCTAACTAAAAATTTACAGTCATAGGTGAAATATCACCTAAGCCCAACCATCTAAAAATTGATAAAGACATAAGATTAATACTCGCACCTAATTCACATAAAGCTTTTTCATAAAGTTGTTGACCAATAGCACAAGAAATTGTTAAACTTCCAGGATCCTTAAGTTTTTCAGGAAGCTTTTTCTGAATTATAGCGCAACACTCTTCACTGGGTGCAACAGTCTCATTATCTATAAACTTCATTTTCTTATTAAGTATATCCTTCATNAGATATTTCACCTATGACTGTAAATTTTTAGTTAGCTGATCGTTCGATTACCTATCCTAAACAAGTTATAGAAGATGTGTTAGTAAAAGTTGATAAATTTATCATTCCCATGGAATTTATTGTATTGGATGTGGAGGAAGATAAGGAAATTCCTATCATTTTAGGAAGACCATTCCTTGTCACTAGAAGAGCTTTGATTGACGTGTAGAAAAGAGAACTAACTATGAGAGTTAGTGATCAAGAGGTTATATTTAATATTGTAAAATCAATGTGATACCCTGCAAAAGAGCAAGAGATTGAATGCTTTAGAATGGATATTAACGATTATTTAAGCCATGAATATTTCAAGTAAACATTTGAAAGCTAATTTAAAAAGGAATATATGGGATATCAACATGAGGATACAATTCAAGATGAATTTATGGAAGTGAGTAAAGAAGATTTGGATTATGTTCAGGAAAAATTTGAAATGTTAGATCCTGCAGAAAGTAACAAAAAGTTGATTTCATCTATTGAGAAACCTCCTGAACTAGAACTGAAAACACTTTATACACATTTAAAGTATGTATTCTTAGGAGATTTATCTACATTACCTATTATAGTATCCTCAGAATTAAGTGATATGCAAGAACAACAGTTGCTGGAAACATTGAAAAGGTATAAGAAAGCCTTTGAATGGACATTAGCTGATATTAAAGGAATCTGTCCTTCAATTTTTATGCATAAAATTTTATTGGAAGATCAACTTAAACTAAGAGCTGATCCTAAAAAAAGATTAAATCCTATGATGAAAGAGGTTGTTACGAAAGAAATTTTAAAATGTTTAGATGTTAAAATAATATATCCTATTTCAGACACTGCTTGGGTAAGTCCAATTCACAGTGTTCCAGAAAAAGGAGGTGTGACTATAGTGACGAATGATCATAATGAATTAATATCAAAAAGACAAGTCATTGGTTGGAGAATCTGCAGAGACTATAGAAAATTAAAATTTACCACTAGGAAGGATCGTTTTACTTTACCCTTTTTGGACCAAATGTTGGATAGTCTGGCTGAGCACAAATATTTTTATTTTCTAGATGGATATATTAGTTATCATCAAATACCAATTGGTCCAGAGGTCCTAGAGAAAATAACATTTACTAGTCCTTATGGAACTTTTTATTTTCGGTGAATGTCATTTGGATTATGTAATGCACCTTCAATATTTCGAAGATGTATGATGTTAATTTTTAGTTATTTAATTGAAAAAGGGATTGAAGTCTTTATGGAATTTTTTTTTGTGTTTGGAACTTCATTTGAAATATATCTAAATCATTTAAAGAAATTTCTGGAACGATGTGAAAGACTAATCTCGTACCGAACTATGAGAAATGTCAATTTATGGTTGTAGGAGGAATTATGCTTGGCATAAATTTTCAGAAAATGGCATGGAAGTACATCCTACAAAAATTCAGGTTATATCAAACCTACCTCCACCTACTATAGTAAGAGTAGTTAGGAGCTTTTTAGGACTGTTGAATTTTATAGGTGATATATCAAAGATTTTTTAAAAATTACTAAACCTTTATGCCAACTTCTGGAAAAAAGATTCAAATTTTGACTTTAACCAAGATTGCCTTAGAGCCTTTGAAACTTTAAAGAAAAAATTGATCATTACTCTTATAGTTGTTTCACCTGATTAGGAGAAACCTTTTAAATTAATGTGTGATGCTAGTAATTATGCAATTGAAGTTGTTTTAGGGCAGAAATATGATAAGATTTTTAAGGTTATATACTATGCTAGTAAGACTTATAATTATGCTCAGATTAACTACACCACCACTAAAAGATAGTTACTATCTACTCTGTATGCTTTTGATAAGTTTAGATCATATCTAATTGGAGCTAAATGTATTGTGCATACTGACCATTCAACTATTAAATATTTAATGCAAAAGAAGGACGTGAAACCAAGATTATGTAGATGGGTACTTCTGAGGCAAGAGTTTGATTTTATAAGTGTCGTGAAGAAAGGGATTGGTAATCAAATTGCTGATCATCTATCTATGCTAGAACAGGAAGAAATACTCGATATGGAAAAAGGAATTAACAAAACTTTTCTTGATGAAAAACTTTATTATGTAAAAGGATTGGAAATACCATGGTATGCTAATATTGTAAATTATATTATTAGTGGTATTTTACCTTATGGGCTGACAAAACAATAGGAAAAGAAATTTATTTATGATGCAAAATCATATTTTTTGGATGACCCTTATTTGTATAAACAATGCAAGGATTTAGTAATGAGATGATGTGTGCCTTATAGAAAAATTCATAATATTATCCAAAAATATCATGATTCTAAATTTGGAGGTCATTTTGGGACTGAAACAACTGTTCATAAAATTTTGCAGTCTAGATTTTATTGGCCTAATCTTTTTAGAGATGTTAATATATACATAAAAACATGTGATCAGTGTCAGAGAGTAGGTAATATTTCAAGAAGAAATGAATTGTCTCTAAATTTTGATTCAAAAATTGAAATTTTTTATGCATGACGATTGGATTTTATGGGACCATTTATACCTTTATTCAGAAATATTTATATATTGATTGCAGTGGATTATTTTTCAAAATTGATTGAAGTAATCACTTTACCTTGATGTGATGCTCGGAGTGTTTTAAAATTTTCTATTAAAATTTTTTTTACATGATTTGGAATGCCGGTAGTAATCATTGCTGATGGACGATCTCATTTTATAAATGTAACAATTGCTAGATTGGTAGAAAAATATAATATAATGCCTAAAATTGTAACTACATATCATCCCCAGACTAGTGGTTTAGCAGAAGTATCTAATCGTGAAGTTGAGTGAATTTTGAAAAAGAGTGTTAATTCTAGTAAAATGAATTGGTCTATTAGATTAGATACGGCATTATGGGCATACATGACAGCTTATAAAATACCTATAGGAATGTCCCCTAATATATTAATTTTTTGGAAGACTTGTCACTTACCAATATAATTGGAGCATAAAGATTATTGGGCTATAAAAGAATTCAATTTTAATTTGAAAGAAGCTGGTGAAAAAAAATTATTGCAATTGAATGAGATTGAAGAAATTAGAAATGAATCTTACGATAATGCGAGGATTTATAACGAAAAGATTAAAGAATGGAATCATCAAAAGATAATAAAATGGTAATTTGAACCTAGATAGGAAGTTTTATTATATAATACAAGATTGAAATTATTTTCTGAAAAACTGAAGTCTAGTTGGAACTGGTCATTCAAAGTTATAAAAGTTTATCCCTACGGAGCAATTAACATTAAAGATTCTAAGACTGGAAGGATATTTAACTGAATGGGCACAGATTGAAACTATATTTTAATGGTCAAAGACTAGCTTTTAAAGAGACTAAAATGTTGGGTCACCCAGAATAAGGACTGGGAATGTCGGGCTGACGAAATTAAACCAATCGCTTTGTGGGAGGCAACCCATAATTATCATTATTTACTTTGCTTTTGAGTTTTTGTTCAAAATATTTTACGTATATTTAGAATTATGTCTTTATCTAGTCTGTGTATTTAAGAAAATTTATAGGAATATCTTTATTACCTAATTTTATGGAAAAATTAAAAATTTATTGGATCAAAATTGATATAGTGCTATTTTTGGAACTGGCGCATGATGCTCTGCAGTGACAAAAATGACTTAAAAGTTTCAAAAGACGGGTTTTCGCTATTTTTGGCAGTTTTTTGTCCTTATAACTCCTAAAAACTGATTCCCAAGCCTATTTTAAGAGGGAAAACGAGGGAAAAGCTACTAGATTTCAAATCCAATGATGTCCCACTCCTAAAAGACTGCGAGATTTGGAACTTTCAACCTGAGAAATTTCGCCAGCTTTGATGCACAGAAGTTGCATGATCGTGTTTTGGTGAAGAAGAGGCTAATCAAAGAGAAGGGGTTTGTTAATTGATGATTCAACACACTGAATACTCAAGTTGAAGAGATCATTGCATAGAGACGTTGGAATGTGAATTTGTTACACTACTACCGCCGTAGGTGTCCTTGTGGTGGAAGAGTTAAATGCAAATCTTCATGAAATCAAACAAGGAATTTTATATGTGTGAGGCAGGTTTTTGCAATTCACTCCTTTAAGAATGAATGAGATGTTTATGATTGAGAATGTGTCTATCTGCCATAATGCGGATTTTACCCCTACAATAGATAATATGAATGAACTCTATCGATACCTTACAGATGAAGATGCGAATTGGGAGGCCAGAGATGATGGAAATGTAGGTTTTTTGTCATCATTGTTAAATCATACTTCTAAGGCATGACACTTCTTTATTGCATCAAAATTACTTCCGACTATGAAAATCAGTAATGTGACTAAGGAGAATGTTATTTTAAATTGTTGTATTAATACCGAAAAATCTATTGATATTCGAGCCATCATTATGAAATCAATTTTAGGTTTGATTGTGAGTGGGCCTGCAACTGGGCTTGGACATCCATCCACTATTTACCTACTATGTATTCAATCAGAAATACCTTACGAAAGTTGGGAAAAAATTCTTCTTCTTTGGAAGTTGATGGATCCAGAAGTCTATTGTAGGTTTACTGGAATGGGAGATGAAAATGATATGAATATACTGATGGATCAAGAATCCTAGAATTCATCACATATTCAGCTTTACTTCAATTCTAATGCACTTTTGAAGAATATCAAGAAGACAGAAGAAAGGTGCAGAATCTAATGCATGCAATAGGAAATATTTCTGAAATATTTAAATCACTTAAATTGTAGACTTAAAGAACATTTTGAACATACTAGTCGTATTGAAGATGGTTTTGTGTGTATGTTTAAGAAACATACTTGGATTGGGGAGGATTCAACTGATGAGTTTCCTTACTGACCCTTCTACAACTTGTATGTGCACTATCAATATATGAGAGATATCTAGGAGGATGAGAGTGAAGAAGTTGTTTTAACTTAGTTTATGCATGGAATGTTTTGTTTAGTACTGTTTGTTTTAGTTACTTTGCTGTGTTGGATTGCATTTACTTTTATAGTTGAACAATATCTATGTTTATGCTTTCTATTTAGATGTTAGATTTCAGTGATAGGATGCTTGACTTGCTTTAAAACACTAAAATAGATGTCTGTTGCTTGATAAATGTTAATTTGTAATAGCGTGAATTTTATATATAAAAGTGAGTTTTTTGTTGTTTATGAAAGTTTATTGTTAGAATAATTTTTATCTATGTTTAGAAATGATCATTTGAGTTAATTAGAGGTTGATGTAAAGCGGTATGGAGCAGATTTCCACAAAAATTAAAATTTGGTGAATTTGTGCTCTAGCACCTGATGTGCTAGAATGCCGCCCGATGTGCCAGAATGGCGCCTGATGCACCGTTTTACAGTGCATTGGCTCATGATGCGCCAAAAACCCAAACACGCCACATTGCCTTGAAAACTGCGAAATCGCACGGACAAGTTCCATTTTCACTGCTTGGGTCGTCTCCTACCTCTAAACCTTGACCTAATGTTTTACATTGAGGGTGAAAGAGAAGATTTTGGAGGCCAAAAATCATAGATTTCATATTCTCTTGGTAAGAGCTTCACTTTAACTTAGAAATTTTTTATTTTCACCATGAATTTTTCCTACATTGTGAAAGATCCAAAATTTGGGATTTTTTTGAAGAAAAAGCTTGAAGAAAACTTATGGTGAAAATTTTCTTACAAAATAATCTTGCTTGAGGATTTAGATTTTATATTTAGCAATTTATTTGGAATTTATTTGAATTTTCATAGATTTTCCAATGGCTCATCGAGTGAGGAGAGGAAGGTCATTCGTGGATTTTGATTCACGAAGATTCATTAACTTCAAGGCCCAACATAGTGATAATAGTCAAATGGAAACCAGAAGATTGATTCAAGAGTGGGTGTTTGCAAACCCGAGTAGCGAGATTGAAAGGTTGATTCTCACCAGAATCTGAAAAAGATTCTACTACTTCACTGCAGTAACAATTATCCCCATAATTTTGGAGTTCTATGCTAACCTAAGGTTCACTGAGGGTGATCACATCTTTGTTAGAGGTAAGCAAGTAGAATTTATTGTTGATCGAATAAATGATTTTTATTTACTAAGGAATGTATATCATGATGAGTACGTTGCATTCGTGATGACTGATTCATCACTAGATGAAGTTATTGTCTTTTTGACTGATGGAAAAGGAGAATGGAACGTTAAGAATAACAAAATAGTTAACTTCTCTGCTTCCCTATTGACTAGTCAGTCAAAGGTATGACATCACCTTATTTCTGCTAAGTTATCACCAACAAATCATCTTTCTAATGTGATAAAAGATAAAGCGGTGTTGAACTATTGCATTCAAAACATGAAAGCAATAAATGTTGGTGCACTCATAGTGCATCATGCTTGAAGTATAGCTTGTAGTTCTACAACTAGTGGTTTGGGATATCCTGTTCTGATTTTCACTTTATGTGAGAAATCAGGAGTAGAGTCCCATAGAAATGAAGAAAGATTACAACCATAAAATTGTATTGGGAGGCATATGATTTAGAGAGTGGAATCATTTGTTGAATCTAGAGGTGGTAGAAGGGATATACTCTCTGCATCAGTTGCAGAAGCATCTACTTCTCACTCTACTTCACTTGAAAATATTATGGAGCATCTTATGATTCAATAAATGGACATAATTAATATGCATAGTCAAATTGGGGAGATTGGAGCAAGAAATGCTTAAAATGATGAATATCATTAGAGGAGAGTTCAACATGATATAGATTTTAAGAATACTATGGTAAGACATCTTAGGGGTGAGCACAATGTGGAATTTCCTCCTTGCCCTTGTTTCACTCCTTATGCTCCTATTCATGATGAAGATGAGGAAGAAGAAGAAGATGATGATGAAGAGGAAAGTGATGAAGAGTGATATTTTTATGAGTCTAGTTTAGATTGTTTTTATGTTTGTTTGCTATTTGTGATTGTAATGTGATGTACTTTATTTGGGAACTGTTGAAGTAAAGACTTTTATGTTGTATTTTGGACTGAAATTGTAATAGTAAAGTAGATTTTTACTTTTCCAACATTTTTAGTATTTTTAGTTTTTGTTTTTTAGTTTTGTGTTTCTGTTTTTAATTCTCAACAAATTCTTTAGAATATGTTATGTCTCATTTAATGTTTTAAAGCCTGTATGTATGTTCTAAAAGTTAGTGCTTGCAATATACATAAACCCAGGTTCATAATCAGAAATCCTCTATAGGTCAGCTTTATTTTCATGCATTTATTATTTCTTTCACTTAGTAAATTTTGTACTAAAATATTTTTTTAAAAAAGTTACTCAAAAACTTAAGTTTGGGGGAAAGAAAAATTTCTTTTGAATAGAAGTAAACTAAATTTTATTTGTTCTCAATTAACTATATTTTTAAAATCAATTTAACATGACCCGAGACATTGAGATTAAACTTTAAAAGATTGTACTTATGTTTATAAATATTATGGTAAATTTTGGTAAAAAAATTTTAATAATGAAGGTCAATTCTAAAGTAAAGATATTTGGCATGATAGGATAAGACTATGTTTTTCTATTTAA
Organism: Phalaenopsis hybrid cultivar; assembly: GCA_002079205.1. Classification (NCBI taxonomy): domain Eukaryota; kingdom Viridiplantae; phylum Streptophyta; class Magnoliopsida; order Asparagales; family Orchidaceae; genus Phalaenopsis; species Phalaenopsis hybrid cultivar. The sequence continues at coordinate 31,076 of JXCR01117320.1, forward strand.
AGTAAAGATAATTGTATTTTTGAATTGTTAAAAATTTTAGAGTTTCATGTAAGAAGAAAAGAATGAAACTTTATGAAAAATCATAAACTGATATGAATTTATTAAGTGAAGAAAGGTAAGTTTTAACTTTGAGAAGAGGATATTGAAGTTCAAAACTATTAAAAACTATCCAAAAATAATAATCCTCACTTAAAAAAGGAAAAGGAAAAGAAAAGAAAGGATTAAAAAGACCCTAAAAGAAAAGAGAAAAAGAAAAAAAAGAAAATTAAAGTGAGGAGAAACTTTGAGGAGATGTTTAACTAAAAATTAACATCACTTGAATCAACTTAAGGAAGGAGCTTTATTGCATTTTCTAAACTTGTAATTTTCATGGAGTTCTTTTTCATATGGATGTTTTAAATATCCTTAATATGCAAATTGCAATTCTTCTTGAAATGAACATAAATTCAAAAATCTTAAATTTGATCACTAAATACTCTTAAACTTAGAGTTTGAATCTAAGTTATTAAGGGTTTTCCATAAATTTTGCTATTCTATCTATTAAACTAAAGTATAGAAGTTATGAGTTGATCCCTATCCTAAGTCATATGCTTTTATATAATAAAAGTGTCACTTGAGGACTAGTAACATTTAAGTTTGGGGAATTTTGATACACCAAAATAATATTTTATTTTAAGTATGTATTTTATGCCTATTTTTGGTGATATTACACTTTATAGAAGGGTATTTTTGTGTTTTTATTACATGTATAACTTTTTTAGGCATTTGGAGCAAAAGTAGCAAAAAGGACAAAATTTGCAGCCAAAACAACACATTTTGGGAGTCTGGCACACGATGCACCAGATTGGCGTCACATGCGTCAGAGATGACTTTTTGCGGATTAAGGCAGTTCGAGTTGAATTTTGCACAAATTTTCATAGGGACACTTGTTCTAAACGCCTTTTGGAGTAATTTAATTCATTTAGACACTTTGGAAGGTTCTTTTAGGAAGGGATATGTCTCTTGGATCAAACGACACATCATTTGAATTCAAAAGAGTTGACTTTTAGAGAGAATTTTGGAGGGAAATTTGAATTTTTTTTGAAAGGTGGAAGCCCAAAATAAATAAGAAAGACTTCAAGTAGTTTTGTGTGACGTGAAAGGGGGTGATGAGAAAAGGCAAGAGGAAGAGATAAAGAGGGAAAGTTAAGGGCTTGGAGATTTTCTTCTAGGGTTGTAAGAGAAGAGGAAAGGTGAGAGATTTCTTCTTCATTACACTTCTAAGAGAGAATGGAGAGTGCTTGTAAAGAGAGAAGGCTTGGAGAGAACTTCTAGGGATTTGCTTGGGAAGGATTGTGATATAAGTTATGTTAATTATTTGTTTTGTTTTGTAACCTTATTTTTATATATGAAATCTGTGTTTTGTTGTATCCTTCTAATGAATTCTAAGTAGTCTTCTTTAGCCTTCTCCCTACTTTGAAATATGGCTTTGTGCAGAAGTATTTTTTTTTCTATGGTTTTAAATGTTAATAATTTGTGATGATTTGAACTGTGATCTTCATTTACTTTTTAAACTGGATAATTGAAATGTTAAAATGTGTTAAGAAACATATGTTCCGAAAAGGTTATGATTTCTACAACATGGGGAGAATCACATTTAATTTCATGAGAGAGTATGTCATACATGGAATTGAGGGCAAACAAATAATGAAATATACTTTATTGGATGCAGAATTAGAGATTTTAAGGTGACAGATTAAAATCCCCAATTTGGTCCAACTNTGGTTTAAGAGGTTTAATTGGGTCTAATAAGGGATTCGACCCAATTAGGGTTTAAGTTGTCTTAAATCTAATGGTGTTTAGGTTTAAGGTGGTTAATTAGGTCTAATTGGGTTTTAGACCTAATTAGGGTTTAATTGGTCTTAAACTTAATGTTGTTAATGTTTAAGGTGGTTAATTAGGTCTAAATGGGGTTTAGAACTAATTAGGGTTTAATTTTGTCATAAACCTAATGTTGTTAAGGTTTAAGGTGGTTAATTAGGTCTAATTGGGGTTTAGACCTAATTAGGGTTAAGTTAAGTTTGGGTTCACTTGGATTGAACCTAGATGTTTGAGTTCGGCTTGAACTTATTTGGAATTGGATTCAAGTTTCAACTTAAGCCTATGTGGGTTAGACCTAAGTGTTATGTGAGTCTGAACTCAAGGATTGAGGGGTTTTGATTTTGAGTCTGTACAGGTTAGATCTAATAGTCTTAAAGAGATGACTAAACCCAATGTTGGTAAGGGTTTAGGCTCACCCTAGGTCTAATTTTGGAAATTAGACCTAAAGATTAGGATTTGGTTAATCCTACTAGTCATTCAAGGCCAAGGTTTAAGGCTAAGAAATCCTAGGGTTTTAAATGTAAATTTGAAATTTATAATTTTGACCCTAAGTAATAAAAATGTCATTTTAAATTTTTCAATGGCTAAAAATTGTCATTTTAGAGTTTAAAATTGTCACTCTAAATTTTCTAACCATTTTTAAATTTAATTTTAAATTTCTTGACTTTTATAATTATTTTTGAAAATAACTAAAAAATTTGATAGAAATTGGAAAATTCAACTCTAGGGATTTTTCCTAGCCTTAGAGAAATCAGGGAATGTTCCCAAGGACATAAAGGTTGATCCCTAAAAATTTCATATTTTTTTGATTTAAAAATAATTTTAATAATTAAATTATTTCATAGAGTAATTAATTAATTTAAAATTAAATATAATTTATTAATTTTAATTTCAATTTCATAATATTTTCCTCATTTTTCTGAATCCAATGGTATTTTTTTCATATTTTTCTGATTTGTTTATGTCAATATATGTTTTTTTAAAGTTTATTAAGATTTTCTAGATTTAATTTAAATCCTACTTAAACTAATTTCACGTAGCGCTGACTAGATCATCGAATCTGTCTAAAGAAGATGTGGCAGCGCTTGAATTCTTTTTCAAAGGAGGAAGCCCAAAATAAAAGAGAGGACTTCNCATAGAGTAATTAATTAATCTAAAATTAAATATAATTTATTAATTTTTAATTTCAATTTCATAATAGTTTCCTCATTTTTCTGAATCCAAGGGTATTTTTTTCATATTTTTCTGATTTTCCTCTGTCAATATATGTTTTCTTAAAGTTTATTAAGATTTTCTAGATTTAATTTAAATCCTACTTAAACTAATTTCACATAGCGCTGACTAGATCATCAAATCTGTCTAAAGAAGATGTGGCAGCGCTTGAATTCTTTTTCAAAGGAGGCAGCCCAAAATAAAGAGAGGACTTCATAGAGGAGAAAGAGAGGAAAAGGGAGAGAGAGAAAGTTTACGTGAGAGGCAAGAGGAGAGACGAGGAGATTTTCTTCTAGGGTTATAAGAGAAGAGGAAAGGTGAGAGATTTCTTCTTCATTACATTTCTAAGAGAGAATTGAGTGGGATTGTAAAGAGAGAAAGGCTTCGAGAGAACTTCTAGGGATTTGCTTGGGAAGGATTGTGAGATAAGTTGTGTCTTTTATTTCTAATATTTTGTAAACTTATTTTTATTTATGAAATCCATGTTTTGTCGTATTCTTTTTATGAATTCTAATTAGACTTCTTTATCCTTCTCCCTATTTTGAGATATGGTTTTGTGAAGAATTGATTTTGTTTTCTACGGTTTTAAATGTTAATAATTTGTGATGATTTGAACTCCGAACTTCATTTACTTTTTGATCTGGCCAATTGAAATGTTAAAATTTGTTGAGAGACAGGTTCTGAAATGGGATATGATTTCTACAACATAGGGAGAATCACATTTTATTTCATAGGAGAGTATGCCATCAATGGGATTGGGTGCAAATAAATAGGGAAATATACTTTATTGGATGCAGAATTAGAGATTTTAAGGTGACAGATTAAAATCCCCAATTTGGTCCAACTGATTAGAAACTAATGCAAGATTGTTAGTCCTTAGGGGAGGGAGTAGTGGGAACTCTGGAGTGGCATCCGAAATACTCCCAGCCTAACCATGGAGTTCGGGACCAAACTCTAGATTAGTCAATTTTCTTTATCGAATTCGAAAGAGGGTAAAGAATAGGATTGCTCCTATTTGGCACAAAACAGTCTATATTTATATATTTTCAAAATGATTTTAATTTCTTCACAATCCATATGCTCATTGTAAGGGGAGGGATGCTTTCTTAAATTTGAACTTTCCGTCAACAAAAATTTCATTTAGTTTTTGTAATTTTACGTTTGAATGTTTACTTTCTAATTTAGTTAACTTCGTCTTTCAACTGAATTTTAAATAGCATTTACTTTAGTGGTTAATATTCAAACTTCACACTTTACCTTTTTTTTGTTTAAAATCTAATTATAATCTTAAGTACAATCTACAGGCATTTCCAACTTCCCTGTGGGATCAATATCTAGGACTCCATTAGAGCCTTTTATTACTTGAGCTGTATATATACTTACGTTATTTTTAAAAGGGGGTTCGGAAGTTTAAAAGAGTTTTAAAGATACACTATTTTTATTAAAATTACTATTGTTGGGATTACTTTTCATATTTATTTTTAAAAGTGTCATGTGTATTTTTTAATAATGAAAAATATTTGCAAAATTAACACACTAAATTCTCCTGCATCAATCATCCGATATCAAAGAAAGGTCTCTCCAAAATAATAAGAATTTTCTTATCTTCTTCCATATCTAATATAATAAAATCAACAGGGAAGATAAATTTATCCACTTTAACAAGAATATCTTCTATAACCCCTTAAGGATAAGTGATAGATCGACCCGATAATTGTAGGATTACATTAGTGGGAGAAATATCTATTAAACCCAACTTTATGAATATAGATAGTGGCATAAGGTTGATGCTCACTACTAGATCAATTAATGCTTTTCTACAAAAATTTTCTTCAATTGCACAAGGTATGATGAAGCTACAAAGATCTTTGAGTTTTCAAGGAAGCTTCTTCTGAACTATTGCATTACATTATTCACTAAGTGCAGCAATCTCATTATCTATAAACTTTCTCTTTTTATTTAAAGATTCTTTCATAAATTTTGCATAACTTGACATCTATTTCAAAGTCTCAGTGAAAGGGATATTAATTGTAAGCTTCTTGAATGTTTTATAAAATTTTGAAAATTATTGATCCAATTTTTATTGTTTACGTCTTTGAGGAAAATATGGAGGGGGTCTTTCTAAATCTGTCTTAGTTGAAGAGTTAGGTGTTTCTGCTTCCTTAAGAATAATTTCTTCAAGTCTCTTAATTTCTTCAACTTCTCTCCCAACTTCAATCTCTTTTTGAACTCCAACATTTAATTCCTTTCCACTCCTTCATTGGATCACCTTAACTTGCTCTGGCTCTTAACTTTTGTCCTTAGGATTGATCTCTACATTATTAGGAAGTGATCTTTGAGGCCTTTTGCTAAGTGCGTAAGCACTTTGTCTTAGTTGATTCTTCATATTTCTAATAACAACACTTTAACTTTGTAAATGATTATGCATCTGCAACAGCAATTCTTCTATGGACAACTTCTTCTTCTTAACTTACTGATTAAGTCAAGGAGGATAAGTAGGTCTAAAGTTAGCACTATCCTGATTGTTCTAATTTTATAATGGGTTTGCTTGAGCATTAGCCCATTGTTGATTTTCACCATCAGAATTGTTGTTCCAGTTAAAGTTAAGATAGTTTTTCCAACCTGGGTTGTAATAATTGAAATATGTGTTATTGGGTTTGTTGATAGCATTTAAAGCTTCCAATGAAGTATGAGAATCAATCATTTGTCCTAATAAATTTTCTTAAACCATTTGGGGTGTTGGAGAAAAATTCATTCCAATTTGGTCTATCTTGTTAGACAATGTTGTAACTTGACATGCAATCATTGAAATAAAATAATTATCTTGAATACTAGCTACTTTATTAGGATTTATCCTATCAGAAAGCTACTAAAAATTATTTGTACCAATTTTTTTCAATTAACGAATAAGCTTCATCAAAGGGTTTAGACATTAATGAACCTCCAAAAAAAGCATCTATATTAGATCTAAGGGATTCTACTAACCCATTACAAAATGTTTAAATGATTAACCAGTGTGGTAAAGCATTATGTGAACACTTTTTAAGGAGTTCCTTAAATATTTCCCAAGCTTCACATATAAACTCTCCTTTATACTAAGTAAAAGAAATAATATTATTTCTAAGTTTCGCAGTTTTTGAAGGTGGAAAATACTTAGCCAAAATTTTTTTAACTAATTCTTCCCAAGTTCTAATAGATCTAGATGCTAACGAATTTAACATCTTAGCTTTATCCCTTATTGAAAAAGGAAAAAGTAGCAGAAGATTCCTTTGATACGCCATCATATTTAAATGTAGCATAAGTTCTAAAAAGCTAGCTAAATAGAAATTGCGATCCTCAGATGATATTCCTCCAAACTGATTATTTTGTACCATTTTTATAATTGATGGTTTAAGTTCAAATGAGTTAGCCTCTATAGTAGGAGTTTGAATGCTTAAATGAATTTCATCTATTGTAGGGTTCGCATAACCCCTTAAAGGTTTTGTAAATTATGATGTTCATTTTCAGCAGTTTGAATTTCAATATTATTTTTGCAATGTATTAGCCATCTCTTGCGAATTATGAGGTCTTCCTTGTTTTTGAATTTTTCTAATAGTTCGTTCCAATTCAGAATCGTAAGGCACTAAATTTTTAAATCCAGAACAATGCATAAACAATGTAAAAAAAATTACATAAAATAAAATAACACGCCAAAAATGAAAATATATATTTTTAAAATTTTAAATTTTTAATTTTTTTTTCGGTTATTCTAAATTTTATCAAGTTATTTATTAATTCTTTTTAATTTTTAAAATTTACAATTTAAATAAAAGTGTAAGTCAACAAGTTTCGTCGCAATCCCCGGCAACGTCGCCAAAAACTTGACCCAACCTGCAGTTACATGTATTTTTAATCTCCTAAATTTTGCTAGAAAATATGTCCCAAATTATATCTATCGACTAGTGTGAAAAAATGTATTAATTTATGAGTTATATAATAAAATTGAACACTATAGGTGCTACGCAAGTGTACGTATCGTTTATAGTAATATAAGATTTTCTTTAAAAATCTCACTATTTATCACACGAGAAAAGCAGTAACTTTTAAAATCAACTTACAAAATTTCTATCTAAATTTCAAATTTAATAGATAAGTTGTCTAAAAAGATATGCTTACTAAAAATTACTACTAAATAGTTAAAAGAAAGTAACAACTTAATGTAACAACTTAATAAAATATAACAGAGAACTTGGATATTATAGAAAACATTTCCCCTTTTAAAGAGATTTTAACATATTTAGGATTTAAGTGATTTAAGACCAAATTGATGTATTGTGACAAATAGAAGCATGCCTTAAACTTTACCCCGTCCCGGTGCTAGCAAAGAACAATGGCTAACTTAAGTTTGATTCCTTAACATCTCGATTCTGCATCAGAATTATTTAGCCTCTCACCTCTAGATTCCCCTAAGCTTATGCCACTATAATGGCCGAATCTCAGCGTCAAGGTACTAAATCTTAAGCCAAATTGATAAAAATCTTACATGTCACTCTGGAACTAATCAATTCTACACCCATCAAAACTTATCTCCCTATTTATTTACACTCCCCCTTAGGTGATCGCAATGGCTCTGCATAGAATGAAGTGTAGTATCTATTAGTTGGGTGAAATCATAGCCGTCCCATGTCATTATGTTTCTCAAAAGATTTTAACATAACAAGTGGTCAGTTTGTAAAGCAAAAGAAGATTCAGTGAAAATACCATCACAATTTTTAAGAGTAAAAGAAATCTTTAAAATATTTTCATCTTTAAAATTCATGGAGATTAAACAAAAACAAAACATTTGCATTGAAATCAAAGTTTCACAAGAAAAACTTAAACACAAATATAAAGTGCCTTATGTCTTCTCCTCAAGTAAACTTCTGGAGTTTCCTTTAAGCAATCTTCAAACTTTCTCACTCTACAACACACTCACACTTACACGTGAAAAAAAAATATGAAAACCCTAATTAACTATCGCCGCCCAATTAAAGTTTTGAGTCTCCAAATGATCTCTAAATTCTACCAAATCCTTCTCATTCAATATAAAACAAAAAATAATCGAGGGTTGCTTCAAACACCCCTCCAAAATTAAGTTAAATTCAATGGATCTTCTAGAAAGGTAGTTACTGACACTGTAGTGCCAGTCTGGGACTCTATAGCGCCCATCTCGCTCGTATATGATGTCATGGGGCCAATGGATGGTGCTATAGTGCCACACAAAAACCTTCAATTTTTCCCTCAATTTCACTAAATGTCTATTCCATGTACGTGAAATCAAAAATATGCAAAATATCTTTTCTTTTAATTGCAATATCATAAAAAAATGTACATAATATGCTTATAAAATATGCACTAAAAACATGATAATTTTAGGTGAATCAATATCTATTTTTGTACTTTTATGAAATATTTTTTGAGATCTAAACTATCAAATTTGTTGTCATAACAATTATATTGTAAACAACACAAGTGTATAGTGGCAGAAGGGTCGTTTATCCAGAAATAGTTGCAAATCAGTTGTTTTCCAAACGTACAAACCAAATAATTTGATAGCTTTTCCAGATTAGGAGCAATATGGTTATTTATCCAGAAATAGCTGCAAATAAGTTGTTTTCCAAACACATAAATCAAACAGTCAGCCAGCTTATCCATATTAGCTGTTGATGAATAGATTGTCTGGATAAACTGCTTATTTTGATAAGCTGCGGCTGCCCCAAACTGACCCTTAATCTTTTTTTTCTTCTCTCATCCTAGTAACCCTCTATTCTTTATGTGTGATCCACAAAATAATTTATGATCTAACATATATATATATATATAGACACACACACATTCTAATATTTTCGAAGTGTTATTCATATAAATTAATTTATATAACTTATTCGTCATTGTTATTATCAGTCTCTAATTTTGGAAGCTTCTAATTTTTCTTATATCAATGCCTTTTTCAGACATATCAAAAGATGCCTCTTGTTCGTTATCCTTTATACGAAATAATATTAATAAAAAAGTAAAGTAATAAAAAAGTATCATGTAAAGCCATGTAATAATAATAATAAATCGCAGGCAATCGTTTATAAAAGGTTTATATATCCAGTGGTTCCTCAAAAAACCAGATATATAGCTTTCCTTCCCATACAGTTACCAATTTTTAAAACAGAAAGTACAACAATAGAATTGGGAAGGTGACTCTCTCTCTCTCTCTCTCTCTCTCGGGGCAACCCTGACTTCGGCCCCGTTTGGGGCAACTTATAAGTGCGTTGGTGTTTTTAAAAATGCCGTCTAATCGTTTGATTTGCGCGTTTTTGAAAACGTTATCTGTCGCGTCTTGGGGTTTTCCACTAAACGCAGGCTACGGGTCGATCCCCACAGTCTGACCCGCGGGCTGCGTTTCAAGTTAAGCACAAGCTGCCCCAAACAACCCTTCGTCTAGCATTCTAAAATTCTATCTATGTTTTAGTATTATAATATTTTTTATAAATTTGTACCATTAAAAAATTATTTGCCTAAAATAAAAAAAAAATTAATTTCCAATTTTCAATAAAGTTGAATGTAAAGAGGCGGCATCTGCCCACTCTAAAAAAATGCTCATTATGCCATTATACAAGAGTTTGCTCTTTCATGTAATTTGCTCTTTTATGTAAATATTAGAGATTAATTTGTGTGACATGAACATACATATCTATCATGCGCTAATTTTTTCTCATTTTTCAACAGAAGAAACCATCAAGGTGCAAATTAATTGCGAGATCATTTTGTATCGATCTGATTAAACTTACTGAGAATTTGACGAAGAAAATTAGGCATGCAGATATAATGGAAGTAGAGCGATTGAATCTTAATGTTGAGATCGTTGCATCATTAGTGAATAAAGAGATAAATCTAGAAAAGATTTGTCTCATCATTTACTATTGATTTAACGGTCTCAGCATTATGGTTTATTTGCTCTACTTCCATTATATATGCATGCCCAAATTTCATCCTCGAACTCTCAGCAAGCTTAATCAAATTGATATAAAATGATCTCGCAATTTATTTGCACTTTGGTGGTTACCTTCTGTTGTAAAACAAGAGAGAAGTACGTATGATAATGAGCAAACTCTTCTAAAATGGCAAAATGAGCATTTTTGTGAGTGAGCAAATACCGCCTATTCGCAGAGAAACATTACGTCCGGTTTCACGTATGAGTGGAGAACATTCGGGACTTCTTGACACATACGCGTACCTACCTAACATTAAAAGAAAACACTTTTTCTCTCTTCCTCTGTCTCTTCTTTTCTCTCTCTTCCTCTCTCTCTCTCTTCCCAAGAGCATCAGCCGAAGAGGAATAGAGGAATAAAGGAATAAGAACTACAAGCTTCTTTCTCTCTCTCCCTTAACCGAGAGCTATAGAAAACGAAAGAGGAATATAGAATAGCAATTTGGTTTCTGCCTTTTATAATAAGCAAACAAAACCATATAAAGGAAGCGCGGGTCGAATCTAGAGTTGTTTGCAGAGTCGAATATAGAACTGACACGTAGAAAGTCGGGGCCCACCTCCATTAAAATTTTTAAAAAAATGAAAACGCACGACCCGGTCCGACCGTGTTACAGAAATATTCCTTTCGCGTTATTCTGAATATTTTTCACGTTAATCATGCATTATTGATTTGTTATTGAGTTGATTTTGAAATATTATTATTATTTAAACAATAACACCAAAAGCACATGAATAGCGCATGAAATATTACTTCAATAACACAACAATAACACATGAATAACACACCAATAACACATTAAAAACGTGCGACCCAGCTCGACTGTATCATAAGAATACTTCTTTCACGTTATTCATGTGTTATTGGTGTGTTATTGAGACATTATTTATGAATAATATACCAATAATACATTAAAAACCCGAAAAATATTCCCTGACATGAATAACACATCAATACACACGAATAACACATGAATAACGCGAAAAATATTCAGAATAACACGAGGAAATATTCGGTTAGGCCGGGTCGCAAATTTTTAGTCTTATTTTTATGTTTTATGAAGGTGGGCCCCAACTTTCCATGTGTCGGCTTGAGACTGCACTCCACAAGTAGATCTATTTGTGAAATACTGATGTAATAATTTTTCATTTGTTAGTGCATCGCAACCAGAGAAAAGTTTCTGGAAGAATAATAATTTTTTCTGTACAAGTTTGTCGAATTATAATTAGAGAATATTAACTTCATAAATAAATAAGATTTATTTGTCAGATAAAACTTATAATCAATTTCAACCAAAAATAGGAAAGAGGGATTAAGTATTAGAAATTATTTAATTCTCTGATATCATGTATTATTTTATTTTCTCTAATTTGTTAATGTTCAAATTTACATTCTAGAAGANAACGAAATTAAGGTCCAAACTCTCGATTAGCCAATGTTCTTTATAACACTTGGAAGAGGGTAAAGAATATGATTGCTCTTATTTGGCACAAAACAATTTTTATATATATTTTCAAATGATTTCAACTTCTTCACAATCAATATGCTCATTGTAAAGAGGAATGATGCTTTCTTAAATTTGAAATTTTTTTCAAAACAAAAGCTTTGTTTAGTTTTCGTAATTTTACTTTCAAAAGTTAGTTCTTAGTCAGTTAACTTTATTTTTCAACTACATTTAAATAGCATTTACCTTAGTAGTTAATTTTCAAACTTCACACTTTACTTTTATTTTTGTATTTTTAAAGTATAAAATAATTTTGAAAACTTACTTAAAGGATTTTCGAACTTCCATGTGGGATCGATATCTAGGACTCTATTAGAGCCCTTTATTACTTGAGTGATATGTATACTTGCGTTGATTTTAACGGGGATTTGGCAGTTTAAAAAGAGTTTTAAAAGATAAAATATTTTCATAAAAATTATTTTGTTGGGATTATATTACATATTTATTATATATCTGCAGTGTGTAATTTCGTAATATTGAAAAATGTTTGCAAATTTTACCCACTAAATCTACCTGCCATCAAGTTTTTTGTGTCGTTGTCAGGGAAGTAATGGAAAATAGTACTAGTAAGTATTTTATTTTATTTTAAAAATAAAAAAAATAAATAAAGAGTTTTTGTAGTTTAGTTTTGAACATTTTCTTATTCAAGTGTGATTGCTTATTTTTAATTACTTGCTTTGTTTGTTTATGCATAGTGTAAGATCTGAAAATTTAGTACCTTACAATTCTGAGTTAGAGAGAACTATTAAAAAAATTTGAAAAGAACAAAAAGAAATAGGTCAATTTAGCAAAATGGCTTGCAATTTAAAAAATGTTGGAAATGAAAATGAACATCATCAGGGACCTTTAAGAGATTATGTTAATCCTACAAGAGATGAAATTCATTTGATCATACAAAACTCTATTGTAGTTACCAATTCATTAAGCTTAAAACTATTTTTATCCGAATGGTACAAAACAATCAATTTGGAGGAAAACCAACTAAAGATCCTAATTTACATCTTGCTTATTTTCTAGAATTGTGTGCTACATTTAAATGTGAGAGGGTGTCAAATGATGTTGTCAGGCTTAGACTTTTTCCTTTTTCACTAAGGGATAAAGCTAAGATGTGGTTAAACTATTAGCACCTGGATCTATCAGAACATGGGGAGATTTGTCACAAAAATTCTTATCAAAATATTTCACATCTTTAAAAACTGCTAAGTTTAGAAATGATATCACATCGTTTTGTCAGTTTAAAGGGGAATCAATTTATGAAGCCTGAGAAAGATTTAACAATCTCCTTAGAAATTTTCCACACCATGCATTGCCAGATTGGTTAATAATTTAAACTTTTTTATAATGGGTTGGTTGGATCTCTTAGATCGATATTTGACGCCGTTGTTGGTGGGTCATTAATGCTAAAACCATTTGATGAAGTATATTCATTAATTGAAAGATGGCTACTAATAATTTTCAATGGCCCTATGAAAGGGTAAATCAAAAAAGAGTAGCTAGTATTCATGATTCTGATGCAATTTTCAAAATTTTTGGAAATTTTAAGGAAATTAACGATAAACATACCATTTTTTGAAGCTTTGGAACAAATGCCAAGCTATGTGAAGTTCATGAAGGATATACTTTATAAGAAAAGGAAGTTTGTAGAATGTGACTGTTGCACTCAGTGAAGAGTTTAACACTATAATTCAGAAAAAAGCTTCCTTAAAAACTTAAAGATCCTGGAAGTTTTACAATTCCCTGTGCTATTGGCGAACAATTTTATGGAAAAGCTTTATGTGATTTAGGAGCCAGTATTAATCTTATGCTGTTATCAATTTTCAGAAGGTTGGGCTTAGGAGATATTTCACCTATAACTGTAACTCTTCAGTTAGTTGATCGTTCGATTACCTATCCTAAAGGAGTTATAGAAGATGTTTTAGTCAAGTTCGATAAATTTATCTTTCCTGTGGACTTTATTGTATTAGATATGGAGGAAGATAAAGAAATTCCTATCATTTTATGAAGAACATTCCTAGCTACTGGAAGAGCTTTGATAGATGTGCAAAAAGGAGAACTAACTATGAGAGTTAGTGATCAAGTGGTTACATTTAATATTGCAAAATCAATGAGATACCCGACAAAAGAACAAGAGATTGAATGCTTTAGAATGAATATTTAAGCCATAAATATTTTAAGAAGACTTTTGAAAGCAAATTTGAAAAGGAATATATGGAATATCAAGTTGAGGATAAAATTCATGATGAATCTATGGAAGTAGGTAAAGAGGATTTGGATTATGTTCAGGAAAAATATGAAATGTTTGATCCTAAAGAAAATAACAAAAATTTGATTTCATTTATTGAGAAACCTCCTGAATTTGAACTAAAAACACTTCCTAGACATTTGAAGTATGCACTCTTAGGAGATTTATCTACATTACATGTTATAGTATCTTCAGAATTAACTAATACATAAGAATAACAGTTGTTGGAAACTTTGAAAATATATAAGAAAGCCTTTGAATGGACATTAGTGATTTTCTTGAAAGATTATAATGTCAATTTTCAAAGATGTACAATGTCAATTTTCAGTGATTTTTTTGAAAATGGATTGAAGTCTTTATGGATGATTTTTCTGTATTCAGAACTTCATTCAAAATATGTCTAAATCATTTAAAGAAAGTTCTAGAACGTTGTGAAAAGACTAATCTCGTATTGAACTGGGAAAAATGTCAATTTATGGTTGCAGGAGGAATTCTAATTAGGCATAAAATTTCTGAAAATGACATGGAAGTAGATCCTGCAAAAATACAGGTTATATCAAACCTACCTCCACCTACTACAGTAAGAGGAGTTGGGAGCTTTTTAGGACATGCTGGATTTTACAGGAGATATATTAAAGAGTTTTCAAAAATTACTAAGCCTTTATGCTAACTTCTGGAAAAAGAAACAAAATTTAGCTTTAATTAAGATTGCCTTAAAGCCTTTGAATCTTTAAAGGAAAAATTGATCACTGCTCCTATAATTATTTCACTTGATTGGGAGAAACCTTTTGAATTAATATGTGATGCTAGTGATTATGCAATTGGAGCTATTTTAGGGCAGAGATATGATAATATTTTTAAAGTCAACTCTTAATGATGTTCAGATTAATTACACCACCACAGGAAGAGAGTTATTAGTCATTGTGTATACTTTTGATAAGTTTATGCATATCTGATTAGAGCTAAATGTGTTGTGCATATTGACCATTGGACTATTAAATATTTGATGCAAAAGAAAGATGTTGAACCAAGATTAATTAGATATATACTTCTTATGAAAGAGTTTGTTTTTATAATATTCAATAGAAAACGGATTGATAATCAAATTGTTGATCATCTATCTAGGCTAGAACATAAAGAAATAATTGATTTGGAAAAAAGAAATTAATGAAGTTTTTCTTGATGAACAACTTTATGCTGTAAAAGGATGGGAAATACATTGGTACGCTGATATTGTAAATTATATTGTTAGTGGTATTTTATCATATGGACTGACAAAGCAACATGAAAATAATTCATTTATGATGCAAAATCATATTTTTGGAATGATCCATATTGTATAACCAATGTAAATATTTAGTAATGAGACGATGCGTGTTTTATAAAAAATTCAGGAAATTATCAAAAAATGTCATGATTCTGAATTTGGAGGTCATTTTCGAAATGATAGAACTGTTCATAAAATTTTATAATCTGGATTTTATTGATCTACTCTATTTAAAGATGTTAATATATATATATATATATATATANAAGAGAGAGAGAGGGAAAGAAAGAGAGAGAGAGAGCTATATATATGGAGCCCCATCATCGACGACGGCTGGCAATTAGTGGTAGTTGGCGAAGATCAACAGTGATCGGCGATGAACAACATTAATGTTGGACTTCAGCTCCTTCTCAAAGCTTCAAGTTCTTTCTCAGGTCTTAAGCTTTCCTCCTCATGAGAATGGTGGGCTCTATTTTTAAAGTTTTGGGTGCAATTAATGCAGGAAATCAGACTTCGTGGAGAGCATCATTCTATCAAACAATGTTTCATGAACATTTAAGTTCCTTAATGATGTTGGAATCGAACGAACTTGATTTCATTAGATTCATCTTGTTGAGACGCTCGATTCAACCATAAGTTCACCAGATTCGATATCATTTGACCTTCCAAATATGTCTAAAAAGCTCTTAAAATTTTTTAAAGACTTGGTCTGAGCTTGACCTAACTTGGATTTGACCAATTTTGATACCATTGGTTCTATCTCGTTGAGTTGACCAGTTTGACTGTAAGTTTACTGAAATCGGAGCTTGAAAAGATCTTTAATCAAAGTTTATATATTTCTTGTTCAAGAAGTTTTCTCGAGATCTGTCATGCCTGAGATTCATGCTGGATGTTAAAATTTGTTAATAACATATGAGTTGTCATCTATTTTTAGGCGAAACCAACTTCCTCGCCCAAAAATTTAAGAAACTAGTTATTATTATTTTTATGATATATATATTTATATATAGCGTCGTTATTCAAATCAGTTGGACGGACATCTGCTTATCAGTTGTAGTCATCTTTGGTCCGGGGTTCGATTCCCCCTGAGTGTAGGGTACGATACTCGAATTATTAGACGCATGAGTGATAGCCAAGATTTGTATAATAGCCTCCAACCATTCCTTTAATATATATATATATATATATATATATATATATATATATATNGAATTCATTTATTGGATTATAAATGAATTTATTTATTGGGTTAGAGCGCCGGAATTCAAAACAAATTTCATCTTTTTAATACACATTTATCAAACTTTTCTATTTAATATGTATGAATATAATTAATGAATATTTTGAATTCTGATTTTTCAGTTATTTCTCTTTAATGGTTGAATTTATTTAATATCATAAATATGAGTGATTATTTTTATCCATAAATAGGTAAGAAGAAAAGGGCCGAGGTGGAGTCCCCTCGACTTGCCTGACAGATGATCTAAGATTTTCTAGAAGAAGAAAGTCTTCCCAGACCTGCATAGTAAGCATTCAGTGGGACCATCTTTCTAGAAGAGCGTGAAGAAGAAAGTCATCTCTATTCTGCAAAATAGATTATTAATGTGATCTTCTTTCATGTTGCACTGCAGGAGAAAGTCGACCCCGTCTGGCATAACAGACAATCAATGAAATCTTTTTTTGTGTTATGACACAGAAGCACATTATCTTCGTCCTACTGATGCGGGTGGATTTAGTGTATTAGTTTTGCAAATGTTTTTCAATATTGTAAAATACACATGGCAGATACAATAGCAAATATGCAAATTAATCCCAACAAAATAACTTCAATAAAAATAGTTTTATCTTTTAATGATCTTTAAACTGTCAAATCCCTTGAAAAATAACGCAAATATACTTATCACTCAAGTAATAAATGACTCTAATGAAGTCGTAGATATCGATCTCACAGGAAAGTTGAAAATACCTGTAAATAAGTTTCTACGATAATGTAAAGTACTATTTTTAAAAGACAAAAAGTAAAGTGTTAAGTTTGAATATTAAGTAACAAGTGAATTCTAATTAAAATACAGTTAAAAGATAAAGTTAATTAAACTAAATGCTAAACTTTCAAAAGAAAATTTTCAAAAATTAAAACTAAGATGTTGTGACCAAAAGTTCAAATTTAAGAAAACATTCTTCCCTTTTACAATGAGTATATGGGTTGTGAAGAAATTAAAATTATTTAAAAAAATATATATAAATTGTTTTGTGCCAAATAAGAGCAATCCTACTCTTTACCCTCTTTCGAGTGCATAAAGAACATTTACTAATCCAGTCTTTTGTCCCTAATTTTGTGGTTAGGCTAGGAGGATACTGGCTGCCACTCCAAAGCTCCCACTACTCCCTCCCATAAGGGCTAACAACCTCGCATCAGTTTCCAATCAACTGGACAAAATTAGAGATTTTAATCGGTCACCTTAAAATCTCCAATTCTACATCCAACAAGGTATATTCCCCTATTTATTTGCACTCAACCCTATTGATAAAATACTCCAACCCTATTGATAAAATACTCTCCCATGAAATTAAATGTGATTTTCCCCATGTTGTAGAAATCATAGCCCTTTCGGAACATATATTTCTCAATAGATTTTAACATTTCAATTGGTCAAATCGAAAAGTAAATGAAGATCTAGGTTCAAACCATCACAAATTATTTACATTTAAATCTGTAAAAACTAAAATCAATTCTTCACAAAATCATATCTTCAAAGTTGGGAGAAAGATAAAGAAGACTACTCAGAATTCATGAGAAGGATATGAAAAAATACGGATTTCATATATAAAAATAAGTTTACAGAACAAAGGAAATAAAAGACAACTTATTTCACAATCCTTCTCAATCAAACTCCTAGAAGTTCTCTCCAAGCCTTTCTCTCTTTACAAGTACTCTCAATTCTCTTTTAGAGGTATAATGAAGATGAAATCTGTGACATTCCCTTTCCTCTTACAATCCTTGAAGAAAATATTCATGCCCTTAACTTTATCTCTCTCTCTCTCTCTAACTCTCTTTCACACCACACACCTCTCATGCCATACTCCCCTCCTCTTCTCTTCTTCAAGCCCTATACTTCCCTCCAAAAAGAATTCAAAATGCACCCCCCTAAAATTCTGTCTAAAAGTCAGCTCTTTTGAATTCAAAAGACATTTCCATTGATCCAAGAGACATATCCCTTCATAAAAAGACCTTCCAAAGTGACTAGATGCATTGAATCACTCCAAGGGGTGTTTAGAACAAGTGTCCCTTTGAAAATTTGCGCAAAATTCGTCTTGAATCTCCTTAATCCTCAAAAAGTCGTCCCCGGTGCATCATACGCCAACTCTCTGTTAAATGATGCATCTGGTGCCAATTTAGCACATCATGTGGCAGTTTATTGAAGGCCGCACTGTTTTGAGTTTTGGCGCATCTGGCGCCAATTGCGCCAGAATTCAAAACTTCGCTGTTTTGGCTCTAAATTTCGTCATTTTTGCTACTTTTGCTCCAAATGCCTAAAATTGATATACCTGCAACAAAAAACATGAATTTACCTTCTTTAAAGTGAAATATCACCAAAAATAAGCATAAAATGTATACTTAAAACAACATATTATTTTGGTGTATCACCTGCGTAGAAGTGACCAACAGGATATTCCTTCTTGAAAAAGGTGTCGAGGAAAATCATCCTCGACCTATGTAACAGGCAATCAAATCTTCTTTCATGTTGTTGATTAAGATGATGACATCAGGAGAAACTTACCCGATGTGATAGAGGAGATGAAGGAAAGCTCAAACTTTTTCGCCGAACCTTCCAATGAGGTTCCCTTGTTGCTGCTCGGATTCCGAATGAGAAGAAAAAAAAATTAGAGTTTTCCTACTGCACCACTACAAGAGATTTTTGTGTTACTGTATTAGCGATATCTGGATAATCTCATCCTGTTGGAGATCAGCAAAAGTATTAAAATTATGTGAAGGAGATGCCGACTTCACTCAAAGATGAGCTAACTTATTGTAACCCTTTAATCATCTTATGTAGCATTTGCACATGATGATGATGTGTCTATCTGTACGTTATACTTGAAGTAAAAACTTTGATGTTGCTTCTGAGCTTTGGTTTACCCTCTTCAGAGATGTTGTGACTTCTCAATTGTAAAAAATTCTTATATTAAAGTTAGCACATGTACTTTATTAAAATAAAGTTATGTATTTTTTAAACTTGTGCCTTCTGAGGTTTGTATCCTCTTAGGTGTGTATCTTCTGAGGCTTAGGCCTTCTAGGTGCTTGAAATTTGGCAGTGGCTTCTGAGGCTCGTAGCCTTTTGAGGTCATTGATGTACTTGTGCCTTTTAAGGCTTATAGTTTTTTAGGCTTTTGATGTACTTGTGCCTTCAAAGCTTATAACATTATGAGGTCGCTGATGTACATGTGTCTTTTGATGCTTAAAGCCTACTTAGGTCTTTGATGTACTTTTGTCTTCTAAGGCTTATAGCCTTATGAGGTCTTTGTGTGAAGATCTTGTCAACCACTTGCTCTCATGGAGTCTTTCAAGTGAAAGCCCTATCAAATACTAGCTTCTTGTCGATACTTGCCTCTTTGGCTTATCTTTTAGAGGTATGGTAGCTTTTCATCGAGTCTTGTCTCTTGAGCTCAATTTTCAGAAGCACGGTACCTTTCCATCGAGTTATGCCCCTTGGGCTCAACATCAAGAGGCATGAGAACTTCCCATTGAGACTTGCCTCTTGGGCTTTTCTTGTAAGAGCACCGTGTTTCTCATGGAGTATTTCCTTTTGAGCTTGAAATTAGGGGCATGGTAGCTTCACATTGAGACTTGCCTTCTTGGCTTGTCTTCTAAGAGCATTATAGCTTCCTATCGAGTCCTGTCTCTCAGGCCGACTTCCATAAGTGGGTGAAGACCTTGTCTGTCACTGCAAATGTTCAAATTTTCCCAGGATGTTAGTCAAAGTACGTCTATCTGATGACTATAGACTGTGTTGAAGTGGAGTTAAATGAAGAATTCATTAAGGATGTAAAATTTTTCATGGTTTGTATAACTAGCCGGGGATGATCAATGACATTAAACTGTAACGGATAAAGTAATATGAACTTGTGTGAGGATGGTTGACCTATCTGAGACTTTTTTCAAATTGTTTACTTAATGACTGTTGACCTCACTTTTGGTTGAGGTTCAATTTTTCCTCTTTAGTAGCTAAGGTCTAGCCATAGGACTTTTCTATTGACTATTCTTAGAAAACTAGACAAGGAACCCTCATAATTAGAAATTTTAAGCTCTTCTCTACTCAACTTGAAGTTCCAAATATTGGTCCTAACTTCTAGCACTTAGTAGGTGGGGTCACTATGGGGGAATCTTGAGATGAGTCACCCTTAGGACTGCTGGACCTTAGGGTTGACTCTGGGTGTTGGTCTAGGGCTAAGGCACTTACTTGCAATCACTTGTACTCACAATCACTCATTATCCTAAACTTAAACTTATAGGCTTTGGTCCCTTGATACTTTTGGGAGACTCTTGTAGGTGGTTCCCCTAAACCTATTAGCCTTAGGCTAGGGTTTAGCTAAGACCACTACATAGAGGACCCAAAATGGGGTTTTTATTAATACATGGCTTATTTATGGTGGTTGGCAATCCAACCCTATCAAGATACCCAACCTACCCTGTTGCCCCTAAATTCCCCCAAATTACCCAGATACCATTGAGACCCCAAATTTGGCCAAAATCTCCAAATCTAGCCAAAATACCCAAACTTATTTAAAAATATTTCAAACACCTTGAAAACACCCAAATTACCCAAAATCCCCAAATTGGCCAAATTACCAAAATACCCCTCTTTGGCCCAAAATTCCAAAAATTTTATAAAATCCGAAAAATTTTTTAAAACCTCCTAAATATTCCCAATTTCATTTTCCCCAACTATCACATGACCCAATTTTGCCAATTTAACCATCCTTGATCAAAACCCCCAAATTGCCCTTTAAAGGCCCATATTTTCTCCAAATTACCTCAAATGTCTATCCAATTGGTCTCAATTTCCCAAATTTCAATTCTAAACTTAAATTCACTCTTCATATGACCAATTAAGACCAAATACAAGCCCAATTGATCCATGATTTGAACCCAATTTTGATTTAGATCAAAAACCCAATTTTGGCCCCATGACTTGGTTCCACCAAATTGAACCCATAGCCCACTCAATTGGCCACAATTTGTGTTAAAAAATCTTCATAAAATTCATACACATCAAATTTGACCTTAAATTGGCCTTGGTAGGACCTCAATTTTATTTGATTTCAATCTAAGTCCAAAAGCCCCACATTTGCCCCAAATTGACCATGTCTCAAAATTTCACCAAATTGAGGGCCTTAACCCCAAAATTTCCACTCTATCCCTTCATGAAAAATATTCACAACACCTCCCTTGATCATGTGGAACATTCAATTTGGACTTAGCCCAAGGCTAGCCCAACCTATACCCATGTCTAGCCAAACATGCCCAAATTGGCCAAATCTCAAAAATCCATCAAATTGACCTACCAATTGAACTCAAAATCACTTAAACCCTTCACCAAAAATCTTCATAAAAATCAGCTACACAATGTTAATCAATCAATTGGGTCATTTAACATGGCTAAACTAGCCCAAACCCAAACTTTGATCACTTGAACCCACATTGAGCCTATGCATTAAAGATGACCTAACTACCCCAAAGTCACCAAATTAACTCCACCTCAGCCATTGGTTAGACCCTAAGACTAAGCCAAAACCCATCTAACCACCTAAACTAAGTCATGGACCAAAGGTCCCATAAATTAAGGGATTTCATTCCATTTTTGCTTAAGCTTAGGATATTTTTGCCAAAATTAAACCTCAATCCATTAAATTGCTGTGACATATTCACATGGGTTCCCTGAGCTCCTAGCTACCTCCTTCTGGCTAGCCGGCCAGCCTAGTGGCCAAAAAATGACCAAACCGAGAGCCACCCCCATGGAGCTTCAACCAAATCAAACCTAGAGGCCAGCTCATCCAAATCAAACTATAGAGCTCCTCTGCCCTCCACTTAAGAACCACAATGCACCCAAACTTGTACCGTGAGAGCCACCCAAACATTTTTATAAAAACTCACCTCCACGACCATGGGAGGTGTGTGCTAAAATTTTCTAAGAGAGAGCTTCACAAATCACTCACAGAGCTTCCTTAAGACCTCCACATCCCATTCCAATCACTCCACTGCCTAGATTCTCCCTGTGTAACCCTAATTTTGAGCTTGAAAATTAGGTCAGAAACAAGACATCTCTGAAAACTCCACCAAACTTCAATTGCTTGTGGCCACACCTTCACAAGAGCAAGAGAAGACAAAGCCCCATCAAATTACCCTCTGAAATAGCCTCCAACATAACTCTAGACCAACAATTAAAATCGAGCTTGGTCAAATTCATACCTAGGCCTTACACCACAATAAGAGGCTTAATCCCTAGCCCCCTTGGATCCCAACAAACGTGCCAAGACCCTCTGATTGAAGCTTCACTTCTCAAAGAAAAGGTATAAAACTTCTCCTTCTCTCGAGTCTATTTTGAATCTCCATTTGATTAAGCTTAATTTAATTGCATGATTACCATATGGATATGTTCGTCTCACATAGACGAGTCGATAGGATCAAACCCAAAGTGATTTGGTTGAGTCTAGGCTGAGATATTAGGGTTTTAGTGTGGACGGTCATGGGATCACTCTATCGGGGACGATGACGGGGAGCCGTCTGATCACGCATGTATCGGATGGACGGAGGAGATCAAGCCGGACAGCGCTTCGGAACATAAACCGAGGGCCGTGTCAGCACTAAGGTGGATGGTGGCGTCGAATGAGGAGCGCGCCGCGTGGAGTTCGGAGCTACCTAGGATCTACATGGCACCGCGCTGTTTAAATAGATAAATAGGGATTTTTCCTATTTATTTAAATATTCCTAACTTCAAAAATTCATATCTTGGTGTAGAAAAGTCACAAAAATAAAATAAAAATATCTACTTTCTCAGTGAACAGAGGAGAACAATGTGAAAATAATTTGAAGTCCATTTGTCGAATATTTTATTTTCAATTAATTAAATACTGATTTGAATGTTTTGATTCTCCATGCATATTGGCACTTTACCATGGCTTGAAATTTTAACATGTTATATGCTCTGCATCCTCTAATTTTTTCCAAAGTCATAAGAGATCTCTAGACAGAGATCTATATTTTCAAATTTATGCACATTATTTGCTTAAATTAATCATGGAAATTAGCATGTTGATTAGAAAATTCCAAGAAAATTTTGGAAGGTTTATGATGACCAGGGAACCTTTAGGAAAATTTTTCATGAGTCGTCATTTAAAATGCACCAAATTTTCACAAACACTAAATCACTAAGATAATTAATTTTCAAAAATATAAACATAAAAATGACTTGATTTTTTATCTCCACTATTTTATAAGATCCAGAGAATTCCCCATAAAAAATTCAAAGCATTTTGAGTACATTTGATGGTCTAAATTGATTTTTCAAGTTAAATATCTTTTTTGGCACTTAAATGATTTTTTTTAAGAAAAATCAAAATATAACTCAAAAAAATTATGAAAACTTGTTTTTGGAGTTTTCTATTATCAGAGAAATTTTATAAAAATAAAATGATATTTAAAATAAAAACTTCATTTTTAGCCTATTTTTTAAATACTTAAAATAATTAAAAATTCATAAAAATCACAAAAATAATAAGACTAATGGAAATGTTCTAAATTTCTTTCTAATCACTTAGGAACAATTAGAATATTTTTCCTGATTTTCTAAATAAAGAAACTGAATTTCAAAGTTTAAAAATAATTTTTAAAGGCTAAAAATGAGTTTTCACTAAAATAATTCCAATAAATCAAATAAAAATTTAGAAAAATATAAAATCTTCTTATCTGAGTTCTCTAACCTCAGAGAGACTTTTCAAAAGTACAAACTAAATTTTCCCTATTTAAAATATTTTATATTTAATAAACACCAGAAATTACAATAATTCTTAAAATTCAAATAAAATTTAAAAAATCATGAAATTTGGTCCAAAGGCTTCTTTGGTCTAAGCCTACCTTCAATAAAAATTTCAAGTTATTAGGATTTACCTTGCTAAAGTTAGGAATTTTCTTTGAAAAATCATGCGTTTGTATAAAAAAATTATATAAAATAAATTAAATTTTGAAAAATTACATTTTCTCCTCTAATATCTTATTTGACCCATGAATAAGGTAGGATAAAGATTTTAAAGTCCTTTGAATTGAATTTGACAAATTATGATGTGTTAGAGCCTTAGAGGCAAATGTGTAATTTTGGAAATTTAGCCTTAATTAACATTTAGGCTTAATTCAAGAAGGAAAATGGGTAACCTCTGATCTTAATCAATTTATTTGATGTTTGAAATACAAGGGGTTAATTGGTAGAAACCAACGTCAGTTACTCAAATAAAAAGATAAGTTAATACATTTCTAAATTAGTAAAATTTGGAAGTTTATTAAAATAAAATGAACCTAGGGCTTAGGGGTAGGTTTTGAAGTCAATAATTAATCAATTTAATACCTCTATTTTGATTTTCAAATAAAATTTAAATTATGAATCATAACCACCTAAAGCCTAACCTTTTCAAAACTAATTAAGACACTCACCTAGGTCTTAAGGGCTTAGTAATGACTTAGGCTAAATCAAGTTTCATTTAAATGAGGATTAGAAAAGTAAATATCATTGAAAATTAAAACATCTTTCAAAC